>OX453272.1:8947132-9147132 GCA_949710005.1 Ricordea florida | reverse complement strand
ACTGGGAACACGCTGCTAAGCAGCTGGAGTGCAGGACAGGAGGAAAATTCGGGTCTGCTTTTATTCTTTTGTTTAGCCTAATTAACAATTAGACCCGTAGCCCTTGAGGGCGAAGGGTCTAATAGTTTTAGTATCACCCAACTAGTCGGACAGAAAAAGCAATAATAAAGTTAGCAAATGCAAGTTGAAGAAAGATTTATTTGGGAATAAAACAAAAGAAAGCTCCACGAATTTCGCTACTCGAGGACTATTACTAATAGTCCTCTAGTAGCGTAGCCAATCAGATTGCGGCATTTGCATTAGTCCACTAGTTGGGTGATACTAATTCTTGTTAGATAGTTACTGACCAACCTGGAGTGTCTTGAACTTTTGGCCTTGTATGATTAGACACAGCTGTACCTGAAAGTGACAGTCCCAGTGTAGCAGAACACGGTGAACAGTCAACACCACCAACGACAGTTGCCAAAGGATTGATGCAACAAAACATTTACTGGTCGTCTGCAGCTGTACATGTTATTGAATTTTAATTGAAAATGCAAATCGGAAAATGAAACAAACAATATGAGTGATAACTAAATGCGTGAAACAGAATAGGTAAACTGTACATACTGCAAAGAGAGCTCAAACTGCAAAGTGCTTCAAATGCATAAATGCAGATGGCTAAGTTATTTGCATTGGCTCAAGGTGTAAACCAACACCAACAACTGTCAGGAAGGAGCAATTCTTCACAGCTAACTTAAAAAATAATTTATGCTTTTTAGCTTGTATTTGCACACCGTCTGAAGAAATTGCTTAGGTGATTGAAAGTCAAGCCAAATGTAAAAAGAGCAACATTTTATCTATAATGAGATACGTTATGTATATGCAGTAACCTCTTTTATGTTTATTTAGCGACACAAGATGAAAGTGAACCATGCAGGTTTGAGGGATCAGCCGCTGTCATGGAGTCGGCCCACCGGAGATTTCCAGATGATCCTCATAGTTTCACAGAGATGAAAATAAGAGATATTGCTTTGTATTTGTCATCTGAAACACACGGTAACGAAAGAAAGGAGTGTTTTAGCGAGTTTTCAACAGAAAACAGAAACATGCCAATCAATGAAGAGATGGAAAATGATCCACTGAGTATAAGCGAAGAAAAGAATGCCAAGCAAGTTTCTCACACTCCTAGCTCATCCTCAGACGATTCCATACAACTGTATGCTGATACTGCCAGTTCTGTCACTGCTGAACATGTTGAAAGCGCGCGGCTGAATTTGAGACCTGCGCCTGGATCTACCACAACTGTTGCTTGCTATGCCAGCGCGATTGCAGAGTCATCACACGGTACGTGTGGACAGCAGTTTAGAAATCTTGAATCAGACAAGTCAATTGAAGATGAGATTCCAGATCCTGGACTTAAAGTCAGCGAGGCGAAGGATGGACGCACGAACCAGTTAATTTGGAATGCTGATCGCAAAATATGGCAACGCAATGATGTGGCCTCTTATGGTAGTCTCCAAGGTGATATGCACGATCCAAAAGATGTGGATTTCTCCAGGGTACAGGATGCGCAAGTTGAAGACCATGATACAGGATCACTTTCTGTTGTGGAGGTCCAAAGGTCTAATGGAATACGCGTGCTTCCATTTGCTGAGAGTGGCATGGTTCTGGGAGTAGATAATCCTGTTATGTCAAGAGTACAGGCGGAAAGTGTAGGAGACCAGTTAAGAATAAATGTACAACACAATGGAGGGACTGAAGTACCTGGAGAAGTGCGTGAGGAGCTAACGCAGAAGTGTCTTCCACAATCGGAGGAATCTTGTACGGCAAGTGAATCTGTATGCGTCGTGCACTCGGATAGGTGTCAGGTGGTTCCATCGTGCCTCCCCTCAGTTGTATCTCCGGCAGCTTCTGCAACAACAAAATCAGGTGGGAGGGAACACGGACATGACAAAGAAGCTGTAGGAGATGCACAGAGGCCTAAAGAAAATGGACAGCTCTGGAATGATACTTGTGATGGATTTATGGAACGACGAATTTCGCCGGATGACTCTACAGAAAGCAACGTCACTCTTTCAAGAAACGAGGGTGCATATGGCACCCTCTCTGCATTTTCTAGCCTGAAAGGATCATCCTTCCATGAAAGGTCTGCCTTTACATGTAAAGGGAATGCATCCTTGGAGGAAGAGTGGTCAGACGATGTCACCACTGTGACCCCTACAACAGCTACAGAAAAAATGTTGCCTGAAGGTGACGGTAGCTATGCGGGCGAGGCCAGCTTACCAGGGTATTGGCATCGCCTTGGTGCAAGACCAAGGGAAAGATGCTCTATACAGGGGCAACAGACACATAGAGAGCATTCACCTCATGACGAAAAATTAAAAGGACAGACGGCAGGATTCGGTGTGGCCAATGCATTTTTAGCACTACATTCGGAAGATGAAAATCTGCATCATAGCCTCCAGCAGAGAAGTACAGATGACCTGGTGGAAAGCGAGCATTCAACGTTAAAGGAATCAGATCTGGATACTCTGGAAACAGCCAGCTCAGGAGTGCAGTTGTCCTGTGGCGTAGAATCGCATGGAGCGTTCGGTGGCGATATCCCTGCACCCGTAGGGTTTCCCTGTAATCACGGACGGAAAGGTGGCTGTGAGGACAGCATTGAATTGGGGCACAACCCAGGTGCAGATATTTACACACCATTTCAGCCTGTGTATGAGCCTTCACCCCCTAATTCTGGTCTTTTTGCAAGGCCAATCGAAGATCATTCGAGAGGCTCAGATTACCCAGCTGCAGACTATTATTGTCCCTTATGGAATCCAACAAACAACACAGCAAGTGTGCCAGTGCCGTATGGTGACCACACTACTTCAATCACTCCTTATGTTAATGTCGGTCAATCAGACCTTACAAGTGGGATTTTTTCGTCTTCCACTTCAAGAAGCAATCCTGATTACATGGGGTCGTACGCTGGGGCGTCATGGTGGCGTTCACCTGTTTTGCCAAATGGAGCTGCCTATGATGATAATACAAGTTTGGGATCTGTCGAGTCTAACCAGCTGTACTCGTCGGCAAGAGGAAGCAGCCCCATGCTCAGCACGGACTCTGAGCAAACCGTTCCTCAAGTAGTTAGCCGGGATTGTGTAGAAATAGGTACGATGACAGATGATTCCGTGTACGTGAACGGGGACTTTGAGTCTTGTGCTGCGGAGTCTCCTGCAACCGCCGACGTATCGCTTCTTGCTTTGGAGCAGCGTGTCGCAGAGGCTTGCGCATTGATGGAGAGAGTGTTAAGGGAAAGAGAAGAGCGGGAACAGATTGCAAGGGAAAGAGAAAGAAGAGAAAGGGAATTGAGGGAAATTAGAGAGAGAGAAGCCAGGGAAAGGGAGGCATCCAGCAGGCGCGACCAACAGGAGGCTATCACAGGTCCCCCACAGTGGCTGTGTGAACATTACCAACGCCACTGCCGTGTGCGGTTTCCTTGTTGTGAACAGTTTTATTCATGTCATCGTTGCCATAATGGCTCAGATGCGTGTTCTAATGATGAAGCAAAGGCCAACCATGCGACACATATGAAGTGCTCAAGGTGTAACCACGTGCAGGAGGTGAGCTTCCTTAACAAACTACCATTCTCTTTAAATCAGAGACTTGCCGCGTGGTGCTAACCTTCTATTATGCTGGTGAAACCACGTGGTGTGACCACGCCTGCTGCTTCAAACTGTATTTGACTTTGAATTGCCTGTGGTAGATATTTAACCCTTTAAGCCCTAATGTGTCTCCCTGTGAGGAGTAAAATCGTCTGGCGTTAGCCAGACTAAAATCTATGAAGTCGCTCCTGGGGTGTAAAGAGTTAACGGAGTTTATAAGATATGTAATGGAAATGTTTTCTTGCTTTATTCTTTTGAAGTCGGGAAGCGATTAACATGCTTATTGTCTTCGTAGCCTGTGTTGCTATGGCTTTTTGGGATCTCCTTGTCTTTACCTAATATCAGGGTCTTTTTGCAAACCAATAGGCAAAAACTACACTTACAGAATAAGACCGGAATTTTGCCTTCAATAACACGCGGCTATGCATACAATATGAAATGTAAGGTCTTTCATTCATTCTTCAATTCGTAGATTAACGAGACAAGTCAAGTGTGCGCAAACTGTAAACGGAAAGTGTCAGCATATTTCTGTGCTATCTGCAAACATTTTACTAGTGTTGACAAGAACCCATATCATTGTGACAAATGTGGAATTTGTCGGTAAGTACTGTGTTTTTTATTGCATTCATTGGGTGTCATTATTGATGTGGGTGCTTTTGTGTGAGTATGACATACGAAGTCAGAAAAGCAGCTAAAATACCGCCAAAACTGTCGAATGTTTAAACTGTTTCTTTTTTTTTTTTTTTCAATTCTTAAGTTGTGAAGTGGGGCAAAGTACTGCTGTCAAAAAGTCGAAAATTCAGTTAACGGCTTAGCATAAAACACCAACACTGTTCAGTCGCGTTGCCGCTTGGTGGTTGACTCTCCGAAAGATAAGATATTTAACACCGCAAAATTAAGTAACATAAATTTCACCTTTCATTCAGCGTCTACTGCATGTAGTTGAGTAACAATCTGAAACCTTACTCTTTTTTCAGTATCCACAAGGACCGATCTTTCCACTGTAAAGTTTGTGACGTTTGTTTGGACAAACGACTTCTGGGAAACCACAAGTGCAGACCAGACTCTGGACACGACGAGTGTTGCATCTGTTTAGAGGTGAATGAAGCAACATTACTTACCTGACGCGCTGATGGTGAAACGAGCGTATCACCTACCGCTTGTAATCGTCCCCGTTGGGCCGGTTACACCCTTTAGTGTCATCTGGGGGTGTTTTTGGCCGATAGCCTTGTGGCTTGGTTGTTTTCCTCCTTCGGGGTGTACTGGGTTGGGTCCATTGCACTTCGAGCCGTTCCAAGTATCGCATTGTTGCTCTGCCCTTGCACTGGTCATAGCACTATTAGACCCGGGCAGAGGGCGCCGTAAAAAAAAAACTTACCTGACGCAGGATTGTGATACAAACATTGCACCTACCGTCCGTATCTGTCCCCTTTGGGCCAGTTAAATCCCTTTGCACTTAGGGGGTTTGGCTAACGGCCTTGTAGTCTGGCCTTTTTCTTTCTGACGGGTGTACTGGGTAGGGTTCATTGCAGTCCTGTCCTGCTAAGTAGCACCATGTCGCTCTACTTCTGCACACACCGGTCATTGTACTACGACCCGGGCAGAGGGCGCCTCGAAAGAAAAATTAAGGCACAATTTGTAATACTGAATCGCTAAATCGGTACAGCTACCACTCCTTAAAAGCGGCAACTTGCTGGTCGTAAGGTGGCCTTTATAGAGTTGTGGGAATGTAAACGGGATATCTGTTTTAGTGCCATTTGATATCTGGTTGTATGTGATTTCGTGGTACCTGCATTGTTTCAATCTAAAGCGAAACTGAATTTGTTGTTTTCAGGACGCATTCAGTGGCTGCCAGATTTTGCCGTGCTCCCATAAAGTGCACAGGGAATGCGCTGTTGCCATGATACAGAATGGCGTGTAAGTATGAATGATGTGTTCTTATTTGTTAGGAATGCTTTAGAACAAAACCTATCCTTAAACAGCAACGGACAAGAACCATAGCAGGATCTAAATGCACCAATCAGAGTGTACCACCAAGCCCACGTAACCATAGACCACAACCAGTACACCCTGTTGCTTGAACAAGACTAGATCTGTATTCAAGTAACTTCGTCGTAAGACAAACCAATAAGATGATATAGCAACTACACTGATGACCAATAATTTATTCCAACACAAGACCCATCGCACTTTTGTTTGTTTATCGCCCATTAATCTGCTGTACCTGGTGTTAAACGTCGACACTCGTCTGTTTGTTGGTATAACGAAGCTATGTCGACAACGTCTAGAGACGACCCCTTGTCCACTCATCCTCTTCAGACTTCGCTCTAGCCTTCCTCTTTCCGGCCCTCTTCTAAGAATGATAAGAGCAGTTCGCCACGAGACAATCCCTTAACACCTGTTGCATAACTCTTCGCATAAATCCTTATTGACAGCTACAGCTAGGTGCAAAAGTGTTGAGACACTGGATCAATGCAAGTATCTGGGCAACTGTGCACCTACCCCTCCCCTAACCCAACATACCCAATTAATCCCCTAACCCAACAACTTTTTAACGAAGTATAACTTGTTGGGTTAGGGGAGGGGTAGGTGAACAGTTGCCCATACACTTACCTTTCTCGCTTTGAATGTTCCAATTTCCTCCGCTTTTATAATTGGTGAGCTCCCCTCCCTCCCCTCCCTCCCCTCCCGTTTCAATGTTGTGTGGTCAAATTGTCAGTGTTGTTTGGGGTTGCAAGCAACATTGAGAAGGGGGGTGGGGGGAGGTAAAGGGTAAGGTTATCGGCTTGGCACTTGGACTGTCCGATGGTTGAAGCGTCTCTAGCTTGTTCTAGCTTGCTGGCTTGTTTCTCCACATTGCCTCTCCCACCCTGTAAAAATATGATTTCAGTATTGTTTGCCTCTCCTGTTAACAAAATTTCGCAAGGACATCCCTCCTCCAAACTGTTAACGCCTCTCTTTTCCTAGTGGTTTGCGTAACTTAGCATAACCCGATCATCTCATTGGACGTTGTTTGTTTCTCACCAGCCGTAACTGTCCAATATGTCGACAATCTCTGTACACACCTACGAGTAACTCGCGAAATTGACGCACGTTGTAGTGACGTTCTGTGTGGCCCTTTACTTCAGAGGCTTCCAGGAACACTGTACCCGTCCCACGGAACAGATTCAGCGGCAGTTGTGTTGTCTGTTATTATTATAACACTGCAAATCTAGCAAAGGATTTATATCTTGCTTCAAGTTACTGTTTTTCCGAAGTGGTGAAGACGTTAATCCCCTTGGTTGTTGGCTGCACATCCAGCAGTAGTTTCACAGTAGTATCACAGCTCAACACGTATTATCAGTGTTGACGAAAGTGGAGAAACATCAGTCATCAGTTGTTATTTCCACGTCCACCCTCGGTCAGACTGTTTGGATGTTCGTTTTGACTGTTTGTTTCTGGTATTTAGAAAGATTATTTGCCATTTTCACCCAGAAAGCATATTTGTTAACTTCAAAACAAGGACAACAAAAAAGAAACTATTATTTAGACTTGAGTTAGTTTGTCCGTTAGTCAGTGGAAACAAAACCTAAAATACTGAGACTGAGGCTATTTTAAGGCAAACGATAATTTGTTGTTAAATACGTTTATGAAATCATCTTCAATTGGGATTGACTGAGCAGGTCGCTTTTTTCTTGCCATGTTGTTATTAGATAATGGTTTACAAAAGTTGTCGTTAGTACTTTAGCTGATCTTACTGGATTATTTAAACAAGAAACAAAGAAAACAAAACCAAAAGGCATAAGAATACGAGTTTAAGTTTATATTTAGTTAATGGCCTATGATGACGGTAAATTGTACGTTAGCTGATCTTGCTTGCTGTGTTATTGAAACAAGAAATAAACAATCAAGAGCATTAGCGCAGAATTATGAAATTCCTATTCTCCTACCCCTCCCCTACTTCTCCTACCGCTCCCCTAGTTCTCCTACCCTCCCCTAGTTCTCCTACCCCTCCCCTACTTTGGTTTTGATCTCGCGCTAGTCTCTCCTGGCGCAACCTGACAGACTGGCTGTGTCATATTTTTGCCTCTAACAGTAGCTGTTTGCAATCTGGTAAGTGTCTCCTGATGTCAGTAATGGCTCCATATTACATGATTTAATTGCATACATATGCAACAGTTAAATTCGAATTTGATGGTGCTGCTGCATGTTACAGTTTACTAAGGGTAACGTAATTCAAGTGCTCCACATCTTATGCTGCTGTCTGCATGTTTTACCTTTCTGTTTCTATTTTACATGTAGTTCTTTGTATTAGTCAAAGTTGCATGTAAATTAAGTGATGAAACAGAAAGAGTTATTCTACTTTGATGACAAAATGTTTGTACTGATACTTGCCTTCACGTAGTCTGGTCATTTCCGTGAGGAAGTACAAAACCGTAGCACTCTGATAGCTGTTCTTAAAGCAAATTAATGTAGTACAGATTTTGCAGCTGCAATTGTTGGTGTCCTACTGAGATATTGACTTCTAAGTTAATAAATGCTGTTGGTAACCTGTTTAGATCATGTAAATCTGGATTCCTTGCTAGCCAAGAAAATACCGTTTTTGATTGTGGCATGGACATATTTCAGTTTTGCGGAACACTAGAAACTGAAGTGACAAGTGGGCAATGTCTTGCAGTTTCGGTACAAAATTACAAGCCAAAAGAATGATGAGAATTGAGCAAATCAGGATGACGGATATTCCGCCTTTTTATAATTAGCATTCCACCCACCATTCCAGCCTTTCCGCGATATTTGTCGCAAGATAACATCAGGGGATTCCCCTAACATAAGAGCGAAACCGAAGAAGGAAAACCTGCTGGTTCTTGCATGTTCGTATTGACATAATTTACATACCTGTACTTCCTCAAAAAAACTCGTATTCTACGTGAGGAAAAGTGCTCTCTGAAAAGCCTTCTGTTGCTACAACTGTTGAGCCGAGAGTAAGGTTTAAAACAAAGTGAATTTTGTCAGGTAAGATGTATGAGAAACTGCTTTTGCTGCAAACAGCAGACTATGGACACTGTCTATTGTCTGCCTAGATCACACTGTAATCACGAGGCGAGGCAAGTCCGAACGCATCGCGTCTATATTTATCGTTTATAAGGGAGCATCTCTTCTTAATAAAACAGTCACGTGAGCTTTTGAAATGGATGGACCTGAAATTTTAGTGAGAACCAAATCGCACAGTACAAAATATTGGCCCAACCAAGCGATAACTATTGAAGCGCTCAAACCACCTATTATAATTTATTTATATTGTACTGCAGTCGAATGCTTTTGTCTTTGTACGATTTTTCTTTGCACGATCATGTTTTAAAACGTTAGTAGTAAAAGTGTTTTACTCAACCCTTTAATCTGAGCAAAAACTAGTGAAAACCACTCTCATCAACAGCTGCGGATCATTAATTTGGGGACGCAGTAGATTCGAAACTGAAGCCATCACTTTCTCACTTCTTGTAGTTTTGATAGTTTTGAAATTTGTCTTGCATAAGTCCTAACATTAAAGCTAAAGGACGTTTTGTGGTCCACTTTCTCAGTTCAGTTGTGCAAATAATTAAATTCATGCCAGTTTCGAATCGTTCCTTATGTGAGGAGACAACACAAGTCAGCACTGAGCTCGGCTTGTTGAGCCGTCAAGGGTCAAAACCAATATAGATTTGTAAGGGAAAAACAGTAGTTATAATGCAGGCTTTTTTTTTGGAGCAAAACTCTGCGGAATTGCGTTGATTCAATTCGTTTTGAAGGCTTGAACCGTCCTCACTTGACGACCGCCAAGTTGGCTTTCTTTCTCAGAAATGAGAGCGCCATACGAGTCAACTTTTAGAACTGTCAGAAATTCAGCCAATAATATCATTCCACGTGTATGATGCCAAGAAATATGCAGATGTTCCCAAAACAGATGATTAAGTAACGCTTCGGCTAAGACGGAAAGAGAAAACAATAGGCCCCGGCACCGGGAACCGTTAGATGGTTTAGCCCGATCAAGTTCTAATTGGATTAGTAACAAAATTTTTATTGGTTAAGGACACATTAGCGCGAAATTCAAACAAGCATTCTCCGAAAAATAATTGTTGCAGTGTGATTGCAAAGCTAAATTTAAGACGTTATACACATATTAGGGTAACAAGTAAACCTGTGAAGTTTCAGCGAAATTGTATGTGAGGAAAGTTACAAAGTTGATAAATCTCTATTGTGGGCTCATAATCTTCGTCATGTTTCCTATCCAAAATGACAGAAGCGTCATTTACATGTAACATCATTGGCTGAAATATTCGCGCAAAAATCTGACACTAAGTAGCGCGTTTTCTTCAGCGAAACAAAACAATAACAAATACAAAATGTAACTTCATTGATCCCTGCGCGATTTGCGCAAATGTTTTTCTTGATGTCAGCATAAGACTGCAACTGTTCGCTAGAAATATTCAAAAAGATCAAAATCTGACAAAATGTTCAGCGCATCAAAAAAATATTCTCCTCCCGCGGCTGAACCAATGTCTAAAGTAATTCGTCCATTTTCAAGTCGCGGGAATGTCTTTGTTAGAAATAGTGCTTCTTTCTCTTCTAGTCTTATTCCCCTTGCACGAATGTCTTGTACAGAGTAGTAAGAACACATACAAGCAACAACAAGAACGCTGAACTGCTCGTTGAAGGAAATGTTTATGTTTCTCAAGCAAAGAAGGGACCCTTTGGCCTTGAATATCGCTTGTTCAGATATTTCCATACAGCTTTCGATGTTCAGCGTCTCAAGATGCTTTGCTACGTCAACAAGTTTAAGAAAATCTTTTGAAGAGATGGCAGTCCTGTTTAAGTTTAACCATGTCAACTTTGACTGAAGAAACGAAGCGGTACTTCCTGATACAGCTTTTCTGTGTCGGCTAAATGGAGTTGTTCATAATGTTGCAATGCTTGGGCAGTTGACTTGCGTCCTTGAAATACAAAACGCCACCATGCAAGAAAACCAGAGGACACACTCACTAGATCTTCTGGCTCAAGATACTCAAACATCAGCTGCCGAAAAAAGAGCAGAACTTCATTCATTTTTACCACGCTTGTTGGTGTGCCGAAAACGAAAGAAATGCAATGCACGCGTATGTGACTGAAATATCTTGCGCTTACCTCCAGTTTTTGGCACTGGACTTCAACTTCCAGCCTAGAACGGCAAAAAACACAATTTTTTCTTTTTCTGCCCTTATTCTTTTGGTCCTCAGTGGCAATTAGGTTCAAGACGCTTGCTTCCGTGCGGCTGCACTGGCGTGATTGCTCCTCTTTGACATTCCCGTGTTTCCATTCATCGTGACGGGGACAACAACTATTCGCACTCTTTGATACTATATACAAACGTATTTACAATTTATCTACAATTATGAGCGAGCAAATCGGTTTGAAACGATGAATCCACAGGAGACACGAGTAGTAACAAGAAGGCGGCTGTGCTATGAAATACGAGACCCGATCTCTCTATCCTCGTATCTTTTCCCGCTCACATACGAATCTCCCGAAAAACGACAAAACAATAGGTCGGAACAAGAAGTTCCCATATTTGGAGGTTTCGGACTTGAAATCGTCTTTTTCCGTAAAAAATACGACGAAAAAAACATTCTAAACTTTTGTTTTTCTGGCGGAGAGAAAAAAGCACAAATTTCGGGGCTTTCCGGTCTTTGATAGACAGCCACAGGAAAGGAAATGGCAATGTGTAATGATATAACTTGCGCCCGAGCCTGAACCCAAGTCTGTTAAATTTGCAAGGCGTAACGCTCTAAATTTTGCCGACACGAGTGATCTATTAGGCAACCAGTAAGTCAAATCTTTAGTTATTATTTTTTTTTCTATTTTTGGGGTGGTCCGTAGAGAGGGTCGGTAGGGGTAGTCCGTGGACCAGTCCGTAGGGTAGTCCGTGGACCCAGTCTGTATGGGGGTCCGCGGACCGGGGGTCAGTGTTTTCGGGTTACCCCTGTGATGTTCCTTTGAGAAATCAGCAATACTAAAAGGAAAGCCAAATTTAAAAATCGCTTTCTCCTAGCAGCGAGGTTGTTTAATGCTAACTGCATCTGGAGTCGCCTTCTTCTTCCCTCCTTGATTGCACATGCAAGAAAAACAAGCTCTTCGTTTGTACAATTTGTATTTCCCGCATTTTTTTCCTCCATCTTGCGAAGCAATAACCGCCGACTACAAAAGTGTCATGTTCACTTTTGCAATTAAGTTCGACCCAATTAGGTTCGACGTTTGAATCAACTGCCGAACTTAATTATTTGGGTCGACCCAAACTGGTATTTGGTTCGGCACATGTAAAGTTCGACGTTTGAATCAAAGAAGTGTTACCTCGGGCGCCCCAGATAATGTCACCATGATTCATATCAAACTTATCCCATAGAAACCTGAACATTTGCTTAACCCTTTCACTCCCAAGGGGTCTCCATTTGACGAGTAAAATCGTCTGGCGTTAGACAGAGTAAAATCTGTAAAGTCACTCTTGGGAGTGAAAGGGTTAAATTGGTCCCAAGCCTCCATATTACCCACCTGACATGCGCATGGAGTTAAATATGCAAAGAACGCCAATGTTCAAAATGGCGGCCAATAGAGCGAAACGGGAATGCAAGATTCCGAAGAGATTTATTGACGAATTCGCAGAAGCTAAACCCAAGAATTACAAGAAGTTAAAAGCTACGGACAGAAATATTTATCCAGTGGAGATAACACAGGTTGACAAAGCGAAAAACATGGTTAAAATTCATTCCTCGCGAAGCGAGGCCGAAGGTCGAGCGTAGCGAGGTTACTAATCGTGTCGCCTTCGGTCAGACCACGTGGCTCGCAAGCCCGAGGAAATCGAGCCGAGAGTTTTTATATATGTATTTAGTATAATTTTAGAGCTGAACACAGTGTTTCCAGCAATCTGATTGGTTGAGTGTACTCGCCATATGACGTTATATTCACCGCGCTAGGCGGTGAATATTAAGCAAAACAAAATGGCTGCCAGCAACCGGTTTGTAAATGTTTCCGACGAGGAAATCTCAGAAATTAAAAGTAGTGCAGTCCCGAAAACAACGCAAAATGCAACAAAATATGGTGTTAAACTTTTCAAAGGTATGTCAGCCTCTTCCGTTGGGCTTATTATTTTACTTTGAAACTTTACAAACAGAAACAGTACCGATAACAACGGCTGAAACAGCTAATTAACTGTCGTAACTCTTAATTTACCTTACACAGAATGGTTCGCTTAACAAACCGAATTCGAAACAGAGTTTAAGTGCATGGAAATCAAAGAAATGAACAACTGCCTTTCAAAGTTTTATTTATCAGCAAGACGACAAGACGGAAGCCATTACAAGAAAACAAGTTTGTTGTCAATCAGAGCAGCCCTAGATCGACCCATGTGACATTTATACCGGAAATAAAATGTGTTGAATCCCTATTTCTCTGTTGTTCAGCTCTGAAATTATACTAAAACTAGAAATACGACTCCCGCAAAAACCTCGCGAAGCTAGTTTTTGAAGGAGTCACAATGCTTTTATATTTTATTTTTTATTTGATATTTTTCATGTTAGGGTAATCCCCATTATTTTATTTGTTACGCTGTGTTTGGTACACAATTAGTGACACCTGGTGCAAATTACATGATCAGTATACTGCACAACAGAGTGCTTTAAAATTGACCTTTATTTAGCTCTTTCACTGCCACTGAGAGTGCACCAGAGGGAATAGAAGTAAAATTATTATTGATTCTCTTGACAGGGAATACAGAGTCGATGAGGTATCACAATAATATTCACTTAACACAAATTGAAAATGATTGTAAATCTTTTGCAGGTGAAATTTTGAAGAGTTGATATGAATGCTTGTGTTTACCACGGTGTAAGAACCTGTGTTTTTTTTTTTTTTAGTTTTATTTTCTTAGTCTGAGTCTACTGCTTTGTCTTCTTTGTTGTACATCACTTTTAAACACAATATGTTCTTACACCGAGGATGAGTTGAATGCTCCAATTATTTTTTATTTATGTTTTTTGTTATTATATCAACAGAAGTGTGAGATACAATGTCATTACATAAAATAAAAATTGTGGGTAAAACAATTGGATTCTACAAAAACTTTAAATAAAGGTTTGGTAATAGTGAGTGCCGACTGTATAGTATGTGGTCGTGCTATTTTTAGGTCATCTCATAAAAACAATACATGTAAGAAAGAGTTATTGAAATCTTAATATGTTGATAAAGATTGCTGCACTACATAGTCCTGTAAAAAATATGTTAAATCAACATCAATCAGTCAAAAGTGTATACCACATGAAAGTTTAATTGTGCTGTTACAGAAACAGGCAAAATATCCATAACCAACCAGAGAATAGTATATTATTTTGAATACATGAAAATTTCTATAATAAAAACTGCAGAAGAAAGATTTAATATACGCATGGTATTTCATCAAAAAAGTCATGGCAGGCAAAGGTATTGAACTTGTAACCAATGACATATAGTAACGAGAAGCACTATCATTATATTATTATCATTATTATTATCATTACTATTATTATTACTGGTATTGATATTATTATTATTATTGTTATAGTTTTTACGTTAACATAATATATTTTTATGGGGTGGGATGCATGTCCTAATCTTAGTAAAGGTATTGTTACTCTACTACTACAAGCAATACAAAAATCTTCTTAATAGGCTTTCCATAAGAGGTGGTAGTAATCAAAACAGCACCAAACAATACCATTTCTTCTTTAAGGCTTAGAATCTAGTGCAGTCATTTGTCTATAAATTTTGTGTGGAAAATCATTGAAAGCATAGGGCATTTAGGAAACTTGAAACACTTAATTGTTACTACATACAGCACACTTGCAATGAATATATGAGAAAGATCATAAACATTTTGGCATTACAAAATTTATTTTCTTCTTTATAAAGTTTTTCCAGTGTAAAAGGTTAACTGTATGTTGTGGTTGTTATGAAATATTGATATTTGACATGATGATCATAAAAATAAAGTAAACAGCAGAAAGTAACAAAGTTAATATGTTATGTCTAACTTTTCAAATTAAGGCTTGAATGAACATTTCATTTGTGAAAAAAGGGCAGAGGTTCTAGATAGCAATATTATCAGGGGAGGGGGGGGGGGTCATTGCACTCTAAGGTAAAACTGACCCATTGTGAAAAGGCTATGAAACTTGTTGTCTCTACGCAATATTATTGAAACCTTTCAATCAGAGAATACATACATATATATATAGCAAAGAGAAATACTACTCAGAATTCAGTAATCACATTTGCTTTATTTTGAAATGATCGCATTGATCACTGATAATATTGCAGAACCAGTACTTTATAGTGACACAGGGTATATATTCTGTTGAAAATGTTTAACAGAACTGCTAGATCAAGAAAATTTACAATATTTTCACTGTTGCAATGATATCAGATGACATCGTTATAAATGATTGCTATAACAACTGCAACTCTCTGTGTTGGGAATTACTTCAAACTGGAAACGCTATCGTTTTATTATGAAAAATACCTATTTACATTCTCTTGTAATCTGTTGGTCGTCTTCCGATTCCGTTTTTAGACTAATAGAATTATTTTCCAGAGATATCTCCAATCGTTGAAGTCGTTCTTACTCGGTGTCCCTTCTAAGTCGTTTTGCTAAATGTACTACGCCAATATATTTCGTTATGTAATCGTTCACTCATGTCCTGTATTTCCATCAATAACACATTCAAATTCAAAACTAACTTGATTGAATTCCTAGTCCTTTTCCCTACTGTTTCGTTTGCCTTTTTCTGGAGCGAGCAGTTGTTGTCTTGGCTGTTGTTATTCTCCCTGCTGTCGTTTCTCTATCCCGGCTTTGAGTCGTGCTTTCCCCGTGTTGATTTTCACGGTATTCGAACTTACTCGGCGACGATCTCGCGCTAATATTTCTTGAATATCTCGGAGATCATCTTGCTGGGATGTACTTCCAGGACGAGTGAAATCGATTTCCACAAAATTTACATTACTTTCAAAAAGGCATCACCGAATAATGGCGGAAATTCAGCAGTTCTCAAGTGCGTTACTATTGCCAGGTAACCTGGCCTGCGAACGGACACCTTTAAAATATAGATATATATATATATATATTTATAATACAGTCCCGATACTACGCGCGATATGATTGGTCCAAACAGCGTCCTTTATCAGAGTTTATAATATAGCTACGTTCTTACGCGCGCCCTGATTGGTCAAAAACCTATGTTTTATCAGAGTATAAAACATAGAAAAAGCGTGTTTTATTGTTTTTCGCCACATTACCTTCACTCGATAATTCTCTAAGAGATGGCGAAAAACATTTTTCTTTGAAGAAATTCATGATGGAATTCTCTGCGAAGCAGCAGAAAGTTTTGAAGCTGAGAATAATAAAACAAATAAAGAAGAAGAAGCGAAAAAAGTCGCGAATTTGGTATTAATTGGCGTCGGTTTGTCGATCTGTGTGCTTTGTTGTTTCTATTCGCGGCATGTAAAATCTATATCATAAAGCGAATAAAGAAGCCTAAGCCGTGTATTACACTGTGATTAAAACACTCCAGGCATTTGAGAACACTCGAGAAATGTAGAAAACACTCGCCTGCGGCTCGTGTTTTCTACATTTCACTCGTGTTCTCAAATGCCCGTCGTGTTTTATCACAGTGTAATACACGGCTTAGGCTTCTTTATTTGTTAAATAAAGGACGGTGCTCGCGTCATCCCCCGGCTTTGCGCAGTGAAAAAGTGGCCGAATTTTTCAAAGAGTTTTCTAGCTTTTCGTAAAATATTCTGAACGAACTCGAACAAAGCATCCCTTACACTTACAAGAATGCGAAGATGAGGAGCTCTAGGAAAATGTAGATATAGAGACCGAGTTAAACAACTAAGTCAGCAGTTGTAAAAATGGGGAGTTAAATTAAGAAAAACAGGACTACAACATCAACCAGGAAACCATCAAACAATGGCGTTTTTGAATGAAACAATAAAATTGCCAAGCAAAATACAGTTCGGTTAGTTTCGGTGCCAAGCTATGCAAAAGAACAATGTGAAGTGACCAATTTACAACAGTCTTCTCCGCTGAAGACGTGAATGTTGACAGCAAAAATTCGAAATGGACTGCAAACGGACTAAGTGGAAAATTCTACAGTTTCAAAGTAAAATAAAAACGATATGAAACTTGCCTACCGTCAACAGTACAAGAGGAAGACAAATCCACTTTTGTCACTGGTACACTGTCACTCGGCGTTGTAGTCTTGGTTTCTTAAGTTGAGCTCCTTTACGTCGCATTTAGTAAAAACGACAAACAGTACGGATCAAACACACAGAAATTTGCTTGTGTGTCGAATTCATCTATCCACAACATTATCATTAAAGCAGAGACTAAAAGCACAAAAGAAAACAGCAGTTCTCGCATTGACATAAACTGAGCGTTGTCCATTCAGAAAACATGGCACACTGTCTTTAGTTTCAGCAACAAGCCAAGCAGTTCGTCTTGTTTGTTTTCTTCTGCTATATTCCACAAATGGTTTTTTCCTCTTATTGTCTTCGTGGGCCATAATTTGACTGGATTTCGATTAATTTAAGACTTGAGAATGTTTAAAAATATCTTGACTGAGCTGAAAAAATTTCGCGTTCAAAAACTTTTCAGTGCTTTGCGTTCGAACTTTGATGGTTTGACAGCCTTTGTCTTTTGAACCAATGAGAGTGTTGGACGTATTCTTACAAGCTCGCTGATTGGCCCAAATTGCTGTACTTTATCAGAGTATAAAGGACAGTGCTGACGACATTCAGCGCGCACGCTGAAAAAAAAAACACTGGGAATTGATCGAAAATAAAAGCTCGTTTTTGTGGAAAATCGCTAGTTCTTTATTATAAAACAAATAAATAAGCCTCCTCTGGGCTTTGTTCTGTTATAAAGCACTTAGGAGGTGACGAGAGCACTCAAGAAGTAGGGAGAAACACTCGCCTGCGGCTCGTGTTTCCCCCTACACTTCTTTCGTGCTCTCGTCACCTCCTGCGTGCTTTATAACAGAACAAAGCCCAGAGGAGGCTTATTTATTTGTTAAATATACATATATAAAAACTCTCGGCTCGATTTACTCGGGCTTGCGAGCCACGTGGTCTGAACCGGAACCGACACGATTAGTAACCTCGCTTCGCGAGGAACAATTATTCGCCTCAGGCTCAGTTAATATTGGCGAATATTTACCTCGCCTTCGGCTCGGTAAATATTCGCCAATATTAACTTCGCCTTCGGCGAATAATTGTTAAATATATTTATATATATTTATTATATCTTTCAGTTAGTACGCGCGCTGTGATTGGTCAATTTAGCGGGCCGTACTTCACTGTACGGCCCGCTAAAGTTTGTTTTGGTCGCCAAAATGACTCCAGAGATATAATAAATATCTTATTAACCTCGTCTTCTCGGTCCGTACTGTAAAATACGGATCCTCGTTTTTTCCCGTCGATTTATGGCCCGCGCGCTTCGCGCTTGGGCCATAAATCGACGGGAAAAAACTCGGTCCGTATTTTACAGTACGGACCTCGAACTCGATTAATAAGAGGTATATACAGGAGCCCATTACCCGGAGCGTGCAACTCCCATACTATGTCTGTGAAACGGCATTTTCACAAGTAAGGTTATTTTTAGATCGTGTTTCCCGCGAATTGGTTTGGGAGAGCGAATCACAAGCTAGTGTATGATTGATATGTAGCATGATAACCGCCTGTAGCGACAACGAACATAGCCGGCATACACGAGTCTTCATCGGAGTGTTCGGACAGCATTTCTGACGATAGTCAAGGTATTACACAGAGAATAGTAGCTCCGATGAGATAACTGAGACGGCGGAAACAACGTATTCTCGGTTTTCATGTAACGTAATAACATTTCAAAATAGGAAATTGCCAATCCTTTTGAATTTTTAGCTTTATCAGATAAAAGCCCGTGTGTAAACTCGTCGATTTACAAATATCTAGCTCGATAGGTTTCTTCGTTTTGTAATAGCGTGCGCATGAATTTCAAGCTTTCGCCTTGCGTGACATAAAATGTCTGTCCGGAAAGGCTGTTTCGTACGTGAAAAGATGACTTTTCTTGAAATTTTTTTTGCTTTTGGAAGAGCTCTTGCATTTAAGCAAGTGTTACCTTGAGTGTATACAGCCACTCGAGTGATAAGGTATCGGTTTTATGGCAAAACTCAACAACAGCTGTTTTTAACACTTTACTGCCGCCATATTTGTGCCCCTTGAAAGGGCACAAACATGGCGTCTCCATACAAAGCTCTATCAATTTGGTTGAAACATTTATCCGAATTGATGTGTGATTATGGGGGTGCCAGCACACTTATTTTATTTCAATTTTATTTCAATTTTATTTAGATTTTATTTAGATTTTATTTAGATTTTATTTCGACTTTATTTAAATTATAATAAGGATTTTATAAACTGGGTGAGACGGGGCTCTTGCCAAAATTTCATAAATACTTCATCAAAGCCTCCACCAAGCCCCCCACCAAGCCCTCCACCAAGCCTCCACCAAGCCTCCACCAAGCCTTCACCAAGCCTCCATCAAATATCCCAGGTGCGGAGCGCAACAAACCCTTGTCAAAATCGATGTGAATATGATACGCGGCCCTGGCACATTTAATAAAAATTTAATAAAAATGATTTAAAAATAATTGTAATAATAATTTAATAAGAAGAAGAATTAATATACAAAATGGAACAAGAATTAAGAAGATTAAATGTTGTGCAACTGAAACATTTGGCCAGATGGTATAATATTCCAGGCCGATCATATTTTAATAAAAGAGAATTTGTTCAAGAGTTGAGTAATATTCCTGAAGTAATTAATAATATTCAACAAATTATTACTAATATTGCTGGAATTGTTAATGAGCTACGTAATACACCAATGAGGCCAATAGATCAACCAAATTTACCTCTTCCAATTCCAGAAATTGAACCACAACAAATAAGACAAGCAAATCGTCCAAATTTACCACCTTTAACTATTCCTAAGCCTATTCCTCCTAAATTGCCTGGTACACCAGATCGAATTAATCCAGATAGCCCACCACCAGGTAGGCCACCTAATCGTAGACCGGGAACTCCACCAGGCCCTCCACCCAATCGTCGCAGAAGAGCTCCTCCACGACCACCTCCACCTATAATAAAAACAAAACAACCGCCAAAACAAAATACTTTTTTAGGAAATGCAATAAACAAGTTTTGGAATGTAGTAAAACCATACATACCTGAAAAAGTAAAAAATAAAGCATTAGTAGCAAAAAATAAAGCAGAAGAATTAGCTAAAAAATTTATAGAAAGATATAAAAAAGTAAATAAACCCAAAGAAATAAAAACACTGCCTAAAAGTGATAATAAGAAAGGTGAAAGAAAAAATAATAGGGATTATGAGAAGGAGGGAGCAAGACCAAAAACAAAAAGAAACGAGAATGTGGAAGATTTTACGCCAAGACAATTTGAATCAGCTATTAATGGTAATTATTTAAGTTATAGGATTGAAGGAAATGAAAAGAATGATGAAAAGACATTCTTACATAAAATCAAACCAAAAGTTATGGATTTACTTAGAAAGAGAGTTGAATCACAAAAATCATTAAAGACAAAATTTATATTTACATGTATGTTCAAGAGAAAAAATCTTGACACTGAGGTAATTGAATACTGTGATAGACCCTTTCCTTCTGAAAAATCAGAAATTGTTCTTGAGGCAACAGATTTATCAGAATTATTTGATAGATTAACAAATCAACAACTTAAATTATTTGATAAATTTATAAATAATGGATCTGGTTGGGTATTTGTAAGAGTAGTAATGTTTGACATTTTCATAGACCGTTTTGTTCCACTTTTAGGCGGATCTTATATTCAATTGCCAAAAGAATTGTTAAACAGGAATGCGATTATTAATCCACAGAATTATAATGATGATGAATGTTTTAAGTGGTGTGTAACAAGAGCTGTATATCCAACTGATAAAAATCCTCAAAGAATAACTAAAGAATTGAAAGAACAATCAAAGAATTTTAATTGGGATGGAATTAATTTCCCAAGCACAATACAAGATGTTGTTAATTTTGAAAACCAAAATGATTATGATATCGCTATATATGGGTATGATGAGAAAATAGGAGTATATCCTATAAAAAGAAGTAGTAAACGGGGATTTAAATTGATTAGATTACTTTTATTAACAGAAGAAACAAATGAAGAAAATAAAGATGAAGAGCCAAATAAACACTTTGTTTTAATAAAGAATATTAGTGCACTTATACGAAGGCAAGTTACTAAACGTAAATGTAAGTTGTACTTTTGTGATAATTGTTTGCACCATTTTCATTTGAAAAGCTCATTGGAAAAGCATGAAGGATATTGTTATTTGTACAATGAAGCAAGAATTGATATGTTAAAAAATAAAGATGGTAGTCCATGTTTCATTTCTTTTAAAAATTTTGTGAAAAAAATGAGAATACCTTTTGTAGCGTACGCAGACTTTGAGTGTATTTTGAAACAAATAAAAAATAATGAGCCCTTAGATAAAAGCAAAAGTTTTACAAATAAATATCAAACTCACAAACCCGCTGCATTTGGTTGTTATATTAAGAGTTTTAATGAAAAAATATGTAAATCAAGATTTTATAGATATACATCCGAATCAGAAGATGATGTAGCACAGAAATTTGTTGAATATCTAGAAGAAGAATTTAAGGAAATTTATAAAAAATGTATTAGTTATAATGTAAAAAGATTCAAAAAGTTTAATAAGAAGAATATGATAGAAGATGAAAAAATAAACTATGAAAACGCAACTCATTGCCATATATGTGAGAAAGAATTGGGCGAAGATAAGGTAATAGATCACTGTCATCTTACAGGAAAGTATAGAGGTGCAGCACATAATGAATGCAATTTAAATTATAAGTTACCAAAATTCTTTCCAGTTATAATTCACAATTTATCAGGTTATGATGCTCATCTATTTATTAATAATCTTGCAAAAACAGAAGGTAAAATAAAACTTATACCTAATAATGAGGAAAAGTATATTTCTTTCTCAAAAGAGATTGTGGTTGATACCTTCAAAGATAAAGAAAGTGATAAGATGATAGATGTTAAGAGAGATATAAAGTTTATAGATTCATTAAAATTTATGCCATCCAGCCTTGATAGTTTGTCTAGTAATCTTACTAAATGTGGAAAGTGTGATGTTTGTAAAGGCAAAATAAAAGGGAGGTGTATTAATCCAACAGATAAAAACTTACATGAAATTACAAAGTATTTTGAAGGTGAAGAATTAAAGTTATTATTGAGAAAGGGGGTTTTCCCATATGATTATCTTGATGATTTTGATAAATTAAACGAAACCCAACTTCCGACAAAGGAAGCTTTTTACTCAAAACTTAGAGGTGAAGATATTTCAGATGAAGATTATGGACATGCTAAAAAGGTATGGGAAACTTTTAATATGAAAACAATGAGAGATTACCTCAATCTATATCTAAAGTCTGATGTGTTATTATTAGCAGATGTTTTTGAAAACTTTAGAGATGTTTGTCAAACAAATTATGGTTTGGACCCCGCTTGGTATTATACAGCTCCAGGACTAGCTTGGGATGCAATGTTAAAGTTAACCAAAATTGAATTGGAGATGATAATCGACATTGATATGTTAATTATGATTGAGAAAGGTGTTAGAGGTGGTATAGCACAAATATCAAACAGATATGCTAAAGCAAATAACCCGTACATGAAAGAATATGATCCTAAAATGGTTACAAATTATATAGAATATCTCGATGCAAACAACTTATATGGTGGAGCAATGAGTGAAGCATTACCAACTCATTGTTTAAGATGGTTGACTAAAGAAGAGCTAACAAACTGGAAAAATATGCCATGTATAGTAGAGGTTGATTTAAAATATCCACAACATCTTCATGATTTACATAGTGACTACCCGCTTGCCCCAGAAAGAATTAAGGTTAATAGAGTTGAGAAATTGATACCGAATCTAAATGATAAAAAGAATTATGTTGTTCATCATGAAACACTAAAAAAGTATGAAAGTCTAGGATTAGAAGTAACAAAGATTCACAGAGGAATTACATTCAAAGAGTCAGCATGGTTAAAACCTTACATAGATTTGAATACAAAATTGAGAGCACAAGCGAAAAACGACTTTGAAAAAGATTTCTTCAAACTTATGAACAACTCTGTATTTGGTAAAACAATGGAAAATCTTAGAAAAAGGGTTGATATAAGATTGGTTACTAATGAGAAAGAAGCAAGAAAATTAATATCAAAAGCAAACTATAATCGTCGCACTATTTTTTCTGAAAATCTTATGGCCGTACATATGAATAGAACACATATAAAATACAATAAACCTATTTACTTAGGAATGTGTATTTTAGATATAAGTAAAGCAATGATGTATGACTTTCATTATAATTATATTAAACCAAAATATGGTGAAAAAGCTAAATTACTTATGACAGATACAGATAGTCTTGTATATGATATAGAAACTGAGGATTTCTATAAGGATATAAACCCTGATGTTAGAGAAATGTTTGATACAAGTAATTACCCTAAAAATCACACATCAGGCATTGAGACGGGCGTAAACAAAAAAGTAATTGGAAAGTTTAAAGATGAGGCTGGTGGCAGAATAATAACTGAATTTGTTGGACTACGAGCCAAGCTATACGCTTTCAGAACGGATGATGGTGAAGAGATAAAAAAGGATAAAGGAATTAAGAAATCAGTTGTTGAAAATAGTATAAGATTTGATGATTATAAGGAATGTTTGGATAGCAAAGTAAAGCAGATGAGAGAAATGCCAGTAATAAGAAGTTATAAGCATTTTGTTTATACTGAAACTGTTAATAAAGTTGCACTATCAGCCGATGATGATAAGAGAATCATCCAAGAAGATGGAATACATACTCTACCATATGGTCATTATCTTATCAAAACAGAATAGGAGGTAACTGCGTATCATAAGGAATAACCTGTAATTCTTCTCTAACAAACCCCCGTCTAGGCCCATCATTCAAATAATATAAAACCGGTTGATTAGGTGAAATTATACTTTTATAAATATCATAAACTTTGATACTCCAAATAGGATCAGTTGCTCGTCTTTTTTCACCACCCTCAAGTTCGCCGGGAAATAATAAATATCTAACGTTAACATAAGGTGACAATCTAACCTCTTCAAGACCAACAACTCGATTATACTTTTTAGGTTCAATATCAACCTCCTTCTGTTTTATAGATTTAACAGGCTCTTTACCAGTTATTCTCGTTGGTGTATTATTCAAAGTTTTCAAAATATCAGGTAATCGTTTCACCCATACTCTAGATCTTTCATTACTAACCATTTCTTGCGCATATTGATGACTAAATAATCTTTCACCTAATATTCTGTTTGCGTTTTCTACAAAAGCCTGAGCTCTATGATTTCCAGCCTCACTTCTCTGTATTTTCACATTATGATAATTCATGAGTTTACTAACTTCACCCATAAATTCTTTTCCGGGATCAACCATTAATGTTTTGGGATATTTTAACTTTCTAGAATAAATTTTTTCAAAAGCTTTGGATATCTCATGACTTTCTTTTGAGGTTAATGCTTCAGCATCTTTGTATCTACTTGCCACATCAACCACAACTAATGCGTATTTATATGTTTTTCTTCCAACTCTATCATGCGGTAAAAATAATAAATCTGCTTGATGAATCTGATTAGGTTTATCTACAGTCCAGTGTGGCCTAGGTATATACTTTGGAGATGGAAGATAGATTTGCCATATTGCTTGTTTCTCTAACCATTGTTTTGCTTCATTTTCGCTTACTTTCGCCTTCTCAGCTAATTTAGGAATTGCAGAATATCCTTTCCAATATCCTTCAGTTGAATAATATGTTTTTGATATCTTTTCGTTACTCATTTAAAGATTAACCAAAGTATCTTATAAATTACAATGACGTCTGAAAAAATTAATCCAAATAGAATTCCTAGAGAGCCATTTGGTTTGAAAGCAGAATCAAAAATGAACCGAATTACTCTCAATCCATCATCTGCTAGCCCCGGAGAAACATTATATATAAATATTCCAAAACTTTCTGAGAATTTAGTGATTGTACCTGGAAGCGTATCTCTGTTATTTGATTTAGATGTAGATGGACATGCTAATAATACAGTTGTGAATAATGTAGGTAGTAATCTTGTATCTAGACTTAGAGTTCTTTTTGGCGGTGAAACATTACAGGATACTCAAAGATATGATCTTTTTCAAACCTATCACGATTTATTCTTAACAGATGAAGAACGCGAAGATAGATTAAAACAAGGTATTTCTTCTGAAAACATGAGAAAGCTCAGGACAAATTCGGGTGATAAGAAAACACAAGATGTTAAGGCAGTGGCCCTTGCATCAGTACATAACACCAAGTATCGTATACCACTAAACCATCCTATTCTAAACGATCATGGAGTTTTCTATCCAAAGGCACTAGACAATCATCTAATCTTTGAGATTACGCTAGCCCCAGTTAATGATATTGTTGTTTATTCCGACACTACTAAGACTCCATCTTATTCAATCAAAAACCTTGAGTTAGAATATTCTTCCATTTCAAGCGAATACTTGGCTCGCGAGGCACAAGCAGCTTATCAGGTTGGTAAAGGATTTTTTTATGAAAATGTCACTCTCCATAAAACTTTTACCTTTTCCATAGGTGGTGATGGTGTTATAAATCAGCATATTAATTTACCTAGAAGATCAATGACGGGGATATTATGTTTGTTTACATCACCAACCGCAGCAGGAGCACGTAACTCTGAGAATTTTTACAATCCAGGTATAACCTCAATTAATATAGATGTTGATGGAGTACCAAATCGTTTATACTCTAAGGGGATGATACCATCAGATCTATGGGAGTCGGTAAAGAAACGTTACGGAAGAGATGGCGTAAAGGAAAAGAGTAGTAGTAACTCACCGGTTTTAGAACAATTCGAAAAATGTTTTTAAAAAAACTCAAATTTTTTTGGGAAAGACGGAAATTGCCGATCCCGAGCACAACTTGGATTTTTGCAAATTAAAATAAAATTTTTGGGAAAGTATCGGAAAGTTTTGATTTGATTTTACCAACCCCCTGAAAAAAATCCGTGAAAAATTCTGCAAAACCTCTGCGGAGGTTTTCAAACTTGAAGCTGCGCCACCCGCTCCACACCCGCCCCACACCCGCCCCACCTCGCGTAGCTTTTATAGATTATCCACAAAATATGTGTCAGCAAAAAAAAAAATCCGCGAAAATGAAATTGAATTTTTAATTATGGTTTAAAGATAAAATTATAATTAATTTAAAAAATGGAAAACGTGAAAATTGACATGCCAAATGAAATTATATTATCCAAAGTAAAAAATAAATATAATTGTGTTCATGGAAAGTATAAATATCGATGTAAAGAGTGTGGAGGATCTCAAATGTGCATTCATGAGAGATATAAATATCGATGTAAAGAGTGTAAAGGATCTCAAATATGCGAACATGGAAAGGTTAAATATCAGTGTAAAGAATGTGGTGGTTCACAAATATGTGAGCATGGTAAACAAAAAGCTTCTTGTAAAGAATGTAAAATTAAAAAATTGAATTTATGATTTAAAATATAAAAAAAAAAATAACAAAGATGAATATAAAATTATTAACTATTAAATATGATAATAAAGAAAAATGTTCAAAAGATTTCTTTAATAAAGTAAATAAAGATTTTTCAATTTGTGTTTCAGAGAATGATAATTTAAATATTGTTGCATCAAATAATTTAGCATTTTTTGGTTTTAAAATTTGTTACCGATTGGGTGATATTAGTCCGGTGGTAATGAGGGAAGGGCCGCTCTATGATAGAAATTTTATTACAAAAGGAGTAAAACCTCATAAAATTGAAGAAGATATTAAATTGGATAAAGATTATTTTGAAAATGCAATTAAGTTTAGTAATGAAAAAGAAATTAAAAACACTTTAGAAATATTTATTATTTCATTTGAGATTAGTTTAAATATAGTAATTATAGATAAAAATAAGTTTTACAAAAAAATAAAAAAACATGTAAAGGATGGAATGGCTTCATACTTTTCAATTACACCAAAAGTTACAAATATGTTTGAAGAGATGGAAATATTTGTTTTAAAATAAAGTATTTAAGAAAAATTATGTTATATAACCCAAATAATGGTTACATAACAAAATACGCGAAATTTATCTAAATCTTAAACTAAAAGTTATGGGAGAACCCTTAAGATCAAGTTTTTCCCATTCATTGCCCAATATGGTTAAATCAAAGTGGTTTATTACGCTATCATATTTTCGAACCGGAATTGTTGGATAATCCTTTGAGGGCATGTTTGCAAGTAGGG
The DNA here is from genome assembly GCA_949710005.1 of Ricordea florida. Taxonomy (NCBI): domain Eukaryota; kingdom Metazoa; phylum Cnidaria; class Anthozoa; order Corallimorpharia; family Ricordeidae; genus Ricordea; species Ricordea florida. The sequence goes on along the minus strand of OX453272.1, from coordinate 9,120,028 downwards.
TTGATGGCGAGAGTTTCACAAGTTCTCCATATTTTGTTTTATTCATATATGAAGACTTATTATCAACTATACTACACATAAGTCTCAGCGGTTCCTTAATCTGTATATTTATAGGGTATAATTTACCAGGATTTATGACTTCAGGCACCCCCAAACCAAACGACAACCCTCTAGTAAGTTTAATGTTAAAGTTCTTATTTGAATACAAATAGTCAACAGCATCACTTTCAATTATTGTTATCTTTTCCCTATCACCATCTTTTAGAAAGATCGATTGAATATCACGTAACGAATATGTACCGGGTTGTATTATTATGATGGCTTGATTCTTTTCATTGTATAATACCTGTTGATCCTTGAAATTAATCAATCTTTTGGTTTTTATATTACAATCCAGGAGTTGTATCTCTCGAAGATTTTTAAGTGGAGGATCTAAATATATCCTAGTTTCAGACTCATACATGGTAATGCTCAACATTTTTTGTTTGGTTAATTCATATTCATCTTTAAATCGAGCTTTGACGTAATCACATTCCTGAGCGACGTTAGAAACGGGCCTTTTAAAAGTAAACATAAAATCTACTTTCAAACTTTAAAACCACTTTACATTTTTCTTGTTGCTATGTCGTAAAAGTATGCAATCTATTGTTCTACACGCGAACATTAATCCAAAAACAATGATAATCACGTGAAATGAGCATGAACTACCGAAATAGATACCACGCTAACCCTCCACTGATAATTATAAATGTTAATATACGCACTTCGTGCTCGCTTTGTGTATTCTTTTCATGCTGGGTTGAGTCAATATTATTTTCAGCGGGGCTGGTACTTCGGATTTCCTGTTTCATCGAGTCTGGTTTTGGTTTCGTTTCAATTCTATGAGGTAACTTTACCTTTGAAGATCCTAAGTTATGACTTATTCCAACTTGTTTTGCTTCAGTGTTTAGGGAATTATTCACACCAAAATTCATATCATTACTCGCTTTCATAAGTTTGTTGTTAAAACCTGTCACGCTTTCAGTATTGATTATCATATTACTCGGCATCAACCACACACCAGGAGCAACAGCTAAATCAAGCCGTAATTTCGCTTCTTGTACAGCTAATTGATACCTTTGGATAGAACTAGAAATGTCATTCTCGATCACACTACTTTCAAATAAAGCCAAGAATTCTTGTTGTGTCTCAATCGCACCACCGCCATTACCATAAATCGAGTTTCTAGTGTTGACTTGTGCGCCCAATATACAGTAGACAAAAGCTTCAGCAGATCGATTCAATCTACCAAGCCCAGCTTTAGTGAGTCCATGTCCACTTGTAGGGATAAACCAAGCATATTTGAAATCGGCAAAGTCATCATTACGTATAAATGAAATGAGATTACCCTTTTCTTTCTTACCTCCTTCATCAGCGAATTTTCCACCCTCACCGGGCCATTGATCTGCTTCAACATCATAATTCCTTACAACATGTACGTTTTGATATCCCCCTCCTTTTCCATGATATCCCGCGCCATAATCAAGGAATATATCTCCTAATCCTCCGTTTCTACCACCTTTCCATCTAAAATCGGAATTATTACTAATCCCAAATTCAGAGCACAATCGTTGATATGCAACTTTACTATATGGATTATTATTTATCACAAAAGGTTGCTCATCAGGCAAGGGAAGGCTTAATTCATACAGTATTCGCCTTATTGTGAAATACACATGAAACTTGATAAAGCTACTCACTACTTTGGGATAATTTAAACTTTCAAAAGGACTAATCCCACAACCAGATGTTGCACACCAAACTGCAAAGTTAAGTTGTTGCGGCCAATAATTCATATCCGGGGCGTTCAACCATTTTCTACTCTTCTTTCCAAATTTGAAAGTTACAACTTGTGATGTAAATATGTTTCTCATCTTTGCTGTAAATTTCTTCGTATTTGACACATATATATCCAGATAGGTTAGCATTTTTGTTATATCAGTTGAAAAGTCATCAAAATTAACAGCTGGTATTGGATAAGTTCGATTAGTCAATGTTAAACTTTCAGGAAATGAACTAAATTCTTCGTCATTCAAACCCAAATCTTTCCATAAAAGCCTTTTAACATTAGGTGATATGTCATCAGTCCATGTTTTTCCAGTAGGATCATCATTTGTCATTATTGTTGTTCCATCAACTTTCCATTTAATATAACCACCATATGAATCATTAACAAATGTAAATTTATCAAGGTTAGACTTTGGATATCTATTTCTAAAATCATTGAGTAACATTTTATTCTTTATGTTTACTTCGCTTCGCTCAGGTCTTTAGACCTAGAATAAGATGTAAAGTCTTTAAAACAGTTCTTTCCGATAACCAGCAAAACAATTAAATCCCACATCAGTTCTTTCATATGAAATTTTCAACGATCTCGACTTACCAATTCCTTTAATATTTCCTCTCGAACCTCTGTCCTTATCTGATTCATATTTAAGTTTTTTTCTGTATCTTTTCTGGTTTTTTGGCGGATTTCGAGTTTTAGTTTTTCAAACTTATCCACCTCTGATAAAATTAGAGAAAATTCTTGGTCTGATATCGCGTTATCTTTTAGTGCCTTTGAAACCAAGCCGCGAATGGTGTTTACTTTTGCTTTTGCCAAAGAAACTGTCTGTTCATGTTTACTAACTTTATGAGAAAGCTGTTTAGAAGCCGCACCGAATCCAACCGATATTCCTCCACAAATACCTCCCACAGCTCCTAATGGTATGCCAACAACAGCACCAAAACCAGTAAGGGAAGTTCCAAGTCCACTTGCAGATAGAATAACTGAAAACACCCCACTACAAACACTGATTTTTGTAAATATACCTCTTGCTCTATTGTATTTTTTCCTAACATCTTCATAATGTTTAATTTCTTTCTCAAGATTTTGTAATACTTCACTCGATTTTTGTAGTCTGAAATTAACTGCTTGATTGGCATTATTAGGTAGTTGAGGATAAATCGAGCTTCCGCTTTGCTTGGGCTCTGCTACGCCGTAAATTCTATTGTACTCATCCATATTGTATTTTACTGATCAACACGATATCTTTAGATCTACTTACTTTCTCTTCTTTTTAAACTGTTCCACAAAATATATAACCACAGCCATTATCAACAACCAAGCGTTCTTACCTAAAAACCCAATAACCTCGCCCGCCGTTTTGAAAAGAAAGCTTACAATCGCTCCAACCATTCCAGGTAATATTTCACCGAGTTTCTTACCAATAGCTTTCAACCCATTACCAACACCTTTTCCTAATGTTGATAGCCCTTTAGAAAGATTAGAAACTATAACACCAATAACCACACCTACAGCACTTACAACTGAAAATACTGTAAAACCATACTTTTTGAAGATGGCCCTAACACGTTCTCGTAATGGTAGATTTTTAAGTATTTCTTCATTTTTACTCTCAATATCAGCTATTTGTTCTTGGTTGTAAATAATACTCTTTCTCATTAATTCTCTAAATTTATCAACTTCAGCTTGTAATCTTTCATTACCCCTTTCTAACATTGTTAAATTTGACTGCCCCTTCTTATACTTATCTATTTCATCTTTGTATTGATTCAATTCAACTTTAAGTTTTTCAACCGCAGTTTTGGATACTATCTTCTCTTCTACAGCAGCAGCTAAATATTTTTCAAGATCTTTGATTTTGGATTCTTTTTGCTCTATGATTCTCCGCCTCTCTTTATCATTAATAATATGTCTTTGTATCTCCCCATCATTTGTTTCATTTGTTGCACTCAAACCGACTAGCGCCTTTTTTAAATCCTTAATTTCTTCATTCTTTTCAACCATTATTGATGCTAATTGACGAATTTTTTTATTAGCTTCCCCCAGTTGTGATAAAATATCATCATTAGCTTCAACAATTTCTTCTGCTTTAGGTCCTAAAATTTTTTTCAATTGAGCAGGAAGTTCTCTATTCCCACCCTTTAATGGTCTTACTTCACCATTTATAAGAATATAATCAGCAGCGTTACCTCGTTTTAAATTAATAACTGGTCTAACAATTTTTGTAACAACATCTCTTTTCAATTTTATGATTATTTCAAAGAGGCCTACATTAGGGTAGTTATTTTTTAGTTCTTTTACAAAATCATCTCTTATAATTTGTTCCTCTTTGATTTTTTCTTCCATATCATTCATCTCTATTGCTTCCTCCGGTAATTGTGTATATCCCTTTTTGGTTTTAGGTCTAGCACCCTCTTTTTCATAATCTCTTTCACTTAGATATTTTGTTTGCCCTTTTCGAGACTTAATTTTAATTTTTTCCATTTCACCTCTGGTTGTAGATGTTAATCGAACTGGTATTTTTGATGGTTTTCTACCAAGTAGTGAATTTTTATCATCAAAATCATCAGGATCATCTTCTTCCCCTAATCCAATGGGATCATCTTCTGGTACTTCTGGTAATTCTGCCATGATTTTTTACTCATCAGTAAGAAATCTTTAAACGTGCAAAGCACGCCGCGAGGCAAACTAATCACATACAATTACCTAAAAGAATTTACTAGCCATATAACCCAACGCCAACATACCACCGCCCACATATGCCATTTCACCTGTTTTTTGGCTTTCACTTGGCCTATAATAATCTGAAAATTTTGGTTCGTGCATTTGAGCATACAATTCTAAAGCTTCATCTGTTTTTGAAAGATTTTTTGAGGCTTGGTATTTATCATCTTTTTGTTTTAATTTCCAATCAATTAGTTTCTGTCTTTTTTCTTGATATTCTGCATAATCTTTTTGATATTTTTCTAATGCCTTATCGTGTCTTATTCGTTCTGTATCCGTTTTATCTCCTGAGAGATATTTTGCAAGATATGAACCGCCAACAAAGGCCGTTGCGTTTAATACGGCTCCACCTAACATCATTGCTATTGTTGCCATAATTATTTTGGTAGAATATTTTGATCCTCTAAATATGTTTTTAGGTACATACTACCTGACAATACAGCCACCCATTTAGCATAATTTGTAATACTTGAGGATGGGTCGTTCATAAATGATTCTTTCATAGCCTTTTTTGCTACATAGCCAACAGCAGCCGCTAAACCAATAAGTACTGCCGAATCAGTAACAGTTTTCACAAGTTTATTTTCGGATGACATAATTTTTTTACTACATCAGTAAGAAACCTTTAAACTACTTTCCTCACATCATTCCAATTTTCGGAGTTGGTGTTGTAGTGGTATGTGAGGGTGGTGGTTGTGACATTTGTGAAACATTAGGTGTTCTGTTTTTATTATCCTCCTTTTGTCGGTATCTCATAAACATATCAAATGCTGTAAACCCTATTCCAATAATGGATAATACGGTTGTAAAAGATAATTCTGGAAGCCACGCCTTATTAGACTCACTTTCTCTATTTTCATTTTCTTCTTCCTGTTCCTTTTCACGTTTCATCTCCCTAGCCAATGCTTCTTTCGCTTTTTTGTTATATTCTGCTAATTTCTTACCAGCAGCAACCTTTTTAGGGTCTTTCACCCTCTTTTTAGGTTCTTTATCTTTAACAACAGGATCCGCCGTAATTTGCTCGGCAACTTCTGTTCCTCCTTCACTTATTTCAGTTTGGTCAGACATTATTATTTTATTTCACAAAGTAAAGAATCTTTAAATCAGTTGTGCTCAGTAAACAGTATCAGGCCTGCTTGCATCTTGATTAGTAGTCTGCTCGGTTGTATTTGAGATCTCTTGATTTTTATGCTCAGCTGTATTTGAAATCTCTTGATTTTTGTTGAATTTAATGTGTTTAGCAACCTGAAATAGCCCACTAGCAAGTGCTGCCAGTCTTCCTGCTTTTAATGCTAAGAGACCCACAATGTTTGTTAGTTCGCGATTAACCAGATCATCATTCTTCAAATCATCACAAAGAGCTTCTATATCATCCACAGGAACCATGTAAGAAATAACTTTAGAAACTAATTGAAGAGATGAATCTACCAACCCGCCATTAATTTTCTTACCCAATACTGCTTGGTATCGATTATAATATTTATCAATGTCCTTCACTGATAATTTTTTTATATCACCCAGACTCATATCAACACCTAAATATTCTTTTGTGGTTCCAAGAGCTGCTAGAATAGCTAGTGATTCTTGTTTGATTTCAAGTTCATTATCATTATATTTTACCTCTGTCTTTTCTCCAGTTTTTTCTTCTTCAATATAATCTTCTACGCTTGTCATCTTTTGTGATAATACATGGATTATTTTTAAATCGGCTTTGCCGGCCAGCTACGCTGAAATCACTTCAGGTATCTCCAAATAACAATTAAATGGGTGACGTAAAGATAAACATAATCTAGAATATTTTTCTTTTTTCAGCAGTTCTACAAATTTTTTACTAGTTTCAGAGTCTAAATCACCCCCATAATCTTCGAAAAGCATCTTCATACCTTTTTGCGATGGGTTATGAAAAGTAACAACACAAGCTACATTTTCGCGGAATGGTTTTGCTATCGATGTTAATTGCTGAGTGAGAACCCAAACTGATAATCCATGATGCCTTCCAGAAAATGCTAAATCTATAAACTTGTTTGATCGTTTCTTCAGATCATTCGAAACAGCACAATCATCTAAAATTATTAATGTATTTGTTCCAGAGAATAAAGTTTGACAACCAGCTAACAATTCATTAATCTCATCAATGTTACTAGCATCTGGCGATAATACATAGAAACGTTTATCTCCTATAGCAAAATTATGATAGGTTTTATTCTTAGAATAAGTTGGGCATATTAAAACAATGAATTCAAACAATTTTCGGAATGGACCTCGGAGTTGATCTATAATGTACTTTGTCTTTCCACAATTTGTTGGACCTGTTATAATACAGTTAAAAGGAATTTTATCTCGTAATTCTTCCATCTTTTCTTTTCCGCGAAGCGGGGAGGTCTTTAGACTGATTAACTAATACATTATTGATCTTAAGTTTGAATTCATAACCTCCATTAATGCATCAGCTACAACAAACATATAACAAGTAATAACACCAGACCCATCAACTTTTCTTCTCATTTCTATTTTTATACCATCTTGTGCGTTGTTTAAGGCTAGACCACCCCCATGTATACCATTATCTGGATGAGTTCTCAAATCTATCCACAGGGCAAACTTGTTATTATAAAAATCCTTTTCCTTTACTGACCAACGGGAAGAACCTTCTGGAAGAATGAAGCGTTTCTTTATTGACTCCCAGAAGTCTGAAGGTACCATCCCCTTAGAGTAAAAACGGTTTGGAACTCCATTAACATCAATATTAATTGAGGAGAAACCTGGATTTAAAAACCTCTCAGAATTTTTTTGCCCTGGGTCGTATGGTAATATAAACAAACATAATATCCCTGTAATTGACCTTCTGGGGAGATTAATATGCTGGTTTATAACACCGTCATTAGGTCTGGATATGGTGAAAGTTTTGTGTAGAGTGACATTCTCGTACAAGAATCCTTTACCAACCTGATATGCCGCCTGTGCCTCACTAGCTAAGTATTTGCTTGATATACAAAAATATTCCAACTCAAGGTTTGTTATTTTATAAGTTGGAGTCTTGGTCGCGTCAGAATATACAACAATATCGTTAACTGGAGCCAGTGTAATCTCAAAGATTAGTTGATGATCTAATGCCTTTGGATAGAAAACTCCATGATCTTTGAGTATAGGATGATTTAGTGGGATATGGTACTTGGTGTTATGTACTGCTGCAAGAGCCACTTCATTTACATCTGTGTCTACTTTATCGCCCGCATTTGACCGGAGCCTCCTCATGTTTCTAGAAGAAATACCCTGTTTTAATCTATCCTCACGTTCTTCATCTGTTAAGAATAAGTCATGGTATGTTTGAAAAAGATCGTATCTTTGAGTATCCTGTAGTGTTTCACCACCAAAAAGAACCCTGAGTCTGGCTACAAGATTACTACTTACATTATTCACGAGGGTGTTATCTTCATGACCATCAACAGTCAAGTTAAATACTAGATATACACTTCCTGGTACAATCACTAAATTTTCAGAAAGTTTAGGAATATTTATATATAGTGTTTCTCCCGGATTAGCTGATGATGGATTTAGTGTAACTCTATTCAATATTGATTCTTCTTTCAAACCTAGTGGATCTCTTGGAATCCTGTTTGGGTTAATTTTTTCAGATACGGTTGTCATATTTATTTATAAGATACTTTGGTTAATCTTTAAATGAGTAACGAAAACATATCCCAAAGGTTATCAAAAAATTTTAGTAGGATATATTATTCAACTGACGGTTATTGGAAAGGATATTCTGCAATTAATAAATTAGCACAAAAAGCAAATCGGGCAAAGCCCTCCCACGAAGTGAAAGTAAGTGAAGATGTAGCAAAAAAATGGTTACAAAAACAGGCGATATGGCAAATATATCTTCCAGCTCCAAAATATATCCCTAGACCGCACTGGGTTGTAGATAAACCTAATCAGATTCACCAAGCGGATTTATTATTTTTACCTCATGATAGAGTTGGAAGAAAAACATATAAATACGCGTTGGTTGTGGTTGATGTGGCTTCAAGATACAAAGATGCGGAACCATTAACCACAAAAGAAAGTAGAGAAATATCAAAAGCTTTTAGGAAAATATATTCCAGGAAAATGAGATACCCCAAAACATTAATGGTTGATCCTGGAAGAGAATTTATGGGTGAGGTTACAAAACTTATGAATTACCATAATGTAAACATTCAAAGAAGTGAAGCTGGAAACCATAGAGCGCAGGCTTTTGTTGAAAGGGCAAATAAAATATTAGGTGAAAGATTATTTAGTCATCAATATGCACAAGAAATGATCAGCGACGCCCGATCCAGAGTATGGGTGAAGCGATTACCTGATATTTTGAAAACTTTGAATAATACACCTACGAGATTAACTGGAAAAGAACCTGATAAAGCTATAAAACTGAAAGAAGTGGAACTTGAAACCAAAAGATATAATCGAGTTGTGGGTCTTGACGAGGTTAGATTACCTCCTTTTGTTAGAGTTAGATATTTATTATCTCCTGGAGAACTTGAGGGTGGTGAAAAAAGGAGAGCTACAGATCCTATTTGGAGCATCAAAGTTTATGATATTTCTAGAAGTGTTATTTCACCTAATCAACCGGTTTTATATTATTTATTGGATGGTCCTAGATGGGGATTTGTAAGGGAAGAATTGCAGGTTATTCCTTATGATACTGAGTTGCCTCCTAATTCTGTTTTGAGACTATAATGTCCATAGGCTAAAGTACTTATTTTATCTTTACAAATTATTCTCTTATCATCATCAGCAGATAGTGCAACTTTATTAATTGTTTCTGTATAAACATCATGTAAATGACTTCTAATTACATTCATCCGCCTCATCTGTGGCTCTTTATTGAAAAGGCAATCCTTATAATCATTAAATCTTATGGTATTTTTTACGACTGCCTTCTTTACTCCCTTACATTTCTTTTCTTCTTCGCCCTCATCCATCCTGTAGGAGTAAAGCTTTGCTCGTAGGCCTACAAATTCAGTTATCTGCCTACCGCCAGCCTCATCTTTAAACATATTGATGACTTTTTTGTTTACGCCTGCCTCGATGCCTGATGGATGGTTTTTAGGAAAATTGCTGGTATCGAACATTTTTCTCACATCGGGGGCAATGTCCTTGTAGAAATCTTCCGTTTCTATCAAATATGCTAGACTGTCCGTATCTGTAAAAAGTAATTTTACCATTTCGCCGTATTTGGGTTTGATATAATTGTAGTGAAAGTTGTACATTATTGTTTTACTTAAATCCAGAATGCACATACCCAAGTAAACTGGCTTATTGAATACTAACTTTGTTTTCTTCATGTGAATGGCTACAAGATTTTCACAAAAGATAGTACGATGCTGGTAGCTAGGTTTTGATATTAATTTTTTCGCGTCTTTTTGATTTGTAACTAATTTAATGTCAACCCTATTTCTAATGTTTTCCATTGTTTTACCAAACACAGAATTGTTCATTAACTTGAAGAAATCTTTCTCAAAATCGTTATTTCCTTTAGCTCTTAGGTTAGTATTCAAGTCAATGTAAGGTTTTAACCAAGCTGACTCTTCGAATGTAATTCCTCTATGAATTTTTGTAACTTTCAATCCCAAGTATTGGTAAAGTTTTAGTGTTTCACGATGAACAACATACTTTACCTTATTGTTTAGGTTTGGGATTAATTTCTCCACTTTATTAACTACAAGCCTCTCTGGAGCTAAAGGATAATCATTGTGTAAATCATGAAGGTGAGTTGGGTATTCTAAATCAACCTCTAGTATACATGGGGTATTTTCCCAGTTTCTAATATCTTTATTAGTCATCCATCTGAAACCGTGGGTTGGTAAAGGCCTACTCATTCCTCCTCCATACAAATTATTAGCGTCGAGATATTGAATAAACATTTTGGGTAGATTGGGGTCATAATTACTCATGTATGGGTTGTTTGCTTTCCCATATCTGGTAGAAATCATAGAGATGCCGCCCCGGATACCTTTCTCAAACATAAGAAGCATATCAACGTCGGTTAACAGTTCCAAATTCACTTTTGTGTACTTTAACGCGGCGCCCCAAGCTAGTCCTGGTGCTGTATAATAGTGGGCGGGATCCAAACCATAATGGGTTTGACAAACATCTCTAAAGTTCTCAAATACATCCGCTAAAAGTAGTACATCCGTCTTGAGATACAAATCGTGGTATTCTCTCATTGTTTTCATTTTGAAGGTTTTCCATACATTTTGTGCGTGCTGGTAATCACCTTCTTTTATTTCTTCGTCGTTTAGTTTAGAGTAGAATTCATCCTTTGATGGAAGTTGGGTTGCGCTGAGTTTTTCAAATTTGTCGAACCATTCATAGGGAAAAACGCCCTTTCTCAACAACAGCTTTAATTGTTCGCCTTCATAGCAACTCGTTAAGTTTTTGAAAGATTCTTTTGGGAGATTAGTTACTAATTTATCAAGACTGGCTGCCATAAATTTAAATGAATCAATAAATCTAATTTCTCTCTTAACCTCAACCATCTTACCTTCTTTATTTGTAAATGTATCAACCACAATCTGTTTTGTGAAAGAAATGTACTTTTCCTCGCTATTGGGGATACAATTTATATTGCCTTTTGTTTTACCAAGGTTTTTGATAAAAAGATGAGCATCATACCCAGATAGGTTGTGAAATATTACCGGGAAATACTTTGGAATCTTATAATTTAAGTTACATTCGTTATGAGCTGCTCCTCTGTAATTTCCTGTAAGATGACAGTGATCTATTACCTTATCTTCTCCCAATTCTTTTTCACAAATGTGACAGTGCGTTGCTAAATTATGACTTATTTTATCTTTTCCAGTCATCCTAACTTTCTTTTTATATCTAAAATTATTGTAAATTAGCCTAATATCCGACTCTAAACTTTTTACAAATATTTGCGCTACATCTTCATCTGGTGATTTAGCTGTGTATTGTCTAATACCAGCTTCATTTTCATCAAAAAATTTCACAAGATAACTGAATCCCGATGGTGTATGCTTTTGATATTGTTTGGTAAAGCTTTTACGAAGGTCTGGAGAGCATGTATCTATTTTTTCTGTAAAGCTCTCAAAGTCTGCGTATACAACAAAGGGTACGCGCATTTTTCTATTGTGATTAATGAATTTAATAAACTTTGGGTTGCCATCTTCATCCTTAGGCATATTAATCTTGACTTCTTCATTTTTGGTACAATATTCTAGATGTTTTTCCAATGATTTTTCTGTGGGAAATGAATTGTAGCATCTACGACAAAATTCTCGTTTGTGTTGATTATTATTTATTTGCGAAGATACAAGTCTGCTAAAATTCTTTATCCAACAGTAGTGGTTATTTCCTTTATCATTCGTTATTAGAAGTAATTCAATCAAATAGCCACTTTGTTTCTTACTTATTCTCAGAGGGTATACTTCTCCCTTATCTTTATCAAATCCGTGGACGTTAATCGTGTAATAAGGATTTTGTTTTTCAAACTTATCAATATCTTTCAATTTAGTGGGGAACTCTATTCCTGTCCAGTTAAACTTTCCAGAGTTCTCTATCATTTGTTTATCTAGTCTTTGTGGATTTTTCTGTTTTGGAAACGCAGCGGAAGTTATTGCCCACTTGAAACATTCATTATCATTCTCATTTTTAACATTTATGATTGCTTTCTTTGATCCCAATATTGGCGGCAGTGGAATGTAGGAACTTCCAGAAATAGGTTCATAAGGATCGATGTTAATATCAAAGTATTCCACTCGGTCGAATTTCCAACTAGAACCTTCATTTTGAAACTTTTCAGCCTTTTCAAGTTGGTGATTTGTCATTGTATTGTACAATTCAGAAAAATCAGTTGCTTCTGTTATTATTTCCACATTTTTTGAATTAAAGTATCCTGAATTTTCATCAATCAGTCCAGTATTGCGATTCTCTTTTGTGAATTTGCAAGTAAAGATGAACTTGATTTTGATGGGCTTCTTTTGCTTATTAATTAGATCCAAAACTTTTGGTTTGATTTTATCGATAAATGTATTTGGATCGTACCCTTTTTGTCCATCTATCCTGTAGGTTTTCAAATATCCCCTCAATGCTGTTTGTTTTTGCTTTGGAGTTAGGCGTTTGTTTGAAATTCGTTCAGAAACCATTCTTTTTAAAGTAAATATTCTGTTAACCTTTTTCTTCAAATCATCAACTCTTTTGTTTACAGTCTTTTTGATAGGTTCTGGGATATAAGATAATATCCAATCCGCGAACTTGTTAATCTCTTTATTTATCGATTTTGCGACTTTGCTTGCTAAATTTTTAAGTGATGTGGGTTGAGATTTGGGTTGGGAAGGTTTTAGAATGGGAATATTAATCTTAGGCGCAGGTTCATCAAGAATTGGTGTCTGTTCCATTTTTTAAATTAATTATAATTTTATCTTTAAACCATAATTAAAAATTCAATTTCATTTTCGCGGATTTTTTTTTTTGCTGACACATATTTTGTGGATAATCTATAAAAGCTACGCGAGGTGGGGCGGGTGTGGGGCGGGTGTGGAGCGGGTGGCGCAGCTTCAAGTTTGAAAACCTCCGCAGAGGTTTTGCAGAATTTTTCACGGATTTTTTTCAGGGGGTTGGTAAAATCAAATCAAAACTTTCCGATACTTTCCCAAAAATTTTATTTTAATTTGCAAAAATCCAAGTTGTGCTCGGGATCGGCAATTTCCGTCTTTCCCAAAAAAATTTGAGTTTTTTTAAAAACATTTTTCGAATTGTTCTAAAACCGGTGAGTTACTACTACTGAAAAGGATTTTTATGCTGATAAGTTTGCTCTTTGGGTTGATATGAGAACTCATCCTGATAATGGTATACATGGCGGCGGACTAGCATTAAACAATACACAAGATGGTGTAAAACTAGAAATTAAAAGAAAACAAGGCGGATCTGGAATAATAACATGTCATATGTTTGTTGTAGCCGACGCAATGATGGAAATAATGAATTCAGGTTTGAGATCAATAAAGTACTAACTGCGGAATAGATTTAAAAACCTTATGTTATGATACAAAAAATCATGGAAGAACTACGAGAAAAAATACCATTCCATTGTATCATAACCGGCCCAACAAATTGTGGAAAAACAAATTACCTCATAGATCAACTCCGAGGTCCATTCCGAAAAATTTTTGATTACATTGTTTTAATATGCCCAACCTATTACAAAAATAAAACCTATCATAATTTTGCTCGCGGAGATAAGAGATTCTTTGTATTGTCACCCGATGCTAGTAATATAGACGAGATTAATGAATTGTTAAATGATTGTCAAACTTTATTCTCTGGAACAAATACATTAATAATTTTAGATGATTGCGCTGTATCTAATGATTTGAAGAAAAGATCAAACAAGTTTATAGATTTAGCATTCTCCGGAAGACATCATGGATTATCAGTTTGGGTTCTCACCCAGCAATTAACATCGATAGCAAAACCATTCCGTGAAAATGTAGCTTGTGTTGTTACTTTTCATAATCCATCACAGAAGGGTATGAAGATGTTTTTCGAAGATTATGGTGGCGATTTGGATTACGAATTAGGTAAAAAGTTTATGCATCTCCTGAAAACAGAAAAATATTCTAGGCTATGTTTAAGTTTGCGATACCCATTTAATTGTTATTTAGAGATCCCTGAAGTGATTTAAAAATAATCCATGTGTCACCATAAAAGATGACAAACGTTGAATATTACATTGATGAAAAGGCAGAAGGGAAGACAGAGGTAAAAGATAATGATGATAATGAACTTGAAATTAAACAAGAATCACTAGCTATTCTAGCAGCTCTTGGTACCACAAAGGAATATTTAGGAGTTGAAATGAGTTTGGGTGATATAAAAAAATTATCAGAAAAAGATGTAGAAAAATATTTTAATCGATATCAAGCGGTAATGGGTAAAAAAATTAACGGTGGATTGGTTGATTCATCCCTTCAATTAGTTTCCAAACTTATTTCATATTTAGTTCCGGTTGATGATATAGAAGCTCTTTGTAAGGATTTGAAGAATGATGATTTAGTTAATCGTGAACTAACAAACATTGTTGGGTTATTAGCATTGAAAGCAGGAAGGCTGGCAGCACTTGCTAGCGGTATATTTCAGGTTGCTAAACACATAAAATTCAACAAAAATCAACAAGTTTCAAGGGTAATTACAGATGATTCTAACACAACTGAGCAGGATACTAAGCAAGGTGTTGATGGGTATGATACTGTTTACTAAGCGGTCTAAAGATTTCTTAATGATATGTAAAATAATGTCTGAAGAAGTTGTTGAGCAAATTACAAGAGATCCTCCAAAAGAAGAGGAAAAAACTACAGTAAAAAAGGCAAAAAATCCTAAAAAAGTAGAAGCTGGTAAGAAATTAGCAGAATATAATAAAAAAGCAAAAGAAGCTTTAGCCAGGGAGATGAAACGCGAAGAAAAAATAAAACAGGAAGAAGAGACTAATGAAAATACATACAGTGAATCGAAATCATGGCTACCAGAGTTATCTTTTACTACTGTTTTATCTGTTGTTGGATTAGGGTTTACAGCATTTGATCTTTTTATGAGATATCAGGAAAAAGCCAGGTCTGAATATTCAAATAGGATACCTGATTTATCACAAGTACCACAAATAACACAAACAAATACTCAAGCGCTGCCTCTAGATCGTCCAAAAATTGGAATGATGTAATTATAAATTATTTTTTTTTTACTACATAAAACCATTTAAAAGTTTATTACTGATGTAGTAAAAAATTATGTCAAACGAAAATAAACTTGTGAAAACTGTTACTGATTCTGCAGTCCTTATCGGATTAGCAGCTGGAGTTGGTTATGTAGCTAAAAAGATGATGAAAGAATCATTTATGAATGACCCCTCCTCAAGTATTACAAATTATGCAAAGTGGGTCGCTGTATTGTCTGGTAGTATGTATCTAAAAACATATTTAGAGGAACAAAAGATACTTCCAAATTAACGAATATAAAAAATGGCAACAATAGCATTTATGATTGGAGGAGCTATATTGAATGCAACAACATTTGTTGGCGGATCATATCTTGCAAAATATCTCTCAGGTGATAAAACAGATGCGGAGAAAATAAGACACGATAAAGCAATGGAAAAATATCAAAGAGATTATGCAGAATATCAGAAAAATAGACAGAAACTAATGGATTGGAAAATAAAGAAAAAAGATGAAAAATATCAAGCATCAAAAAATATTTCAACTACAAATGAACAATTTGCATTATATGAACAAATGAATGAACCAAAATTCTCTGATTATTATAAACCAAGCGATAATCAAAAGATGGGTGAAATGGCATATGTTGGTGGAGGAATGTTGGCGTTGGGGTATGTAGCAAGTAAATTTTTATAACATTATTATATAACTTGTAATACATCAATTAAAATAAGTTATATAACATAAATGATTTATTTTTTAGTTATTTTCAAAGCCAGTTTTTTCAACATTTCATAATCACTAATACTATTATCATTTTCTATTCCATATCTTTCAGTTGCTTTTGCTCTCATTTCTCTTTTATATTCTTCGTGGTTTCTATTTGAATCGTGTTCTTTGTGTATTTTACTTAAAAATTTATTTGCATCTTGAGGCGAAATATTTAATCCTATTTTTTTAGCATAATTTACAAAATCAATATTACTTATTGTAATGGTTTTATATTTTTGCCCTTCTTTACTCATATTTTTATTTTCATTTTGGATTTTTAAAACAAAAATCAATTTTTATAATTTACAAACATAACTTTTAGATCTAAAGATTTCTTACTGATGAGTAAAAAATCATGGCAGAAGGAGGAGATATACCATTAGAGGATTTACCAAGAGATAATGATGATGATGATGATTATGATGATACTCCACCCCCGGGTAGACCACCTAATCGTAGACCGGGAACCCCACCTCTAAGGCGAGATTTAGTCGATGATGATGATGATGATGGCGATAACACATTTTACCAAAGTCCAAATACATCTACATCTGTTGATCAAGGCTATCTTGGTTATTCAGAATATATGGCTGAAAGAAAAAGGCTTCAATGGGAAATAAAAGATGAAGAGAAAAACCCAGCAAATATTAGAGAAAGAGATGAGGAATATGACAGAAGGCAAGAAGCAGGTCAAAAACTCAAACGTTATTTACCAGGCTTCAATCCTGATGTTGCAACATTTAATGTTGAATTTGGAAAAGATGGAAGTATAATAGGAAAATATAGTAATAGGACTAATGCCGCGGCACATATAATACTTGATAAAGATGGAAATCTTAAGCTTGAAGATTTGCCAAAAACAATGAGAAAAGAACTAGGTGCTGATTATTCAACAATGTTGGAAAAATATAATGATACCATATCACAATTAAATGAAGAAAAAGAAAAAAATAAGGAATTAAATAATATCGCAGAGGGGTTGATGGTAGAAATAAATACACATCCACAGGAGATAGAGCGATATATTGAAAAAGAAAAAGAACTACGTGAATTCATTGAGAGACAGCAGGTAGAAAAATCTGAGATTAAAAGTCTTTTTGATCAAACTGTTAAACAGAATATAGAATTAAAAATACAAGGTGAGAAGCTTTTGGATGAAGTAAAATTATACAAAGAAGAAATAGACAAATATAAGAAGGGTAAATTAAATTTATCAAATTTAGAGCAAAGTAAAGAGAGATTACAATCAGAGGTTGATAAATTAAATGAACAAATTAGAAATAAAACAATTTCTATAGAAGAACAAATATCAGATATTGATGGGCGAAAAGAAGAAATACTTAAAAATCTACCATTACGTGAGCGACTAAAGTATATCTTCAAAAAGTATGGTTTTACAGTTTTTTCTGTTTTTGCAGCAGTAGGTACCATAATTGGTGTTATAGTTTCTAATCTTTCTAAAGGGCTATCAACATTGGGGAAAGGTGTTGGTAATGGGTTGAAAGCTCTCGGTAAGAAACTCGGTGAAATATTACCAGGAATGGTTGGTGCAATAGTTAGCTTTCTATTCAAAACAGCAGGCGAGGTTATTGGATTTTTAGGTAAGAATGCTTGGTTATTGATAATGGCTGTGGTTCTATATTTTGTGGAAAGTATAAAAAAGAGAAAGTAACAAATTTAAAGATATCATGCTGTTCAGTAAAATACAATATGGATGAATACAATAGAATTTACCCTGGATTGCCTAATAATCCAGATCCTATTAATTTCAGACTACAAAAATCGAGTGAAGTATTACAAAATCTCGAGAGAGAAATTAAACATTACGAAGAAGTAAGGAAAAAATATAATAGGGTGAGAGGAATATTTACAAAAATCAGTGTTTGTAGTGGAATTCTTTCTGTTATTCTATCTGCAAGTGGGCTTGGAACCTCTCTTACTGGTTTTGGCGCAATGATTGGTGTTCCATTGGGTGTTGTAGGTGGAATTTGTGGCGGAGTATCTGTTGGATTTGGCGCGGCTTCAAAAAGACTTTCAAATAAAGTTAGTAAACACGAACAAACCGCTGCAATTGCAAAATCAAAATTAAACACCATTAACGATTTGGTTTCAAAGTCTTTGAAAGATAATGTTATATCTGATCAAGAATTTTCTATAATTTTAGCAGAGTTGGAAAAGTTTCAAAAACTAAAACAAGAAGTTCGACAAAAATTCAGGAGAGATAGCGAAAAAAACTTAAACATGTCGCAGATAAGAAGAGAAGTTCGATCAGAGCTATTAAAAGAGTTAACCACTCCCGCTCATTAAAAATATCATATGAAAGAACTGATGTGGGTTGTAATTGTTTTGCAGGTATCAGAAAAGAAATTAATTGATAATAATTTACATCTTATTCTTAATCTAAAGACCATATTATCTGAAACACAAAGAATAAGATGTTATTAAACGACTTCAAAAATAGATATCCAAGCGCTAATCTTGATAAATTTACATTTGTGAATGATTCATTTGGAGGATATATTAAGTGGAAAGTTAATGATATGACTGTCATGTCTAATGATGATCCTACTGGAAAAACATGGACTGATGATCTTTCTCCTAATTTGAAAAAACTTTTATGGAAGGATTTAGGGTTAAGTTTGCCTGAAGTAGTTTCATCTTTCCCAAAGAGTTTAACCATGACTAACCAAAGTTATCCTATACCGGCTATTAACTTTGATGACTTTACAACTGATATAACAAAAATGCTAACCTCACTAGATATATATGTTTCAAATACAAAGAAATTCACAGCACCAATGAGAAACATATTTACAAATCAAATTGTAACTTTCAAATCTGGAAAACAAAGCAAGAAATGGTTGAACTCACAAGATTTCAATTACTGGCCTCAGCAACTTAACTTTGCAGTTTGGTGTGCAACATCTGGTTGTGGTATTAGTCCTTTTGAAAGTCTAAATTATCCCAAAGTAGTGAATAGCTTCATTAATTTTCATATATATTTCACAATAAGGCGGATATTATATGAATTAAGCCTTCCCCTACCCGATGAGAAACCATTTGTAATAAACAATAATCCATATAGTAAAGTGGCATATCAACGTTTGTGTAAAGAGTTTGGAATTAGTAATACAGAAGATTTTAGGTTTAAAATTGGAACAAACAATGGATTGGGAGATATATTTTATAAATACGATGAAAGTTCACCCAAAGAAAGTCAATATCCTGGTGGTGATAATAAATTTTCAGATGACCTAACTGAGAGAGAAAAAACTGTTGCTGAAGGATTACAAAAATTTTTTAAAAAGGACGCAGACTATAATCACGTTAAATTAATTTCATTTATTCGTAATGATGTCTTTGGTGATTACAGATATGCATGGTTTATTCCAACAAGTGGGCATGGACTCACTAAAGCTGGACTCGGTAGATTGAATAGATCCGCTGAGGCTTTTGTTTATTGTATATTAGGGGCACAAGTTAACACAAGAAATTCTATTTATGGTAATGGTGGTGGAGCAATCGAGACACAACAAGAATTCTTGGCTTTATTTGAAAGTAGTGTGATTGAGAATGACATTTCTAGCTCTATCCAAAGATATCAATTAGCTGTACAAGAAGCGAAATTACGACTTGATTTAGTTATTGCACCGGGTTTGTGGTTGATGCCAAGTAATATGATCATAAACACAGAGAGTGTGGTTGGATATAATAACAAACTTATGAAAGCGACTAATGATATGAAATTTGGGGTGAATAATTCGCTAAACAATGAATCAAAACCGGTTGGAATAAGTCATAACATGGGATCTTCAAAGTTAAAGTTACCTCATTCAATAGTTGAGACAAATCCGAAACCAAAAATCACCCCAACGCAAAATAAAAAGTCGGACGTGACTACACAACATGAAACCAATCCACAAAGCGAGCATGAATTGCGTATATTATCAATTATAATTGCGACTGGCGTATTTGCGTGGTATCTATTTCGGTAGTTCATGGCCATTTCACGTGATTATCATTGTTTTTGGATTAGCGTTCACGTGTAGAACAATAGATTGCATACTTTTACGACATAGCAACAAGAAAAATGTAAAGTGGATTTGAAATCGAAAAGTAGATTTTATGTTTACTTCAAAAAGGCTGGTTTCTAACGTCGCTCAGGAATGTGATTACGTAAATGCAAATTTAAAAAGGTGAATATGATGTAATCAGATCTAAAGACCAACTTCGCTGAAAACAAAAATGTTGAGCATAACCATGTATGAGTCTGAAACTAGGATTTATTTAGATCCACCACTGAAAAATCTTCGGGAGATACAACTCCTTGATTGTAATATACAAACCAAAAGATTGATTAATTTCAAGGAACAACAGATATTGTTTAATGTAGAGAATCAACCACTAATAATAATACAACCCGGTACATATTCGTTGCGTGATATTCAATCGATCTTTCTTAATGACACTGATAGGTCAAAGATAACAATCATTGAGACAGACACTGTTGACTATCTTTATTCCAATAAGAACTTCAAAATAAAACTCGCGAGAGGGTTAGCGGTTGGTTTAGGTGTGCCTGAAGTTATAAATCCAGGTAAATTATACCCCATAAATATACAGATTAAGGAACCGCTGAGACTTATGTGTAGTATAGTGGATAATAAGTCATCATATATGAATAAAACCAAATATGGAGAACTTGTTAAACTCTCGCCATCACACCTACTTGCAAACATACCCTCAAAGGATTATCCAACAATTCCAGTTCGAAAATATGATAGCGTTATAAACCACTTTGATTTAAGTATCTTAGACACTGAATGGAAAAAACTTGATCTGATGGGTTCACCCATAACTTTTAGTTTAAGATTTAGATAAATTTTTGTTATGTAACCATTATTAGGTTATATAACATAATTAGTAGTAACAAAAATATAAGATTATTCGTCCGGTAAAGAATTAAAAATTTCTTGCTCCTCAATATCATAACACCAATCCACAACTCTTTTTGAGTGCCATGCTTCAACCATTAAATCATTATGTAAATCTTTATAAAATTTATTTTTATGGTTTATTTTTTCTTGATTTAAGTATATAATAAAATCCAGTTCTTTAACAAAAAACTTTTCATCGAAATTATTAATATTACATTGCTTATTATAATAAGCACCTCCGCCCATATAATATTCAAAACAATCATCATAATATTGGTCAAAACAATGATAATATGGTCCATAATCGCCTCCAACACAATCTTTTAACCTTCTATCAGCACAATTTAATGCTGATTTTACAAAATTATCAACATCCATTCCTTCAATATCAAAATTTATACCAGATTTAAAATTAATCCAACGGCCGTCATAAAAAATAATATCATAATCTTCTTCATAATAATTAGAATAAGTAATTTCAAATTTAATAAACTTATTGTCATATTTATCAAGATAGCCATAAGGATTTTCATCTTCAACATAATGATAATAATCAATAAACTCACGATTTTCTGATATGTTTTTTAACAAATCTTCTTTAATTGACACTATAAAATCGCAAAAATTCATTTTTTCATCATTAGAGTAACTCTCTAAAATTTTAGTTCTCACCATCTTTTAATAATTTATTTTATATCTTTAAATCATAATTCATTTTTAATTTTATTCTACACTCCTTACAAGAAGCCTTTTGTTTACCATGTTCACATATTTGTGAACCACCGCAATCTTTACATTGTTGTTTTTGTTTATTATGTATACATATTTGTGAGCCTTTACATTCTTTACAACGATACTTAAATCTTTCATGTATACATATTTGTGAGCCTTTACATTCTTTACAACGATACTTAACTATTCCATGTATACATATTTGTGCGCCTTTACAACTTTTACAAAAATATTTAACTTTATCATGAACGCATATTCGAGATCCCCTGCATTCTTTGCAAAAATATTTATGTTTTTCATGTATGCAAATATAAGGACAAGTAGTGGAGACTTTTTCAATTAAATTTATAATTTTTTCTTCTTCAAACTTTTTAAACTCATTAATAAAATCTTCTCTCAAATATAGTTTTGATCTGCCTTTAATTTTTAAATAACCCGCAATTCTTTTCAAATTTGTTTTAGTCAAAGTTTCTAATTTTTCCATCTTTAATTATTATTACAATTATTTTTAAATCATTTTTATTAAATTTTTATTAAATGTGCCAGGGCCGCGTATCATATTCACATCGATTTTGACAAGGGTTTGTTGCGCTCCGCACCTGGAATGTTTGATGGAGGCTTGGTGAAGGCTTGGTGGAGGCTTGGTGGAGGCTTGGTGGAGGGCTTGGTGGGGGGCTTGGTGGAGGCTTTGATGAAGTATTTATGAAATTTTGGCAAGAGCCCCGTCTCACCCAGTTTATAAAATCCTTATTATAATTTAAATAAAGTCGAAATAAAATCTAAATAAAATCTAAATAAAATCTAAATAAAATTGAAATAAAATTGAAATAAAATAAGTGTGCTGGCACCCCCATAATCACACATCACGAATATTTCATGCATGAAAAACTACACAGATCTAATTCTTTGCAAGGCTTTTTACATGGTAGAAATCTATCATATGCCAGATTCTTGAGTTCGTCTGTTGATTGTTTTCGATTTTATTTTTTATCACGTGCCATGTGAAAAACACCAATTTCGCGGGAGAGGCCGCTCTAAAAATAAACTTACTTGTGAAAACGCCGTTGCATAAACCTATAGCAGTTGCACGCTCCGGGTGATGGGCTCCTGGTATATATCTATATTTTAAAGGTGTCCGTTCGAAGGCCAGGTTACCTGGCAACATTAATTCATGTGAATTTCCGCCATTTCGAATTCCGTGAATGATGTTTTGAAAATAATGTGAATTTTGTGGAAACCGATTTCACTAATCCTGGAAGATCTCCGAGATATACAAGAAAGAGCGGCGAGGGATCGTCGTCGAGTAAGTTTGAATGCCGCAAAAATCAGCGCACGGGAAGCGGCGACTCAAAGAATAGATTAAGAAACTACGGTAGGGACGATAACAAGAGACATCGCAGCAGAGACAACAACTGCTCGCTCAAAAAAGGGAAAGGAAACAGCAAGGAAAAAGACCAGGAAGGCAATCAAGTTAGATGGGAAATTGAATTTGTTATAGATAGTAACAAAGACTCGTTTTAGCTATACAGGACATGAGAGACTTCGAACGGAAACCGAGTAGGAACGACTTCAAAAAGATTGAGATACACTGGAAAATATGATAATCACAAGGCAAACTGCAATGAAAACAGAATTTAAGGAAATTCATGGCAACAGCGTACAGACAGAATCAGAGGACGAACGAGGAAACACATTACCATATCGTCGTGAAAAAAGTTTCAGGAAAGGGGAAACAGAAACAAACCGCAAAGAAATGAAAGATGACAGTCACGTAGTATTTATACTGCAATGATAATGCAAGTAGGTATTTTTCGTAGTGAAACGATTGCCTTCCATTTTAAAGCAATTCCCAATACAGAGGTTGCAGTTTTGATAGCAATTATTTATAATTATGTGAGCTGATATCATTGCAACTGTGAAAATATATTGTAGATTTGTTTGATGTAGCAGTTATGTTCAGCATTTTCAACAGAAAACATACCAAACAATAAGTGACTGGTTCTGCAGTATTATCAGTGATCAGTGCAAGTATTTGTAAATAAAGCAGTTGTCATTACTGACTTCTGAGTAGTATTCCTCTTTGCTATATTTTTTTCCTACATATATGTATTAAGTAATTACAAGGTTTCGTGGGGACAAACAATTTCCAGACCCATTTCAAAATGGGTTTTTACCTTTGAGTTCCAAGTATCCCTGGGAGTTACTCTCTTAGCCCCCACCCTTTTCCCACAAATCAAAAGTTAATTTAAGCCCTACATTGCAAAATTAGGCGTAAAATCTTAACCTTTTTCCTTAATGCTGTTTAAATCATTTATATGATGTCAAATACAAATATTTAATGACAACCACAATACACAGTTGACCTTTTTCATTAGAAAAACTCTATAAGGGAGAAACTAAAGTTTGTAATGCTAAAATTTTTAGTGATCTTTCTTATATATTCATTGCAAGGGTGCTGTATGTAATAACAAGTCTTTGAAGTTTCCTAAATGGCCTATACTTTCAATCATGATTTTCCACACTAACTGTATGGACAAATAACTGCACTAGCCTGATTGCCACAGGTAAGTAAAGAAAATGGTAAGGAAAAAAATTCTTCAAGGTCAGTGAAAAGTCTGGGAATTTCAAATCAAGTAAGGGAAAGTTTAAGTCTTTGAGAGAATTAAGAGAAAAGTGAAATTTAAGACTACTAATTTATTTCTTGCCAATTTAGTGATGGTTTGGTGTGGTCAAGAATGTGACATGAAATGTGTTGGATTGGTAGAATTAAATGGCTGATTACCTGATTTTGGGTATCCAAGAAAATCAATCCTTCTTCCATAACCTTGTTATTTTAAGAAACTATAAATCCATGTACACTGTATGTGAATTTCGGAAAGCATATTAAATAAATGGGTGGAGAGGTAGGCTGTTTGGAGAGGTTGGAGGCCATTACCAGGACTAATTTTGGACTTTTCTTATTTAGTTGGAAAGGGAAATTTTACATTTGTCAGGGAAATGTAAGGGAATTTCAAGATCCTGTGGCTGTGCAACCATGACTTGATTATAAGTCTAAAAGAATAAATGGTATTTTTCATAGTTGAGTAATTTTTACCACCTCTGATACAAACCCTATTCAGAATAAAACTGTATTGCTTGTAGTAGCAGAGGAACCTTTTCTCAGAATAGGACATACACCCCCACCCCGTAACAGTATATTATGTTTAACATAAAAAATAACAATACCAGAAATTATAATAATAATAATCATAATGCAAGAATAATAATAATCATAATAAAAACAAGAAATGAGAAAATACAAAAAGTGATAATAATTTAGTAACCGAAGTAAATACATAAATTGGGGTCTTATCCCTCATGAAAAACTATTACGAGTTCTTTAAAAACTAGCTTCGCGAGGTTTTGCGGGAGTCGTATTTCTAGTTTTAAGGGGTACAGTGAGAAATTTGACGAATGGAGGCCGTGCGATGAAAATAACTTGCCAGTGATACGATTAGAACCGATGTCACAACCAACCGATGATTCCCTTAGCGATCGCCTGCAAGCTTTTTGTGAACGTGTTTACAGGGAAATCAAGCGAAAGTTGTACTCAGGGCGCAAAGAGGATCCCCAAGTACGTATTGAAATTCAAGTCGATGTTGACGTTTTCAATGCAAGTCTCGGAAGGATTACGTCCAAACGATATCAGAGGAATAAACTCATATATGAGGTTCTTTCTAATGAAACTTTGGATTTTTTTATCGGCACAAAGTGGAATGAGCGGATCATGAATGAAAACGGTGATTTTGCCTATGTTGTACCAGGAACTTTGAGATTTTGGCTGACAAAAAGAAACCCCATAGTGGAATTTAAATTAATTGGCGATAAATATGTGAGATCTGAAATCGAAGACGGGCATCAAGTCGTTATTACATTTGTCCGTGGAGATGGCAACAGATGTGGATACAAAGAAAAGGTCCATCATAAATATATTTGATTTAACACTTGCACATTAATTTTTCTGTATCTATGAATAGTTGATTATTTTACTTGCTTGTGAGTTATTTACATGCAATTGTAACATGTGGGTATAAATTACCCATATATTTCAGTCTGTGATTCTGTTGTAATCAATACGGTAGTATTGTGAAAAAGACTACCAGAATACTGTATTCAACTAACATATTTTATAGATATAGCAAAATT
The DNA here is from genome assembly GCA_949710005.1 of Ricordea florida. NCBI lineage: Eukaryota > Metazoa > Cnidaria > Anthozoa > Corallimorpharia > Ricordeidae > Ricordea > Ricordea florida. The sequence goes on along the minus strand of OX453272.1, from coordinate 9,094,136 downwards.
ATTCAGACACAAGCCACTTTGGAAAGAAGTTAAATTTATTGATTGTGATAACCACTGGTACATAAGGAAGGTGAAAGAGCAATCGAAATGTTGCAATCAACATCCAGTGACTACATCATGTGACAAAAGAAGAATTTATATTATCATCAAATTTTCCATGATAAACAACAACCCATTCCATAAAAAAATTATTGTACACAACTTCTACTGTTATTAGGAAATACACTCCTTTAATACATTGACATATCACATAATTACTGATTGATTAATTCACATCTTGGCTTCCATTTACCATCTATTTTAACAAGATGTGCACAGAAAGTAGGAGCATCACATTTCCTGCATTTTGCAGTACATGTTTTGATGGTATGGCCAGAAGTTGAACAGTGTCCACAACTGTAGCTTTCCTTCACCCTTTCCATACCAGCTGCTTCCAAAAGCTGTATTCTGTGTTTTTTCAAGAAAAGTTGCCTTAGTGCAGAAACCCCTCTATGGTTTGCTGATCTAAAGTAGTCCTTCGATACAGTGTCATTGTACTTCTCCATACCTTGCTGGGTGTAATAAGCTAAATTTTGGTAAAGCTTTAAAAATTCAGGCACATGAGCATACAAAGCATGCATATAAGGTGTCACATCTTTTGCTTGGTATAGGTCAAGGAATTTTTGAAACCAGTTTTTTATCTTGTCTTCAAGGCTAGAGATAGCATCATCTGTTGTGTAGTCTAGTTTAAGATCACCTATAATATCCATGAAACTACTCCAAAGGGCTTGCAGCTTATCCGTGCCTTGACATTCTGATAATAGTGAATGAAAATTTATGTGCTGAAAAGCCAAGAGTTTTTCAGGTCCTGTAAGATCTCTGTACTCCAGCTTCTTGGTGTCCCTATTGACTTTCCATTCAAAACTAATTCCAAGGTCTTTTACAAATTTTTCATACCCAGCCATGTGTCTATAACTGTTTCGACAAAACCCATTTGAAAAAGTAGATACCTTTTCGATGGCATCTTTTCTGCGAAGTTCCCTGATAAGAAGTTCAATTAAATTATCAGATATTCTCAAAAACAAATGTAGTGTATCAATTATTACATGGTCAATGGGAATAAAGTTAAATAATGGATTGGTTTTACAATTATATTGTTTAGATTTTGCATGCTTACCTATTTCTTGTGAGTCTCTTGCCCCAAGGCATTTGTCAGTTAAAGACCACTTTTTGCTGATGTCAAATCTCTCATGTCTTGGGCACTTACACCAAATACAGGCAAAATTTTGATTTGCAGCTCCTAGACCACAGACACAGGCTAGAAACTTCCAGTCTCCTCCCAAAAAATACTCGATGCTATACTTATGATTATTTACAGTTATCTCTTTTAAATTTGACATTTCATTGTTTAGATCAGCAAGGCTTTCTTTAAGATTGCAATAGTTCTCTGTTGTCTTGATTATTGCTAAAACATAGTTCCCTTTTTCGTTCATTGCTGCATCCTTTTCATTCAAGATTGTATATGTGACATTTTCAAGTTTAAGTCTTTTTCCAATGTTAGTACCATCACCACTGATCTTTACTTTAATAGTAGTAGCCTTGTCCAAGACTCCATTTTTCTGCAGCCTTTTTATCTGTTCCTCAAGACTCTCCTTGAAAGAAATCTGTATTCCCTCTGCCTCCCTGGTGTACTTTTCAGATTCCAATTGGCATTAAGCTTATCTAGGTGTTTGCACATTTTATATTTTGTGGGCATGTCTTTACACTTCATGGCCAACTCGTGCCAGGCTTCGTTAGATATATTGAATTTGTCCTTTAACCCTTTCACTCCCAAGGGGTCTCCATTTGACGAGTAAAATCGTCTGGCGTTAGACAGAGTAAAATCTGTAAAGTCACTCTTGGGAGTGAGAGGGTTAAGGGAGATAGTTTTTAACCCTTTCACTCCCAAGGGGTCTCCATTTGACGAGTAAAATCGTCTGGCGTTAGACAGAGTAAAATCTGTAAAGTCACTCTTGGGAGTGAGAGGGTTAAGTAAACCCACATATTGATGGGATCAATATCATTGTCATTCAGTTCTTTTAGATCAGTTTCCCGTAGTTTCAATTCTCCATCTTCTACCAATGACATGGTTTCGTACTGCTGAGTCTCATTATTAAATACTTCAACTCTGGTGGCAACAAAATCGTACAGGCCTAAAAATGACAGTGCTGAAAGGCAGTCTTCTTTAAATCCTCGCCTTATCCTTGCCTGGTGCTGTTTGGTGTAATCAGTGAATTTTTTACTTTTGTTTGGACCTCTTTGTCCCCTTTTTTGCATACTTGCTGCTTTTTTCACTAATCTCCTGAATTTTTCTTTGTACTGTTTTTTTCTGTTTTCTGAATCCCTAATGACATCTTCAAGCTTCTGCTCAATTTTTAGTCTCTTTGCCTGCTCTGCAGCTAAATCCAGTTCAGCTTTCCTTTTCTGCCCACGGAGCTGTTGGTTTTCCTCAATCAATGAACTATTTTGAAGCTCATGATAGAAAATTTTGAAAGAGTAGTTTTTAGCCTTCCACGAGTCAACAAGCTTACTTATACTCTTCCCCCCACCTCGTGAACATTTCTTGAATGCCGAATGGAGGAGAGAAATCTTTTTCCTGAAGACGTTGATAATTCTGGAATTTATGACAACTCCGCGAATCCCAGATTCCCTCAAGATTTTTTCCACTATTCCTACAATTACAGAATCGGCACTTTCGTCGTTGGGTTCCTCAACAGGCTTCTTCGACAGGGAATATATGAGATAGCTGATAAAAAAATGAAAAAGAAATAAAAAAAATAAAAAATCGTTTTGATGAAAAAAACAAAACATTAACAAAATGAAACGTGTTTGAATTAACGCATTTTTACTTACTTGTTTATTTCGTAAGTAAACCAAGGCAATTGATCCCCTTTTGGACCACTTGTTTCCTCGCCAAAATCGTTTTGTGCATCTACCGCCACCGCGAAAAGAACCAGCGAGGACAAAATCACCAGCGCGTAAACTTCGAATCCCATTTCCCGAACCCAAACAATATTCAAACCTCATGTATTATACATCAAATTGCGCCAAATTTATTCCTCTTTTCGTATTTCGCGGTAATAACCCGTTTTGTGCATGCGCCTTAGAGTTCTAGCCCCAGACTGTACGGCCGGTGCTTGCATGTGGGATGAACGTCTCTTCGATATGTCTTAAGCGCTAACCAAAAGTCTGGAAAACCAGAACGAAATATTTTAATGATTGCCTTCAGATGCAGTGATATAAAAAGCTTATACATGTTAGTTTTATAAACTGAAGGTAAGAAAGATAGCAATTCAAATGGAATACACGAAAAAGAAGAAAATGTTCGAAAATTAGCGTGTTTTTGACTGACCTCAGACTGCGTGACATGTCACGAAAATCTGTAGAGGCAGATGTTAAGCGTAAGTTTGATATGAAAAGCACTAAAACAAAACCTTCTTTCTTATCTCCTTTTTTAACAAAAGCATTTTTCCAGATACAAGGAAATGATCTGCTTTGCAGAGACAAGTTAAACAGAGTGAGTGACATCAGCAGCATCCTTCGGTAAACGAGCACTGATTATGTCGAGCCCCACAGCCTTATTAGGCTTCAAGTGGCGAATGGCATCAAAGACAAAACTCTCGGAAATTAACTCAAAAAAAATAGATAAATAAGATAAATAAGTAAATAAGACGAAGCCCAAAGAACGATTGGGTAGAAGGCTTCCGCCTCACGTGTCCTTCATTTTCGTCTCACTAGATATATTTTATGTAGTTCCTAGATAGTCAATCGTTGAATTTTATAAATTTCTGAGATGATAGTTAGACAAACATAGAATTTAAAGTTAACTTTAGACTAGATTTCCTGATTTATAAATTTCTATCATTGCCTCCTTTTCTATAATGTCCGAATTGGTTTTGCAACAGCTATGTTAGAGTGACACTTTTTTACTTCCTCGTTACTGTTAGGTGACTATAGTGTCGTTGTATTGCATTACTGTCATGCGCACTAGCGAAGACGTCGGAGTGTAGAAAAAGATTACTGTATTTTACCGAGTTTGGGGAAGAAGTGCTGCAAGGAATTGAAGGTGTTAGGAACATATCTGTTGACATAATTGTATTTGACAAGAGCCAAGTCTACCATGATGCTGATTTGCAAGCTGTTCTTCAGAAAATGAGAGAAAACAATCTCACTGGAAACCCTGACAAGTGTTTGTTCAACCAATCATCCATTGACTTCTTTGGTCATCACATCTCTGCAGATGGCATCAGTGCCATGCATGATAAAGTTGCAGCCCTCATCAATGTTAGTCGCCCCAAAAATGCAACTGAAGCACGCAGTTTCCTCGGTTTGGCACAATACGTTGCACGTTTCATAAAGAAATATGCGTCAATCTCTGCTCCAATCCGTCACCTTACATATCAGAATGTAAAGTGGATGTGGGGAACAGAATAACAACATGCATTTGATTGAAATAACGCTACCATGGCAACTCCAGAAGTCATGAAATATTTCGACTCCTCACTCAAAATAGACATAATTGTAGGTGCCAGCCCAGGAGCAATTCTTACGCAACTCACAGCAGATGGATGAACAAACATTGTAGCGTATGCAAGCCGTTCACCCGCTGATTGCGAAAGTCACTTCAGTCAAACCGAACGAGAGGCTCTTGCAGTGGTCTGGGGAATTGAACGCTTTCACCTGTACCTATATGGGTCATCCTTCCAAATAATGACAGATCACAAGCCGTTAGAAACAATTTTCAACAACCTCACTTGCAAAGCGACTGCGAGACTTGAGACGTTAAAGCCTTCAGCCATACAAATCCAAAATTGTTTACAAGTCAGGGGCAAATAAGTCAGCTGATTATATGAGTCGTCATCCCGATCCCAAACAATCGCAGGCTTTCCATCATTTATCAAGCTGATGCCTATGTCAACTTTGATACCAATAATGCTGTTTCCCCTGCCATTACACTTCAATAAGTGAAAGATGCAACAGCAGCTGATGAAACATTTCAGAGTCTAACAAGAGTGATAGCAACTCAAAAGAGGCACGAGACTGGAAAAGGTGTCAGTCATTACCAACAGATCAAACAGAAGCTGTCAGTATCAAATGGCGTAGTTCTGAGAGGAACCCTCATAATAGTTCCCAAGAAGTTACGAGGTCAAATGATCCTGCTAGGCCACAGTGGTCACCAGGGGATTGTCAAGACGAAGCGTTTTCTGCGAGATTCAGTCTGGTTTCCGGGAATAGATAGAATAGTGGAGGAAGTGGTCAAAGGGTGCTTGCCGTGTCAAGCGGCAAACCATGCTCCAAAGCCAGTATGTGAACCTCTACACGTCTCCCCTACAACTAGGGCCGTGGCACGAGCTCTCCATGGACTTCTGTGGCCCTTTCCCAAGTGGAGAATACTTGCTAGACGTGACTGACGACTTCGTTCGGTATCCAGAAGTTGAAATCTTGAAGTCAACATCAGCAAAGGCAGTGATTCCTCACCTTGACAGTTTCTTTGCCAGGCAAGGAATCCGCGACATAATAAGAACAGACAATGGTCTACCATTTAACAGTGAAAGCTTTCACATGTTTGCAACTCATCGTGGTCTCACACATCGCAGAATAACTCCTGAATGGCCTCGAGAAAATGGAGAGGCAGAGAGGCTAATGAAGACACTAGAGAAAGCAATTAGGACAGCGGTCATTCAAGGCAAGAACTGGAAGCAAGAGTTGTTCACCTTTCTTCGATAATAAAAGGCTACCCCTCATAGCACCACAGGAAAGTCTCCTTCAGAGCTACTGAATGGACGAAAACTCAAGTCCTTGTTACATCTGAAACTTCCCCAGAGATCAGACAAGCTGATGCCAAGAGAAAAGAGAAGATGAAAGGGTATGCAGACAAATGCAACAATTCCAAATCAGAGACCTGGGTATTGGTGACAAAGTATTGATAAAACAACCAAAAAAGAACAAGATGTCTACGTCATTTAAGCCTGAGCCTTTGCAGATCACACGCAAGAAAGGAAGAATTAATAAAGCCCAAAATCAGTGCAGAAAGCACTGTAATTAGGAATGCATCATCCTTTAAAGAGCTGCCTTCCAACACACCTGTAGATCAGTCCTCTTCCAAGTGATGAGGAAGAACAGTCTACACCCTACATTGAGGCATCTGAAGCTGTTGAACCAGTTGAGAAATAAATAGAGAAATTTATCGGAGAAAAAGCTTTTCAACAAGAGGAAAAGAAACCCGAGGTAAAATTTAATCCCGGTTTAGCGCTTATCGGCCTTCGAACAACCGACCCCAGAACTCTCAAAAACCCCCTACTCCAGCTTTGGTTTTGATTTCGCGCCAGTCTCTCCCTGTCGCAACCTGACAGACTGGCTGTGTCATATCTTTGCCTCTAACAGTAGCTGTTTGCAATCTGGTAAGTGTCTCCTGAAGTCAGTAATGGCTACGTATTACATGATTTAATTGTATACATATGCAACAGTTAAATTCGAATTTGATGGTGCTGCTGCATGTTACAGTTTACTAGGGACAACACGATTCAAGTGCTCCACATCTTATGCTGGTGTCTGCATGTTTTACCTTTCTGTTTCTATTTTACATGTAGTTCTTTGTATTATTCAAAGTTGCATGTAAATTAAGTGATGAAACATAGAGAGTTATTCTACTTTGGTGACAAAAAGTTTATACTAATACTTGCCTTCACGTAGTCTGGTCATTTCCGTAAGGAAGTACAAAACCGTAGCACTCTGATAGCTGTTCTTAAAGCAAATTAATGTAGTACAGATTTTGCAGCTGCAATTGTTGGTGTCCTACTGAGATATTGACTTCTAAGTTAATAAATCCTGTTGGTAACCTGTTTAGATTCATGTGAATCTGAATTCTTAGTTATCCAAGGAAATAGCGTTTTCGATTGTGGCATGGACAGTTTCAGTTTTGCGTAAGACTAGAAACTGAAGTGACAAGTGGGTAACGGCTGCAGCCACACTAAGAGAGTTAACTGGGTAAACTTTTTGGAAACCCGGTTAAACATTCCTAACTCGGTTAAAGTATGATAACTGGGTTAATTTTTTTTATCAGACCAGACTGAGGTGACGTCGTGACTGAAGCCATCTGTAAACAAGCAAAATGGCTGGCTATCTTGATCATGTTACTATTTGCTCGATTATTCTCCTTCTCTTCTTCTCCTTTTCAATGCGTTGTCGTCTTACTCAGTTCTTTTCCATGCTGATGCGTTCTACACAATTTTCAAACACAGCTGTTTCGAACATGTTATTTTTTCGAAGACGTCATAGGACTCGTCGGCATTTAAACCGTCCACAAGTATGGGTTTACCCAAGGAACCAGCACTAGTTCGAACAAATCATCAGAAATCCTGATATGCATAGGTTTTGGAAAGAACATTTTCGCATGAACTTAGACTCATTTCAAGAGCTTTGCAGAGTTCTTTCACCCCTAATGTTAAAAAGAGATACTCACTTCCGGGCAGCAGTAGGGAACTTAAGCAGCAGACGTTTTTGGGGCGACGGCGACGTCTACAAACGAGCGAGCCTGGGTAAGAGGGCGCCGTCGTTCCCGCCAAAATCCAAACTTAAGCAGAGAGGTATTTTTGGGACGTCAACCCTTTCGAAACCTGTCTCGAAAGCGTGAGAAAACCTCTGTGAAAAGTGTCTTTTCGTGAAACAAGAGAGATGCTGTTACTAGCGTATGATGGTAAAATAATTTCTGACGAAGAATTCTTGGTCTTGTGGGAGAGCTGCCGCTCCAAGAACCCTGATTTTCCGCACAGTTCGTATGCGCAAGATTTGATCTTGAAAACATTGACGAAACCGAATGTTTGGCAGAGTTCAGAGTCCAAAAACAAGACATCCCAGTGCTGGCAAACGTTCTTCAACTACCAGTGAACATCCATTGTCCACAAAGAACAATCTGCGATAGAATTGAAGGCTTATGCATGCTACTGAGAAGCTTTTCTTACCCTTGCCATTATTCAAATATGATCAGCCGATTTAAAAGACCAGTTTCAAGGCTTTCTTTCTGATTTCTTCAGCTGCCTCTTTATCACCTGATTTTTTCTTGTCTTTGGCGGAAAAGCTATCTTCTTTCTGACATAACTCTTCTGTGAGCGCATAATTTTCGGATAACTCACAATGCTTGTCCTTTGATTAATTTCCATGGGAATCGCTAACCTGTTTAAGAGTTGGTTAACTCTCCAAATACGCTTCCGCATTAGACAGTTTTTTAACCCAGTTTATTTTAATTAATTGATTGGAAATAACCCGGCTAACTCGCCAAGTGCGGCCGCGGCCAATGTCTTGCAGTTTCGGTACAGATTTACAAGCCCAAGAATTGCGAGAATTGAGGAAATCAGGACTGACGGATATTCCGCCTTTTTATATTTAGCATCCCACCATTCCATCACCATGACACCAGGGGATTCCCCTAACTTAAATGAAACCAAAGCGGGTTCTTGTGCGAATTTACTGACATAATTTCCATATGTGTACTTCCTCAAAAAAACTTGGATTCTACGTGAGAAGTGCTCTGAAAAGCCTTTTTCTGTTGCTACAACTGTTGAGCCGAGAGTAAGGTTAACAACAAAGTGAATTTTGTCAGGTAAGATGTATGAGAAGCTTCTTTCCCTGCAAACAGCAGACTATGGACACTGTCTATTGTCTGCCTACATCACACTATAATCACGAGGCAAGGCAAGTCCGAACGCATCGCGTCTACATTTATTGTTTATAAGAGAGCATTTCTACTAAATAAAAAAATCACGTGAGTATTTGGAATGGATGGACCTGAAATTTTAGTGAGAACCAAATCGCACAGTACAAAATATTGGCCCAACCAAGCGATAACTATTGAAGCGCTCAAACCAGCTATTATAATTTATTTTATATTGACTGCAGTCGAATGCTTTTGCCTTTGTACGATTTTTCTTTGCACGATCATGTTTTAAAACGTTAGTAATAAAAGTGTTTTTACTCAATCCTTTAATCTGAGCAGAAACACGCGAAAACCACTCTCATCAACAGCTGCGGGTCATTAATTTGGGGACGCAGTAGATTCGAAACTGAAGCCATAACTTTCTCACTTCTTGTAGTTTTGATAGTTTTGAAATTTTTCTTGCATAAGTCCTAACATTAAAGCTAAAGGACGTTTTGTGCTCCACTTTCTCAGTTCAGTTGTCCACAAAATTCATACCAGTTTCGAATCGTTCCTTATGTAAGGAGACAAGTCATCACTGAGTTCGGCTTGTTGAGCCGTCAAGGGTCAAAACCAATATAGATTTGTAAGGGAAAAACAGTAGTTGTAACGCAGGCTTTTTGTTTGAGCAAAACTCTTCGGAATTGCGTTGATTCAATTCGTTTTGAAGGCTCGAACCGTCCTCACTTGACGACCGCCATGTTGGCTTTCTTTCCCAGAAATGGGAGCGCCATACGAGCTGCCAACTTTTAGAACTGTCAGAAATTCAGCCAATAACATCACTTCACGTGTATGATGCCAAGAGATATGCAGATGTTCCCAAAACAGATGATTAAATGCCAACATGTTAGTTGAGGGTCAGTTCGAATCGTAATTGTAATTCACAGATTCAACCATCAGTATTCTAGTAGCTTTGAAAGGGCATCGCTAGTAGATGCACGGGCGGAAAGACCTAAAATAATACATGCAGTCGGTCTTGCTTGGTAGTAATTGCAACTTAGCCATCAGAGAGGTGTTACCTCGGTCGCCCCAGATATCCCCGCTGAGCAATATCTTTCTTTCTGATGCATTATATTTCACTGTATGAACTAGAAATACGACTCTCGCAAAAACCTCGCGAAGCTAGTTTTTGAATAAGTCACAATACTTTTATATTTTATTTTATATTTTATTTTTTATATCAGCATAATCCCCATTATTGAATTTGTTATGCTGTGTTTGGTACACAATTAGTGACACCTGGTGCAAATTACATGATCAGTATACCGCTCAGCACAGGGCTTAAAAATTGACCTTCATTTAGCTCTTTCACTGCCACTGAGATTGCACGAGAGGGAATAGAAGTAAAATTATTTGTTTTCTTGACAGGGAATACAGAGTCAATGAAGTATCACAATAATATTCAGTTAACACAAGTTGAAAATTATTGTAAATATTTTGAAGGTGAAATCTTGAAGAGTTGATATGAATGCTTGTGTTTACCACCGGGTGTAAAAACCTGGGTTTTTTTTGGAGTTGTATTTTCTTAGTCTCTACTCCTTTGTCTTCTTTGTTGTACATCACTTTTAAACACAATATGTTCTTACACCGAGGATGAGTTGAATGCTCCAATTATTTTTTGTTTATGTTTTTTTCTAATAATTGCATGAGATTCATTGTAAGAAGAATCTTCTGATTAGATATTTTATTGTCTACTGCAGTCATTATTTCAATCCTAGGTAACCACAATTGAGAGCATTATGAATAGTGCATGTTTCAATTTGTGTACTCTCTTCAGTTGCAATGGTACCCCTAGTGGTAGATAGAAAATTCCTCTTCCCTCAAAAGAGATGCCATGTCAACAGAAGTGTGAGATACAATGTCATTACATAAAAAATGGGGATAAAACAGTTGGATTCTACAAGAACTTTGAATAAAGGTTTGGTAATAGTGAGTGCCAACTGTATAGTATGTGGTTGTGCTATTTTTAGTTCATATCATAAAAACAATACATGTAAGAAAGAGTTATTGAAATCTTAACATGTTGAAAAAGATTGCTGCACTATGTACTCCTATAAGAATATAATGTGAAATCAACATCAATCAGTCACAAGTATATACCACATGAAAGTTTAATTGTGTTGTTACAGAAACATGCAAAATATCCGTACCCAACCAGAGAATAGTATATTATTTGAATATATGAAAATTTCTATTATAAAAACTGCAGAAGAAAGATTTATTTTATGGTATTTCATCGAAAAAGTCATGGCATTGAACTTGTAACCAATGACATATAGTAACGAGACAAACTATTATTATTATCATTACTATTATTATTATTACTGGTATTGATATTATTATTATTATTATTATTATTATTGTTATATTTTTTATGTTAAACATAATATATTTTTATGGGGTGGGATGCATGTCCTAATCTTGGTAAAGGTATTGTTACTCTACTATTACAAGCAATACCAAAATCTTCTTAATAGGCTTTCCATCAGAGGTGGTAGTAATCAAAACAGCTCCAAACAGTACCATTTCTTTTAATGCTTAGAATCTAGTGCAGTCATTTTTCTATACAGTTTGTGTGGAAAATCATTATTGAAAGCATACTTTAGGGTATTTAGGAAACTTGAAACACTTGTTACTACATACAGCACACTTGCAATGAATATATGAGAAAGATTATAAACATTTTGACATTACAAAATTTATTTTCTTCTTTATAAAGTTTTTTCAATGTAAAAGGTTAACTGTATGTTGTGGTTGTTATTAAAGATTGGTATTTGACAACATAAAATGAAGTAAACAGCAGAAAGTAACAAGGTTAACATGTTATGTCTAACTTTGTAAATTAAGGCTTGAATTAGCATTTCATTTGTGGAAAAAGGGTTCTAGATAGCAATATTATCGGGGGGGGGGTCATTGAACTCTAAGGTAAAACTTACTCATTGTGAAAAGGCTATGAAACTTGTTGTCTCTATGCAATATTATTGAAACCTTTCAATCAGAGAATACATACATATATATATATATAGCAAAGAGAAATACTACTCAGAAGTAAGTAATAACATTTGCTTTATTTTCAAATGAAGGCATTGATCACTGATAAAATTGCAGAACCAGTACTTCATAGTGACACTGGGTATATATTCTGTTTAAAATTCTATAAATTTACAATATTTTCACTATTGCAATGATATCAGATCACATCGTTATAAATGATTGCTATAACAACTGCAACTCTCTATGTTGGGAATTTCTTCAAAATGGAAACGCTATCGTTTTATTATGACAAATACCAACTTACATTCTTTTGTAATCTGTTGGTCGTCTTCCGATTCCGTTTTTAGACTAATAGAATTATTTTCCAGAGACATCTTCAATCGTTGAAGTCGTTCCTACTCGGTTTCCCTTCTACATGTAAGTCGTTTTGCTAAATTTAGTACGCCAATATATTTCGTTATGTAATCGTTCACTCATGTCCTGTATTTCTATCAATAACACATTCAAATTCAAAACTAACTTGGTTGAATTCCTGGTCCTTTTCCCTGCTGTTTCGTTTGCCTTTTTCTGGAGCGAGTGGTTGTTGTCCTTGCTGCGATTTCTGTTGTTATTCTCCCTGCTGTCGTTTCTCTATCCGTGCTTTGAGTCATTCTTTCGTTGTGTTGATTTTCACGGTATTCGAACTTACTCGGCGACGATCTCGGGCTAATCTTTCTTGAATATCTCGGAGATCATCTTGCTGGGATGTACTTCCAGGAAGAGTGAAATCGGTTTCCACAAAATTTACATTACCTTCAAAAAGGCATCACCGAATTCTCAATGGCGGAAGTTCAACAGTTCTCAAGTGCGCTACTATTGCCAGGTAACCTGGCCTGCGAACGGACACCTTTAAAATATAGATATATATATATATATATATATACATATATAAAAACTCTCGGCTCGATTTACTCGGGCTTGCGAGCCACGTGGTCTGACCGAAACCGACACGATTAGTAACCTCGCTACGCTCGGCCTTCGGCCTCGCTTCGCGAGGAATTAGAGCTTTCTCAAAAAAGTTGCTGAAGAAGCTATCTTGCTTCTTAGCAAATGTGATATTCCACTGTTTATAGTTAGAAACAATGCTACATAAAACAGATAAAACAGGAACTGTTTTCCTGATAAAACGCTTGCATTTGGCACTCGACTTATTTTAAGGGATTTAATAATCCTTTTAAGTGCCACTCTGGATGATTTCCCTACTTCTGACCCTGCAACTCTTACGTACATGTGATCGAGAAACGCGAATATTTCCACAATTTTCATGTATTTTTTGTTCACAGACGATGAGATATCACACATGTAGGTTGAATTTCCATCACACGGAATTAATGATTTATCATCACTACTCAAATAAGACAAAGCATTCAAGTTTATGTTAGTGTCCAGAAAGCTATTTTGACGGTCTGCATGTTCAGCAGCATGGCGACCAAAAAACCCATTGTCAGTCACAGTCATGGGGCCAAGCGAATTATAGTAAGGCCCGTCTTGAAAAATAGTTTTCACTTGTGAATCAATTATTTCCCGAAGGACTGTATTTATTTCCATAAGGGACTCATTGTGCCTGAAAAGGCAAGTGTGGCTTCCCGAAGGGAATTCATTGAGCCTGAAAAGGCAAGTGTGGCTCCCCAAAGGGAATTCATTGAGCCTGAAAAGGCAAGCTTGGTTCCGATCCCCGAAGGGAATTCATCGTTTTCCGAAGAACATACCTAGTTGCAAAGATGGAATGGTGCGATTCTGAGAACGGGTAATTGGTTGCCACGTGTAGTGCATGAAGTATTTCTAGCTGTTGAGCTACAGGAATCACTCGACGGCCATCTTCATGAACAACAGCTTGGCGACTGCTCGGGGATGTTTGTGAATTCCAAATTTTGTTTGGACCTTCTAAACAGCTGAAAAAAACTTTACGAGAGAACACTGGAAATAACAATTGAATGCTATGCCTAATAATAGGCACAAAATAAGAAGAAAACATGGCAAGTCTTACCTGTTGTCAGCGTAGTTACAGCTCCACGAGGAGAAAGGCCGACGTTGCCCGATTGTTCACTGTCGACATTTTCATGGAAAGAGATCGCACTTTTACGGAAACTGGTCGGAAAATCCACTGGTTACTCTACTTTTTATTTGTTTTCGAAAAAAGACGTACTCCCGCATTCCAAGTGACAAAAGCCCTAAATAAGCAGGCTTTTTTTTTGCAAAACCTGTAAAGTCCATCGAGATCCGATATTTAATTTATCAAATTGACTACTCATCATACCACGCGCGCGCGAGAAAAGTCGAACAAAACCCGAAGCAAATCCGGAAAGTGGACACTCGGATAGGCAAAAGAGATAGCATTGTAACTACTCGTTCACGCCCCAGTAGCTACAAAAAGCGGTAAAACAAAGCCTTCTTTCTTACCTCCTTTTTTGAACATTTTTCCAGATACATGGAAATGATCTGCTTTGCATAGACAAGTTAAGCAAAGTAGTAAGTGAGGGAATGATGACATCAGAAGCATCCTTCGGTAAACGAGCACTGATTATGTCGAGCCCCACAGCTTTATTAGGCTTCAAGTGGCGAATGGCATCAAAGACAAAACTCTCAGAAATTGGCTCAGAAAAAAAAAAATAAAGACGAAGCCCAAAGAACGATTGGGTAGAAGGCTTCCGCCTCACGTGTCCTTCATTTTCGTCTCACTAGATATATTTTTTGTAGTTCCTAGATAGTCAATCGTTGAATTTTACAAATTTCTGAGATGATAGTCAGACAAACATAGAATTTAAAGTTAACTTTAGACTAGATTTTCTGATTTATAAATTTCTATCATTGTGTCCTTTTCTATAATGTCCCAATTGGTTTTGCAACAGCTGTGTTAGAGTGACACTTTTTTTACTTCCTCGTTACTGTTAGGTGACTGTAGTGTCGTTGTATTGCGTTACTGTCATGCGCACTAGCGAAGGCGTCGGAGTGTAGAAAAAGATTATTGTATTTTACCGAGTTTGGGGAAGAAGTGCTGCAAGGAATTGAAGGTGTTAGGAACATATCTGATGACATAATTGTATTTTTTTAACATTTTTTTTTATTGAGATTTTTACACACCACGTACAAAACTAATACAGGTACACTATTTTACATTTCATTACAGTTCCTTACTCTAAATGACGATACAAATACAAATGCCACACTACTTACACACACACACACAAAAAAAAACACTAAATAATAAACTGCATACAAAAAGAGAAAAACTTTTTTATCTAAGGTCGAAAATTCAGAAAACAGAAAGTACAAAGTTAGGCATACTTAATCATCATTAAAAATAAGTTATCAAGAAAGCCAAGAGAGAAGGTGATCCCACTTTTTGTAATGATTAATTAGAATTCCGTTCTTTTTTGCTATATATAATTCCAATTTATAAGTTGCTTTTAACCTAGCTTTGAAGACTGTGAGTGATGGACTGGCCTTAGAGAATTTACACTTATAGATAAAGTATTTAGCCAGCAAAATAATATGATTAACATAATTGTATTTGACAAGAGCCAAGTCTACCATGATGCTGCTTTGCAAGCTGTTCTTCAGAAAATGAGAGAAAACAATCTCACTGAAAACCCTGACAAGTGTTTGTTCAACCAATCATCCATTGACTTCTTTGGTCATCGCTTCTCTGCAGATGGCATCAGTGCAATGATAAAGTTGCAGCCCTCATCAATGCTAGTCCCCCCAAAAAATGCAACTGAAGCACGCAGTTTCCTCGGTTTGGCACAATACCTCGCATGTTTCATTAAGGAATTTGCGTCTATCTCTGCTCCAATCCTATGTCAACTTTGCAACCACTAATTTGTAACTCAAGTCCACATTACCTCGGGTGCAGCATGGTGAAACTTCCCCAGAGATCAGACAAGTTGATGCCAAGAGAAAAGAGAAGATGAAAGAGTATGCAGACAAATCCAACAGTGCCAAAAGCACAGACCTGGGTATTGGTGACGAAGTATTGATAAAACAACCAAAACAGAACAAGATGTCTACGCCATTTAAGCCTGAGCCATTGCAGATTACACACAAGAAAGGAAGCATGATTACAGGCCAAAATGCAGAACGCACTCTAACCAAGAATGCATCATTCTTTAGTAAAAAGCTGCCTTCCAATACACCTGTACATCTGTACATCCTCTTCCAAGTGATGAGGAAGAACAGTCTACACCCTACATTGAGGCATCTTAAGCAGTTCAACCAGTTGAGACAGTTGAGTCACCTACAGTTACAACCGATGGACCACCTACAGTTGAATTAGTAGAATCACGTGCAGTTACTCCAGTGCCTCGCAGATCAACATTCATGAAAGGAGAGATATAGAGCGGTTGTATTGCGTTACTGTCATGCGCACTAGCAAAGGCATCGGAGTGTAGAAAACGATTACTGTGATTTACCGAGTTTGGGGAATAAAGGACAACTTTTCATAATCAAAGGTTGTTTACCATTTACCACAAATTCTCGGAAATTTCGGTTTGGAATTTTCGTTCGGAAAGAACGGTACGTGTCGTTTACCATTTGCCCCCAAATTTCCGGATTGTCGCGCCGCGCTAGACTGGATTCATATTTGTTGTTATTGTTGAAGCGATTGCACTCGGAGAGGCCTGAAACTACGGTGGCCCACAACTGTCACATCAAAAACAAATTGCTCACATCAAAAACAAATTGCTCACATCAAAAACAAATTGCTCACATCAAAAACAAATTGCTCACATTAAATTCAAATTGCTCACATCAAAAACAAATTGCTCACATCAAAAACAAATTGCTCACATCAAAAACAAATTGCTCACATCAAAAACAAATTGCTCACATCAAATTCAAATTGCTCACATCAAAAACAAATTGCTCACATCAAATTCAAATTGCTCACATCAAAAACAAATTGCTCACATCAAATTCAAATTCCTCACATCAAATTCAAAGAGAAACAAAATCATTACTCACTGGTCAGCGGCTAAGTTAAAAAGACTATCCCCAGTTTTCATTCGATTTTTCACTTGACCGCCATTTTTTCGTTCGAGTCCCGTTGTTTTTACTTTTGTAGCTATTTGTGAACAGATTGGCGGAATCAGGATCAGTAAATGTATTGCAGTACCTGTGGCACCGAAATTGCCACAGATTTAAAAATAGTTGTTACAGGCCTGCACGACTCCCGCTGTTCGCAAGTGTGGTTTCTTTGCCTTTAGAGTTTGAATCTCACGAGTATGTCTTTGAGCGATTTTCCTGTCTTGTACAATATGATGGGAGGCTCTTTGTATATCTCACTCAGTAAAGGTTGATCCTGTATTAAATGCCATTTGCTCAATAAGGTTTTCTTAAGAATACTTTCGCTCAAGTTCTCTAAGTTCCAGTTTGTTTATCTCTACTGAACGCTCCTAGCAGTTTATGCTCTGCGTCTTTTATTATCTTATAGATGTCAGATTGAAATTCTGGATCTGGCCTGATCTTTGCCCGTGCACTGTATCTTATGTTTGTCTCAATGCCTGTAGTATGGCAATAGATTCCTCAGATTTTTATACTGACATCTACATGGCAGCCTTTTCGTCAGAGCGTTACGCTTTCTGGCTCTACCGTAATTGCTGTTGCTACTGTCACGTATGTGAGCTTTTTCTTTCCGCGTTTCTCCAAGTCAGCTAGAGAAACAACATTGGAGCAACTGTGTTCACTATAGAACCGAAACTGCAGTATTGCTTGAGAATTACTATGGAGAACATACTAAATAGCGATAGTAACCTCTTGCCGGATCCATCACCAACAAAACGTAGCGATAGCGCTATAGAACTGAGCGAGGAAGAGACGAACATGCCAGACACGCCTCGCAGAAATGATCCAAAGTTCTCAAGGAAGAATCACTAATACTCAAACGCCAAGAGAAAGCCGTAAACGTAACCGCGAAACGCGCAAAGAAAAAGCTCACATACGTGACAGTAACGACGGCAATTACGGTAGAGCCAGAAAGCATAAACTGCTAGGAGCGTTAAAGAAATTCCACTACCGTAGCGTAGAGATAAACAAACTGGAACTTAGAGAACTTGAGCGAAAGTATTCTTAAGAAAACCTTATTGAGCAAATGGCATTTAATACAGGATCAACCTTTACTGAGTGAGATATACAAAGAGCCTCCCATCATATTGTACAAAACAGGAAAATTGCTCAAAGACATACTCGTGAGATTCAAACTCTAAAGGCAAAGAAACCACACTTGCGAACAGCGGGAGTCGTGCAGGCCTGTAACAACTATTTTTAAATCTGTGGCAATTTCGGTGCCACAGGTACTGCAATACATTTACTGATCCTGATTCCGCCAATCTGTTCACAAATAGCTACAAAAGTAAAAACAACGGGACTCGAACGAAAAAATGGCGGTCAAGTGAAAAATCGAATGAAAACTGGGGATAGTCTTTTTAACTTAGCCGCTGACCAGTGAGTAATGATTTTGTTTCTTTTTGAATTTGATGTGAGGAATTTGAATTTGATGTGAGCAATTTGTTTTTGATGTGAGCAATTTGAATTTGATGTGAGCAATTTGTTTTCGATGTGAGCAATTTGTTTTTGATGTGACAGTTGTGGGCCACCGTATGAAACTAGTTCGAAACTCGAGGAACTTGTAAATGGTAAACGAATTTCCATTCGGAACTCGTCTGGCGTCCCAACCGGGAAAACGGGACTACCTTTTCAGAATTTCCGTTTGTCCCGGGAATTTTCCAGTGGGACGAACCGAAAAAACGTTTACCATTTACATCCCAACCGGAATTTCCGGGAATTTGTGGTAAATGGTAAACAACCGAAGACTCCATAGCTACTGCTGATGATGTCATTCATTTGGTTGTTCATTGGTCAAGGACTGTCAACGGTTGACAAACTTTTTTATTTGAAATTTATCGCGAATACCAAGGTCTCTAAGTTGGTCCCTGCTGAAGGATGTCAACAGCCAATTTAACATCGCATTAAAGGTAACTGTTCTAGGTCTCTATATCCCTAGTTAGCTTTCGGGTTATTTATGGTCAGGCTTTTAAGCACCAAATTTCTTTCTTTTTTTGTTTTTCAAAAGGCCCGGCAATTTAGCTAGCACGGAAATCTATATGATCTCAGTATTTACAACGGGTAGCGCGTCCGTAGGCTAGTGACTCGCTAGTTTTTACGCTAATTAATTAAGACTGACTACAATACTGACTATTCAGTACAACAGTCTCCGATGTGAGAATAGAGCACCCTGGGCCTACAAAGTCACCCTATCGGGACTTTCAAGAAACAGGCCCCAGTTTCGCTATATTAAAGGGAGCAGTCATACATCGAAAAGCTTAATCACGACAATGGCCCTGATGCAGCTCAAAGACATATGGAATAAGACCCTGTCAACCTAGAGAATTGGAACTAAACAATTCAATATAGAATTGGTTTGAGCTTGAAACAGGGATATTGTATATAATACGAGTTACACTTTTTTGGTATTCAAGAAACGGCGGCTAATAAATTTGCAAGAGGGTAATCCCGCTTAACGGTTTCTGTTCTTTGGCCTATTATATTATATGTGGTAAGTCACGCGCGAGTAAATAGCAACACTTATCTGGCAGTTATGTTTACATTACATAAACTGTGGCTCTTTTAATCGAGAGAGTTAAAGATTTCCTAATATTTAAGATATGATATTTGCTTATGGAGATGGCAAATAGTTCAAGGATTAGACTGCAAGCAGTCTGTTTCTTTGGCTCAGGTCCTCAGTATAGGCGTTACAGAAGTAATTATGCAAACGATTTGAAATAATTATGAATTTTGGAGCCTTATTTATTTTGGCGCCAAAAAATTGCAATTCGAGCCGCAATTCTCCTGCCGCTATTGAGTCTCATTACAGTATAAGGGTCCAACTTCCAAGACGCCAACATGGTCATACCAGAAGAATTAATGACTTTGTAACTTATAAAATTCAGTGAATGTGTGTAAGTATTTAATTGTAAGTAACAATGACCTTCCCGAACAATTCAGTTATTGCTGCAAGTGGGTGAATGTCTATCTATCTATCTATCTATCTGTCTGTCTGTCTGTCTGTCTGTCTGTCTGTCTGTCTATCTATGCCATTCGTCGGCTTTAGAAAAAGGGGAAGAGAGAGGAGAAAAAATGCCCACTTCCACTGTTTGCTGGTGTTCAAGATTTATGCCACCGATAGCGCTACAATGCAAAATGAGATTAATGGCCCTGTGTAAGCGGCCACTTCGAATTTGGCAGAGAAGTCTCCCAATTCCTGTCTCAAGCTTGCACTTTATTTAATACACGTAACCTCCTTCAAGTAGCCGCGGCCACCCTTCAGCAATCATGTGCTCGTCTTTCACTTGTTGATTTTAACTGTTTAATAAAGCGGAGAAGAATGCATGCGGCGTCGACAAAATTTTGATCGCATTCACGGATGGGATTACGGACTGGATCATAGAGAAATAATAAAAGGCAAAAAAAAGAAAAAAATCTAAAATATGTTGAATGAAAATTGAGAAACGTTGCGTCGAAACATTTAGAACTGAAAATCTGTGAATTTAGAATATGATATTAATTCTTACTGAAAACAAAATCTGAACCAGAGTGGATCAAGGTTCAGATCAAGGTAAAAAATGAAAAAAAAAAAAAATAATAGATGAAATAGACAAATAAAATTGAACCAATAAAACGTATTAGGTGATAAATAGAGAAATAATAACTAACTGATGAAATAATACGTACCTCTCGCTTGCCTTCGTCCATGGTGGCACTATGTAACTCCTGGACACAGCTGTGAAAGAAACCACATGCAGTTTTGGGACAAAATAACTTCCAGTGGTGCCTGCGCTCCATTATGTCACGCAGACTTTATTTTGGCTTGTCACGCAAAATTCGTCTTAACTTTCATTGACAAATTTTAGTTTTTTTTTTTACTTTTTTTTGCATGTTATTAATAATATATATAATTAGCGGAGCGGAGCTCCTCACACAGACCCTCATACATTGAAAATGCTGTCACCAAAGTTATTAAATACGCCTGGTGCACGCAACTACTTAAAGAAGATTCGATAGCTGAAATAAAAAAACATCTAGCTCGCGACTCAACGGACGAACCATTACCTGGTCAGCAAAATTATAATAGCTTTAAAGCAACTCAAAAGCAGCTAGGCAGCTCTTTAACAAATGAAAAATAGACACTCAGCTTTATGCTTATGTCCCTCCAAAAATGCTTGAAAACTTGTAGGAAGAACTCAGCTTTATGCTTATGTCCCTTCAAAAACGCTTGAAAACTTGTAGGAAGAAACTTGTTCCTCCAAAACCGCTATGAATAATCCGTTTCTTCAGCAAAACATTGTAGACTGCTGGCTGTAGGTTGTGTAGCCGCGGCAAGCCGCGAAAAGCGCGCGAAAAACAAGGCCTCGTTTCGGTTTAAGACCTAAATATCCCGGATGAATATGGCCGCCATGTTGGGGCAACATCGTCGCTAGGCGCACGCGCCCGCGAGCCATGCCGCTAGCCACGATGACCATGAAAACTCAAACGCATGGTTTTCTCAATTTCTATCCTCGCACGGTAGTTATGGGGCTCCGCTCTGCGGCTCTTCGAGCCGCTGTGGAGCTCCGCTATTACTTTTTTGGATCCGGTCCGTGATCTGATCCGTTGTCCGATCCGTTATCCGATACGTGATCCGATCCAGGTTTTGTCGACGCCGGAGTGCGTATATGATTTTCACCCTGTTTTATTTCTGCTTTTCTTACTCTCAAGATTACTCTGATTACTCAGTAATCAGAGCTGACGACAACAGCTGACGTGTGCGCCCATGAAACAAAGACGAAGAAAAACGTAAGTGTAAGTAGTTCGCCTAATGACGCTCAGCTGCTGACGATGGGAAAGGGTGCATGCATAACATTGGATCCGACAGTGTTGGTACCCGGTCCACATTCAACAACGAACCACAACACCCATGGAGAGAAGATTGTACACCAGCATAATGCAGGTCAGCATTCATCTCAATGATCTCATTCTATTTAATGTCTGCAGGAGCTCCTGATGTCTGTTACAAAAAGGGAGCTGAATTGCATAGATGGTAGATTAGTTTAACAGTTTGTACTACGCCTGTGTAACGTAGCGCTACATATTTTTCTGCTGAACTGTTAAGTATTAGCAAGAGAAAATGAGGAAAGAGAGCATAACCCCGTCTGATATGATAAGGGACAGAATCTATTTTTAGTGCGGAATCCATTTATATCTCGATCCATGGCTGCACGGTTTCCCCATGGCGCATTGAAATAACAACCACGTGATGAGAAGGACATCAATCATTGGTCAGTCAAAATATTTTCCGGATAAATAAATTCTGTCCCCTTATCATAGTAAGTGAATCCGGTATGGAAGGTGCGTTCTCTTACCTCATTTTCTCTTGATTCTGTCTCCTTATCATAGTAAGAGAACCCAGTATGGAAGATACGTTTTCTTACCTCATTTTCTCTTGGTATTAGTAATCATCAGCGAGAGCACAGACACTAGAATTTTTTTTAATTTTTAAAAAAAATGTTTTGTCTTACTATTATACTAATATTATACACTATTATAGCAATTACAATCGCCATTACAGGTACACTTTACTCAGCTGTGGAGTTCTTGGATAAAGCTGTGGATTTTTATGAAACTGGTAATGTGACAAAAGCGCAAGACGCAATTGAGGTAACCATCATGAATCTACAAGAGCTTAAGTCGTTCAAGGTAAGCTTGTTGAGGGCGAGGGAAATCCATGTTCTGGACCGAGGCAGGAAAGCATCGGTAGAGTGCGTGAAGACATCGTTCGAACTAAGTGGGCTTATTTTGTTAAACCAACCGATTTCTGCGGACAGTGACCGTCTTGCCGATATAGCGAATATTTCTGGAGCACTTGCCTTCAAATTTTGTAAACTGGATCTAGCAAAGAAGGCGTTTCTTCTCTCAGAAGCAAATGTTCTCACGTGCCATGGATCTGCGGTTGCTAAAAACAATATTGGCTGTGTTTACTTTTTCAGTGGGGATTTTAAAAATGCCCATGAAGCCTTTCAGTTAAGCTTGATATCCTTTCAGGAAATTTATCAGGATGATGGTTCAGATAGGAACATCGAAACGATAGCGGAAAAATACAGTTTAGCGGTGCGCAACAACATAACCTTGGTTTTTCAGGCGCAGCGGAATTATCAATCCGCAGTTTTGGCTCGGTCTTGCCTGATGGAAACTCTGGCAAATGAGAAGCGTAACTTTCCTTTTCAAACAGTTGTAGCTGTAATGTACAATCAAGCATGTTTGTGCCTAGAGCTTCGAAATTACAGAGAAGCAGTTAGCCAACTTGAAGACACTTTGTCTTTCTGTCATAAAGAACACGTAGCGGACGACGAACTGCTGGAATTTCTTTTGTTGAAAATTGGTGCCGTTGCACTGTTAATCGGGAGAAGAACACGCGAGGCAGAAATGGCGGGTGAGAAAATGTTTAGTTCATCGGAGGCGAAAGAATTACTTACAAGCAGAAGGTCTTCTTCCAACCTCTCTCTCCAAAGTGTAGAGATTCTGCTCGATATTCTGATTCAGCAAAGGAAGCTAGAGGTGGCCACTACTTTCCTGGCTGATTTTGTGCCCATTTGTAAGCAGATTTTCGGCTCTCAGCACCCAAGAGCTGCTTCGATACTATTTAGGCATGGATATGTTTTACATCTCATAGGAAAGGATATACACTCTAAGGCCTGCTTCACAGAATCAATAGAAATCCTGACAGGAGTGTATGGCTTTATCCATCCAGAGGTCTTGAAATGTGAGGTGGCCCTAGCTCGCTTAGCTTCTCATGAAGGATGCTTTGAGGAACGTTTGTTACATAGCCAAAGATCCGTAGAACTCTTGTTTGAGATTTACCAAGTCTCTTATGAAGGCGCTCTTAAAGAAAAGTTAATTGAGCTACTTCAAAGTGAAAGGTCAGCTGTTGTTCAAGTAGAGAAGGAAGAAGAGATGAGAATTAAGAGCCTCGTCAGCGAATATGGTGTAGAGCTTTTGACAGTTTTTCAAGCAAAAACAGGGTCTGTCGATCATCTTAATGAAGACAGAGTCCAAGCAGATGAAAACCAAGTTTTTGTACGCCTTTTCCAAGTCAGCATTCCTAAAGAAATCTCCCGAAAGTTGACTTATGATTCTTTGAAGAATGGTTTGTGCCTTCTTAGGCATGGAATGGTCACACACAGCACTACGTTTTTGCAACTGGCACTTTCTTACTGCGAGGATTTTCACGACAATTCGGAGCACTCTGATGTCTGTCTACTAAGAGCAATTCTTGTCTTTCCATCAAGGCGTCGAAATGTTGTTGAAACGACACGGCTATTAGGAGAGATATTAACATTCACGAAGAGATCAATTGAGCACTGGAATCAACAAAGACATGATGAAAAAGAAAACTGTCTCTTTTTTGATGATCAACTGAACTTCAAAGTCACCTTAGCTATCTTACTTCCTTCCATAGCTGAGTTGAAGATGGCCTCTGAGATGTCTCTTGCACAGGATTTGTATGCCGACCTCTGTGATCATTTTGGATCCAAAACATTGAACATTTCACTCGGAGAAGAACTTTACTGCTCATTTTTTCAAACCCGTATTGACTGCCTAGGAAGAACTATCTCGCATGAATTGATATCGTTAACAATGGCTGGCGGAGACATTTTGGAAACTTTTCCGAAATACAAGACCCATCCACAGAATGAAGTATGTAACATCATGGCTGTCTCTCGCAAAAGTACTTTGGCAAACCAAAGTATTGTATCACCACACAGTTTCATTTTTGCCTGCAGAACCTCCGTGGTGGTTGACATAGACGTACTGAAGGACATCTATCACAAAACTGTGCAATCTGTGCAAGAAAGGATTTCCATGTTGACTTCCTTGGATGAGAATCATGCAGGTGGGACGAAACATTTCATCGTACTTAGGCCGATTGCCCGAGTTGATAACGATGCTGCTCTCATTGCTGGAGATCTGGATCTTTTACCGCTCTGCTTGGAAAGATTCTATAAGCAACGAAAATCACAAAACCAGAGCCAACTGACAGACTTCCTGTCAACCCAGCGGACCTGCGAAGCTATGTCGTCGTTTGAGTTTCACGAACCTTCAACCAGTCACCTTTTGTTTCGCAAGTTGATCCCTAATGTCATACAGAACCAAAGACACCTAGGTGGTGTCCAGGTCCTTACGATGAGCGAAAATCTTTGGACACTGTGCATTTCAAATCCAGTGAAGGCAAGAATCACGTTGATGTGTGATGAAAGCTGTATAAGAGTTCAAATTCAGCTGGTCAGCTCAGACGACGGCTCTGATTGTCAGGCATGCATCACAGGGTCATCACCATGTAACTGCGAGGTTATTGAAAGATTTTTTGAGGACGAAATGAATAAGTGTGCAAGTTTATTTGATGTCCATTACAAGATTCTTATGGATAAAACCAGATGCATATCAAACATGATTCTTTCCAGTGTACACGTGGAGAACAAGCCGAATGAAATGGCAGCACTTAGGGACAAAGAGCTCTGCATGAAGAAATTGGCACAAAAGGTAAGTAAAGTAACTAAAATGTAACAACTCTGTTTTGCGTCATCTTTTGATTCGAATGTACATCTTCCGACAGGGATACGCGAGCAGTGATCGGTGGTTAGGTAAACCTGGTAGACGTTCAGACAAACAAGACGTGGAAACTG
Organism: Ricordea florida; assembly: GCA_949710005.1. Taxonomy (NCBI): domain Eukaryota; kingdom Metazoa; phylum Cnidaria; class Anthozoa; order Corallimorpharia; family Ricordeidae; genus Ricordea; species Ricordea florida. Next base: position 9,068,684 of record OX453272.1, on the reverse strand, counting down.
GGACTCTGCATTACCAAACTGACAGAAGTACTTTTCAGCACCTTAGCGATTGGCCAATAGGGGCACCACTCCTGCTAAGTGCGTCACATACAGGGTCCTGCATCAATGAGAAGACGCTGTTACGGGAGACGTTCACTCAAACAGATTCACTGAGTATTCCCTTTGAAAATGCCAAACCTGAGACTGCCGAAACAGAAACACAGACCAAAGTGCTTGATTTCTCGGAATGTCTGGAGAAGGAAATCGGGGAAGGTGCGAGAGGGGGGATACCTGGAATTGACACAAGAAGTTGCTTAGCGTCATCTTCTGCACCCTTAGACCCTAGCAGGAAAGATAATCTACTTTGCTTAGGGTATTCCCTGATTGGTCATCACTTGCCTGTGAGTTTCTCAATGGAAAAAGCCGCGGACGACATTCACGGCGCTAAAGAAGAGCTCAAGACACAAGAAGTTGGTCGGTTTCTTTTTGAGCTGACTAAACAGTCCAGGAACATGAGGAAATCTTGTTGTTCACTACAGCTAGAAAAGGCAAGATGCGCTCGAGTTGTTCAAGAACGTCCCGGGATGGAAATTTCTATAAACAACGCCTGTCGTCATGATGAAAGGAAGAACGAGATCAGACATACCAAAAGTGAACAGCTTACAAACGAACCTATATCTGGAACGGCTTGTGATACCAGCAATACCCACTTTCCTTCGGGAACATCGGAAGAGATGGATCTCAATGTTATTGCATCCACCAACGGTAAAGAAGAAGGAGAAGCACAAAATGCCAAAGAACGAGACAGGACAGAAGGCCTTGACAATGGTGTTTCTGAAACTTTCTCAGAGATGCCGATCTCGGTTACAGACCGCTCTTTCGTTGAAGCACAAGTTAAAAGTGACAATGATGTTAGAATTTTCAGTGCAGAAGAATACCCTTTCAGGACCGGGTCTTTGAAAAACGATCCAAGAGGCTGGATACACACTGCTGATATATTACCCTCCAATCCAATCAACATGAATGTCGAGGTCTCTTTTCAAACCACCTTGTGTACCAAAACGCACAGCGATCTTGGGACCTATGACGACAAACATGCAAAAAGTACAAGTAGAGTGCAAGGGAATGACGAGGTCGATATTGGGAATGGAGAATCAATACAGGTTCGACAACCGGACATTTGGTGCGCTATTAATGGCAGGGAACGGGAACAAGAGTTGGATTCCTTTACAGCGTCGGGAGGTCAAGTAAGTGAAGAGGGTCAAAACCTTAAGCAGCACATGGAATGCGGTGCCAGTGGATCGAAATCTTATCGACATGACATTGAAGCCGATGGCTCCACAGTCTGTCCATCGCCTATTGCTAATCGGAGCCTTTCTTTTGCAAATAAAGCTCGGGCAGTCGAGGATCCTTGCAAACGATCAGCGGCAACTCACGTTCCTACAAATAAACTATCGAATAGTTTAAACAGAGATCATCTTGACAAAGGTACAGATAACATCGCAAAGCGTATCCAACTACCCGATCCCAAAAACATAGTTACTGCCACAAGAGGTGAAAAACTTCTAAACCATGCTGACGGAAGCCGTGACGAAACCAAGACATCATACAATGACTGCTTTCAGCAAGGCGCCAGGCCCAAGAACTCAAGAAATCCATCATGTGAAGTGCACCAGACAATGCCCACTGCCACTAATGAGAGTTCAGGAAAACTGAAAGTTTCCCCACATCTCGGTTTAAGTCCATGTTTTCTTGCCCGCCATGTAGAAGACGACCACGCGCATTTGAGTACGCGGTTGCAAACTGAACCGTGGCCTGACCCTGTATCGTTTAACAACAGCTCACTTCCCAGTGAGTTTACGTCCCCAACATGGGATACTTATTGCTCTGAGTCGACCTCGTCCTTTGCGTATACTTTTGGAAATGGTGTAGATGAATGGCTAATATCGGAAGGACCTCAAAGACCTCGTCATAACCAAGACTGTGTGGTTCTAGCTGCTCCAATTAATCCTTCACCTTATCAAGTCCCAGGGGAACACCAGTTGCATGGAGCTCTTCCACCTCTGTTCAACCTGCATAACGAATGGACACGATATGCAAATAACCCACAAAGTGTTCTTCGTGAAGCTGCAAACCATTTTCTTCCCACGCCGCCATCACCTCGTCCTCAAAGTTCGCTAAATTTAACGACGACATCTTGTCTTATGGGATCGAACTGTTCGTCGCCATGCTCGATGTTGGGGTCAACTCATGCCCAGCCATTAATATCTGGCGACGATGCAGGATACACCAGTGCAGTAAGACGTTCTTCATTTCTACGCAACATTCCTGAAGATTCTGTTACTGTTCCCCAAATGCGGCAGTCCTCTGTTCATGACGGATTCAATCAGATACGAACCCAAAGAGATTTAAGGGGGAGCTGGGAAACAAGCATAAATGATGAAAACCTTTTACCAAAATCAGAATCATTCATCATACCACGCGAGGAAAAAGCTACTTCCAAAATCATCACTGCCGACAACTCAACACAGACCCCCGCAACAGACTCTAATTCCAACGAATCAGATGAATTTTCACTGACTGCTCTTGAACAGCGCGTAGCTGAAGCGTGCACACTTGTTGAAAGGGTCTTAAGAGAGCGAAAAGAACTTGAACGAGCAGAGAAGGAGGAGAGGGAAAGAAGGAAAAAAGAAGAACAGGAAAAAAATAAAAGAGAAGCAAAAAAAAGAAAGGAAAGAGACAGAAACGAAGGAATGAGAGCTGCACCCTTACAGGGAACTCCACAGTGGCTGTGTGAACATTATCAGCGTCGCTGTCGAGTGAAGTTTCCGTGTTGTGGTCGGCTCTACCCTTGTCATCGTTGTCACAATAGCGCAGGAACATGTGCCAATGATGAGTGTAAAGCAAAGGAAGCGACCCACATTGAGTGCTCAGTTTGCAAGCACCAGCAAGAGGTAAGAACGCTCTCTGCTGATTGCACTGTATTGCCTGAACATCAAACTCAGTCAGCAAGTTAAATTAACTAACACAGTTTTCAGACAGCCAAAGGTATTAATTTTACATCTGGAAAGTGGATCAGCATCGTTCTTTCAGCAAGCAACGCGAACTCTGATTTCCTCTGGTGATGAATATTTTATCGGGCTTTTTAAGTTCTTTATTTTACTTTTCACAGTTTGTTTGTCACAGTTTTTTTTTTTTCATGACAGATCACTCAAGACGCCCAAACCTGTGCCCGCTGTGGCACAGAGATGGCTGCATACTTCTGCTTCATCTGCAAACATTTCACTGGAGTCGACAAGAATCCATATCACTGTGAAAAATGCGGAATTTGTCGGTACGTCTGGCGTTTCTTAACCGTACGAAATAGTAATATGAATTTCTAGGGTGTTACAGAAATATAGCGATTCTTTTACCAAGCGAGATTACCGAGTATTAATACAGCATCACACTAGAGCGTACAGAGGTTTTTAGGAATGGATTTTTCGGCGAAATTCCTTTGTCATATTTCAATTTCTTAGGACTCGAAAGGCACATTTCTTGGTTAATTTGAAATAATTTCTTTATATTAACCCTTTTATCATATTTCGTTAAGTTTCAAAAGAAATGAAATATTTTTCGAGTTAATGGCCGAATACTAAACCTTTCGAAGCGTAAAATAGTTAACTAACCAGAAAGGAAAGAAAGTTTGTTTTCAAGGTGATTCGTTATGTATCTGTAGACATTCTTAAGGATATGAACAAAAAAAGTCAAACAAAAGCAATGTTGTCAAAAATCGACAGCAATCACGGTTACGAAACATAACTTGATTTGACTTGATTAATCCAGTATGGGTGTTGCTTAGACGTTTTGTTAACATCATTTATTATATGGGTGGATCCGAGAGCGTGCAAGATAAGGCAAACCCTGAGCTCTGATTGGCTTCCCGAACGGGCGGGCAAACAGGCGGGCAAGATGAGGCAAACCCTGATTGGCTACCCGAGCGGGCAGGTGGGCAAGTTGCGCCGCCTATCTTGCCCGCTCGGAATTTCCCACGTTGTCCCGCGAAACAAAGCAAATCAAAATGGCTATCTAATAAATCCTTTGATTATTGATCAAGCTTGTTCGGCCAAGGCGCCTGGATGTTGACCTCGTTTTTTTCTGCATTTTACGTGACCTGGACTTCGGCTTGGTTAATAAAAATGCAAAACAGAACTCGGCTAATATGCTGACTTCTTGACCGAACAAGCTTAATCAATAACGCAAATACACAGTGCACTAGTGGTGATTTAACTGTTTTTGAACATTTTAGCATTCACAAGGACCGATCTTTTCACTGTAAAATATGTGACGTTTGTTTGGACAAACGACTTCTGGGAAACCACAAGTGTCGACCAGACTCAGGACACGACGAGTGTTGCATCTGTTTAGAGGTTTGTTGCTTTCAATGGACAGAAAAGATGCATTTTATTTCTTTCCTCGAGTCTTTTGTTCCCGAAGGGGAAGAAAAAAAAAACGAAACAAGGCTTTTTGAGGGCTACAAGTTTGTTAGTACTTTTGTACTATTATGTACTACCCTCGTTAAATAAAGCCGTTACTTACTTACTTACTTACTTACTTTTTGGTCTTATAATTAAGGCTAAGAACCTCTGCAAAGAAAAGTTAGAAATTAATAATCATCATTTTCTGACTATACCTTTATATTTTAACCTTTTATTAAATTTTCAACCTCGAATATTGCATTTCTAGCCCTCTGATTTGCTCGCTCGATCTCAGTTATCAGCTGATATACATCTTTTTGACCATACATGGCAAACCCCACACCAAGTGATACTCAGCTGAAAAATCTGGCGAAAATGGAGGAAGAAAAGTAGCTTTTATGAGCTTTCTACCGAAGAAATTCAATAGCATATGTAAAATACCTTACCGCCAACGTCCAACAAAGCTAAAAACTTTGATTGAAGGTTGTTTCAGGCTACTTATCTGCAACTTTCGTACAAATAAAGCAATGAATTCTAACTCTTCCGTACGTCGAAATGTCCTAAGCACTAATAAACATTACACAACGAAAACAACAATGAAGTATACCTCTAAAATTCTCAAAATGGTTTGAAGTCCGTGTAGGAGTAAGTTTCGGCCAAAGCGAGTGAATAAATGAGCAAAGCAGAACTTAATATAAGCCTCATACAATAATTTTTGCACCTCGCTAAGGAAAAACAACGAATGTTTCACCAAGGGTACTTCAAAGATATTGATAGGAACTGTATCGGGTCTGTGATGCGACACGATTAGCACCAAACATTCATGTCATCAGGGCCTCGATAGCAGTAACACCAAAATTCTGGAAACATCCTTGTAGAGACTTATCTTCGCTCGCCGTCTGTGTCACATGGTGATCAAAGTTTTCCGCAGAAGTTTTACAACGGCAAAACCGATTTTGAAAATTCCCCACCGGATTTCGCTGCAGCTTGTCCTGCTTGAAATCTTTTCATTCAGCGAATTTTGCAAACGGCGCGCTTGTCATGTGATTTCCTGTAGCCTTGTTGCTGTTTTTGTGACATCTACTTCCGGTCGTTTTGTGAAATTAAAACAGAATTCAATGAAATTTAGTTCAATCCCCAATGATCGATACGTCTAGAATTGAATAAGATTTAATAAATAGATTATTGCATTCGCGCTTGTTGGACATGAGATGGTGATAGCTATTTACCATCTCATATCCAACGCGCGCTCATGGAATAATTGTTAAATATTGTGAACATGGCCGAAGTAATTGGTTGATGGTTTAAGGCCTCAAAGGTTCATCTTGTTTACTGCCATAATTAGGTTTGAATCATGTGAGTGATTCAAGCTTCTTACTCTGAACAAACCATCACACCATTCAGAAGATTTCCACTGGTGCAGCTGGATTTCAAATATTTTGCATCTTATTTTGCGCAGGATTTTTTTCTTTTCTTTAATTTTTCTTTCTAGGAGTTTTGAATTAAAAGCCACTTTGCAGAATAACATTGCAATCAGCTCTGAACTGCACTGAAGAAGTTGCCAGATCGATTCAATAATCAAGGGCTGATTTATTATTAAACTCTCGTCTGCTTCTTATATGACAATTTAGCTACGATGTTAGGAGAATTTGTATTCTGATGAAGGGCAAGTGAAGGGATAAAACTTAGCATTTGCTGACACGCCCAGTTTAAACAACTTAGTTGCTGTGACTTGTCGGGATTTGATGTTTTTCGTATACATCCATAGCAATTCATCTAATACTTCTTAGTTCCAATCAACAAAATAGAAAGATACCACAACAGGAAATCAGTTATTCCCCACAAATTTATTGTGTGACATCACAAATGTTGCCTTCTAAAAGAAGAATAGCAAAAGAAGAAACGATCAAGTTTTGCATCGTTTTTAAATAGTGCATATATCTGACTTAGAAGGACGGTATGGTTCTTTAACTCGCTAAATCACATGAGTAGTATTGATCCCATTCCAACGTATTTGGCAAGTTATTAACCCTTTACTCCCTGAGAGTGACCAACATGCATCTTCTCTTAAACATAATACTACAAAGGCAACCATAGAGCTCATGAGAATATGCAATCTGAAAACTCGTATAGGATTTTGTTGATATAACATCAAAATCTCCACGCTGATGTGATGAAAGATGTATTGAGATCAGTTAGAAGAATTAAGATTTTGATCTCAGGGGTTAAAGGGTTAAATAACTGTTTCCCTTTTGTACGGGTCTCTATTCCTCGGACGGTGGTTTTGGGCCTGGAGCTTCAACAAATGTAGCGTGCTTATGGCGGTGATACCTGGCCAGGATTGCTCTTTTCCGCGCCGTCTCTTTCTCCTCTTCACTTAATAGGAAACCGCTTGGTCCGCTGGGCACGAGCGCCCCAACTGCTGCTTTGTCCAGTTCGTTGATGATCTTGTACAGATCCTTAGCAAAAGTGGCCAGATTCTCCAAGCGCTTTTCTGCATCGGCCAGTTTGGATTCGCCAATGGCTCGAGTCAGCTCATATAACAAAATCTGCGGGTTCACCTTCTGCAAGTCGAGCACTCCAACCTGCAAGTAGTAGCAGAAACAGTTCTTCACCTCGTCCTTAATGCCTTTGGAAGAGAAATTGTACCTGTACATCATGTAGTCGATGCGAAGCAGGCTGTTGTTGGCGAACACCACGTGGAAGTCCTTTCTCTCCGTTTCACCCGCTGATACGTTCCCCAGGAGCTGATCCAACCCAACTTTAACGAGCTTTTTAATTCCATCTAAGAAGTCTCCACTCATGACGTCATCTATAGCTTCTGCTACTTCGTCAGAGGTTGCGGACGAGACGTCGATTTTGTATTTCTCCGTCTTATCAACGACAGCAACAATAGGCAAGCTCTTGTCTTCGATGGCGGCGTTTTCCATCCCGGACGATTCTGCTGAAATTTTGTTGATAAGCATTTTGTGCATCATCGTTAATGTTTCTGTAACTTCAGCATCGTGCGCTTCTTGTTGCCTCTTAATTGCCTCGCTTATCGAGTTCCCCATGTTTGTGGCTCTCCTTGGACGACAACGTTACCGCTCACAGAGTCTAAACTCAGGCTAAGTTGTAGATGGCTAGTGCTTATATTTCTTGGAAGAACAGTTTGCTTTGATTGGTGACATTTAAAGGAGCATGTGTTTGCATTGTCACGGTTGCTTAGTGAGAATGTCTTACTCTCACTTATGTACCTTGAACAAAGCACTTATACAGCTAATTGCCGAAATATTGTTGATAGAGTGCCAGGTACCCGATTAGTGTTATGTAGAGTTTGCTCCATTTCAGAATTAAGGCGTGGCATCAACAGAAGTTTTGTTTCACTTCATCTCATTACTTGATTCACCAGTCGTTTCAGAAAACCCTGCAGACCTTGGTACAGTACACACACTTACATTTTTCGTCTCTGTCCGGTTTTTTGTTAATCAACGATGTAGCAATTTTGAATGTTTTTTGACTAACGATTTTATTCACACGAAGGTCCAAACTCAGAACCGCGAGCTTAAGACAATAGTCACAAAGAAATTATTTCGAACGTAGGTAACGTAGCTATGCAGATATGATCTAGAACTGTGTTTAACACCTGCACCTGGCTTTGATGTCCTGATTCTATAATTAGCTGTGCTATCATGCAAGCGAATTTTATCTTACTTTTTGATAACAAATTCGCTTAGTAATGTGAACGGTCTTCTTATTTATCACCTATTTACTGACAGTGACATTGACAGTGTAAAACCCTGCCGTCTAGTTGAAGAGTAGATAACATTCCGAAAGACTTCTCTTTAGAAAGACATGCATCTTTTATTCAGCCGCGATCTCTACACATTCCCAAAATTCTATAACTGAGCTATGTCAGAAAAACTTTATGTCAGATTTTCTCACCAGAACGTTTCAGTAAAAACAATTTACTCATGTTTTTGTTTTTTGTTCATGTTTTGTTTCCTGTTTTACTTGCCCAGTGCAATAATGAAGCCTCAGATTAATTACTGGTTCGCGAATTTCATCTACGTTTCAGTGCAAACAATAAATCCTTTTTTTTTGCTTTTTTATTTGCCTTGCAAAAATAAAGAGTTAGATTAATTAGTGCCTTGCACATTTTTGGTGTTCCTTGGAGTTGTGAAAAACCATTATTTAGCTACCTTTGTACAGTAGTCTTTCTGGGCATTGTTTATTTTTCAGGTTTTCGCTAGCATCATTTTATTGCACCTTCGAAAAGTAAAAAAAACCTGCTCCTGTTTTAGAACAAAGAACTGTGTTTTAACTAGAAAATAGAAGCAGATTTGAAAACAGCGAGCCAACTTAATCTCTCTGCGATCTTTGAGGAATTTGAAGAGATGTGTAGTGAAGGGTTAAGAGAAAGATTGAGGATCTTCATTTCAACTCTACGCAGCGGTATTATCAAACAGTTCGGGAAAGCCGCAACGGCTGCTGTAGCTGAAGAACAACCACTCAACCACGGTAACACAACTTCAAGTCCAGAGTCAAATCCATCTGATAAAATTAACTACGGAAGTGATTCCCGTGAGACCGAAGATGGTAAAGCAACTGCTGAATAGCAGGCAAGACCCAAGGAACCAAACAGGCGGAGACAGAGAGGGATGACGAGCAAGGAAGAAACAGGGAAACACGTAAAGCTAAACAGATGATCGCAAGCAGAACAGTGCATTTTATTATCGGTTAAGGATTAAACCAAGAACATTTTACTCTCACCGCTTGCTGGGGAGCAAGTTTTAAATGCTGAGGCAATGCAAATTTTAATCCACAAGCATTTTTTTCGTGGGGAAATCAGGAATATATCGGTTATTTCAGAAACTTTCATGAGTTGTTAACATATATATATAGAAATATATAAAGAAGAACCGGTTAATACCGTCACCAATGGGTGAAAAATTTTGGCTGCGTATTACTTGAGCAGGGTCAAGATTCATGACCTGAAGCCCTTAATGACAAATGTATCGCATTTTCAGTGTCGTAACAACTGTCCTTTTTAGAAAACAACCCGAATGTAGAGTGAAAGTTAAAGATAAAGAAGCGGCTTGGGCCAAGGAGGAAGCCGCGAGAAAAAAACGAAGTCGTCTTAAAGTCAGTCGTCTGTTTATCCCGTCACAATGTGCATGTTTGTAATAAAATAAAGAAGGAGTGTTGCTTACTTTTGTAAAATAAATCGGCTGTTTGATTAGTAAATGACAGAGGTCAGAGAAGTTGACAGGTCACCAGCGTCTTAGTTACCTAAAGTTAGCGCATGTGGCTGCTTATTAACGGGGTGAAATTATAAAGGATGTGCCTGCTTGGGATTGCAAAATGTGGCTGTTGGCCATGTTAACTGGCCACCGCATTACCAGTTGTTTTTTCTTTGAAAATGTATGGCCAATTTGCCGCAGTAACGAAGTGACCGTTAACGGGCCACCGCATTACCAGTTGTTTTTTCTTTTAAAATGTATGGCCAATTTGCTGGGCCAAACAAGTGTGGCCGCAGTAACGAGGTGACCGTTAACGGGCCACCGCATTACCAGTTGTTTTTTCTTTGAAAATGTATGGCCAATTTGCTGGGCCAAACAAGTGTGGCCGCAGAAACGAGGTGACCATGTTACTGAGCTAGCCTTGAGGCGGGGTTCCACAGTACATTTACAGTAAACGGCTCAGTATTTTGCTATCACAATCTGTGATTTGATGTTTATTTTCTGACCTTGTTTTTCTCTGTGCTAATGATATGGTTCTGTCTTATTTCGAATTTTCTAGCTCAAATACTGCAGATGGCATTATATTTAGCGCAGCGTAATTGCTTAGTTCGTATTGCCTTCATCTGCCTTCTAGTTAACTGGCGTTCCTGTTTCCTCTTTTGCCCAAGCATTTAGATTTTGAAAAGTGCTCTTGATTGTTATCCTGGTAGTTTAGTTAACTAACAAGGAAACATAAAGAGATGAGAAAACAACAAATAAATAAACAATACAATAAAAAATGAAGCAGGAAATTTATTTCAGGAATACTTTATGAAAGAAACGTCAGTTGAAAAATTGTTAGAATGGTAACCCTTTATGCGACCTATGATGTTAAAGATGAAAACTCCGTAGTATGACAAAAATTCGTTCTGATGGGGGATAGGTGGCACGAAAAAGTGCTCCTGATGTTTAAAATGCAACCTGGGGCAACTAGAAATTTAGAAAACCAACGTGGAGTTTTAATTAACTGGATATCAATTCGGCGTAGTTGTCCCTTAATTGCAGGTTGCTTTGTTGAAATTCGTGACTACAATATGAATTAAGTCATTGTCCACTCCATTCTATTCGAACTTTCAACACGGAGAACAATAACCTGTGGAACTGAATTCCATGTAGAAATTTTCATCTTCCATGCAACCGTATTAGTTTGCATGAACTTATCGTTTGAAATTTCCACCAATCACAGAGAACAAACTCGTAGCCTGTTGTGTTGGCTTGTTTGAAATTTCTTTAGCCGCGCAGGATTTGTGCCACTTTATCAAGCGCTCGAACGATTTAATCGGCGATCTTGAAAGCTGCAAAACAGGGAAAATGGGTAGCATCCTTGATACAATTGCACAACAGCAGGACGAAAATGACGCGAAGACGATGGAGAAACTACAGACTGTGCATAAAATGATGGTGGACAAGATTTCAGCCAGTTCCTCAGCGATGCAGAATGACGCGATTGAAGATAAGAGTTTGCCAATAGTTGCTGTGGTGGACAAGGTCGAGAAGTACATGGTCAAGGTAAGCAGTGCTCCTGACGACAAGATTTCCAAGGCCATTGGTGATGTGATGAGTGGGAACTTCTTAGGAGGGCTACAGTCACTGCTGTCAGTGGCTCTGAACCAGTTTCTGGGAAACTCAGCCGCAGGAGAGTCGGAGAGAAAAGAATTTCATGTGGTGTATGCGAACAACAGCCTCATCCGAGTCGACTACATGCTGTATAAATACCAGTTTAGCTCCCAAGGATTGAAAACGAAGTTCCAAAACGCCTTCTGCTACTACCTCCAGATCGGCATACTGGATCTGAATAAAGTGAACTCACAAATCTTGCTGTACGAATTAACAAGAGCAATCGGCGAGGATAACCTCGAAAGTGCCGCAAACCATTTAGAGGGCCTGGCTGAGTTTGCCAAACAACTCTACTCAGCTATCAACATGCTTGAGAAGGCTGCTATAGGGGGTGTCCCTACGCCCACCCCACCGAAGCCCCCCGCTGAAGGAGGCGAAGGAAAAGAGCGAAACCTTGCCGTGGTCAAAACAGGTGATGGAGACAGCAAGTGCAAGCCTAACTTCGCCATGTTTTCAACTCTGGGAGACGTCGCTAAAGGTGCTGGCAATTACGAAGAAAGAGAAAAGGGATACAAAGAGACGGAAGAAATCGGAGTAATCGTTGTGGAAGAAAAGGAGGGATCAAGTGTGCAAATCGCATGACTGCAGATTTACAATGTCGACTAACAATACAAGCTCTGTATAATTATCTTTTTAAACAGATTAGCGTACTTTGTAAGGGAAAGGACAAAAATGCAAACAAATATAGAAACAAAGTTAGCATTCCAAAGCAAAGAATTACAAACGGAGGTCTTGTAAGATCCGAACGATTTAGAGGCACTGGGTATCAGTAGTTTTCTTGTAGGCGTTGTGTCGAGTGATCTGAATAAAGGAAATTCATTTCACCTCACTCTTGTTTTGTATATTGTGTAGATATCAACAGCTAACAATGTCATCAGTCATGGCTGATATCGCAAGTCAAGTTCATAATTCTCATTATATCTCTTAGTTTGTATGCGGGCTTTGATTGGTTTAGCGGGCCACAGTTAATTGTATAACTCAGCAGATTAAAAATATTACTTTGGTGGCCAAAATGCCCATTGAAGACAACTTAAAAGCATATTCATAAGCATAAAAGCTTGTTTGCGCGAAATTTGGTTTGCAATCCAAGAAAATTCTTTGTAAAAACGTCCATTTATTAACCATTTCACGCCCATTCATTTTCTTAGGGATTTACCCTTAAGATAAAATAAATATCTCTGCAGCTCCGAGTGAAAGCACTGGGATGAAATATCTTTTCCACTAGTATGGAACGCCTTTAGCAAGAGATGTTCAACCCCGTGTATGATATACTCGGTGATAAAATTAGTTCTGTCTACCACTATTTCGTTCCATAAACTGCGTTGGAAAGGTTGCTTTATGGGTATATGCAGAGATGGAACGGATTTATTAAAACCAATCCAGTATCTGTTCTCCCAATACCCAATCCTCTTCCATTGACCGGGAGATTCTGATTTCTGGGTGCCCAACCAGGAGCGTAGCGTGAGATTTTGAAGTTGTTCGCACGGGAAGAAAAGTATCACGTTTCTTGCCGTCCGTTTATGGACTAATGAAAGGATAAAGGAAATACTAACACAAAGATAACTAATATAATGCCAAAAAGGTATCAGTCATCCTGAGTTAATGATAAAATTGCTTTCACGGAATAGAAAATATGTTTTTTTTTTTAGATTTCAGTTGTACGCGCGGGCGTATGTGCGTATATGGACGCTTCGCCCTTGCCCACATTAATCGCTTATGAGTTCAATAAGCCTGATGCATAATCGCTGCCACGGTTTGACCTATTCATTGTAAGAATACTTTCATCAGTTGATCATTAAAGGTTGAAGGTTCCAAACATTCATCTCAGTTCAAACATTCATTCTTGCTTTTCACGAAAGAACTGACGATAGAACTGAATATCCTTACTTCTGCACGAATGTAAAACATTCGTTATTTGTTTCACGTGACATCTAAATAGATTCTTGTCTTTTGAAAAAATACAGCGTACACAAGAAAATAGTTTCGTATAGTCATGAGTTGTTATGGAGACGTGTAATCAGTGACCGCAATAGAACCAAACATATAGAAGTAAATTCAGCCGAATAAAAATAGCTCGGGATGCATAAAAAAGGAACAAGAAATATGGAACTGAACTGCTCGGAATTACGTCAATCGAACATCATGGGATCAAGTAAACTTAGGGGTGATGAAAAGTCCCCTAAAATTTTCAAGTGCTCGCCAAATTGTACTTATATGATTCACCACCCCTCGGGATATTTTGTAAGGGCTTACATGATTCATTACCCCTCGGGGTATTTTGTAAAGGGCTTACATAATTCACTACCCGTATGAGGCGTAAGTGCTGTTCATGTAAACTGAATATGTCTTTTTGTTCTTAGGATGCGTTCAGCGGTTGTCAAATCCTGCCATGCTCACACAAGGTTCATAAGGACTGCGCACTGGCCATGATACGGAACGGCATGTAAGCATTGTTGTTAACTTAATGGAGTTTATATCCTGGCTTGCTAAAAAATAAAATTTGAGAAAATAGAATATGTTAAAATTCATATCTACTTTTCGAAAGAATATTTGATAATTGAGTAGTGTTGTTTGTTGTTTTAGTTAAATCTCAAGTTTTTAGGTATTCTTGTTTTATGGAATTTCGGGGATGTCGTAGCAAGATTGTCAGCATCACGAAGCAAGTATTGACAGAATTGCATTTAACAGGCATTCACCGTTCAACCATGGAGTGGCGCTAGTTGCCCCTAAAAAACCAATCGAAGTGATCCAAGGGTTGAACGCAGCTGTAATTCCAATGTCCGCGTGTAAATCTCATTATTTGTGAATTAAACCAAGAAAAGAACTGGTCTCGTGGTCCACTTGGCTTGTGTGCATGTGTTCCGTACCTTATCCGTTCTTTTTTAGCCAGACATAGACACGCTAGCTCAGAAGAGCTTCATGTATCCAACTAAGTCCAAGCTACAGATCACCGGCGGCACACATAAAATTGAAGCAGGCAAAAGAATCTTTGTAAGCAGAAACTTGTTACAGCCGTTTCATTTTCTCTTGCCTCATAACCTGCTTCTGATTACCAGGACAGCTGCAGGATCTGCGAGTGTTTCGATTCAATAGTTTATTTTCACACTTCTCATGGTTTGTTTCCCTTTTTCTTTCAGTCACAAATGTCCTATCTGCCGGCATCCGCTTTACAGTTCTACCACCAGTCCTGGTTAGCGTAACTAGTATTGAGTGACTGTACAGTTTTGTGTTCACGGTCTGCTTTGTCGTTGGCGTCGTGTCTTCGCGTTGTCAGTTAGTCAGTTAGTGAGCTCAGCCATGCTGCTTCCGAATAATAAAACAGATTAAAAATAGACAAGAATTGCATGCATGTGGCTACTGCATTTATTAAGTTTATTCGGATTTTTTTGCCATACCTATCGCCTTTCCTTGATTTCAATACTTTTACATATTACTTTTACATAAATAAATGTGCATTGTGATTGGCTAAATACTAGGCAGGCGCTGATTGGCTTTTTCACTCAATCAATCACTCGTGTTTCCTTTGACACATTGACTCCTGCATTATTTCATATGTAGTAGTCAAAAAAAGGGACAAAGTTGTGTAAGTCCTAAGAGTGTGACTTTTACTTTTGACGAAAGCCAACAACTACGTGATGTAATCATTGTACCTAGCTTTTATTTCATTAATCGCCAGTTCCGGATTTCTCGAACTTTTAGAATGATCTTTGATATGCCCACACAATAAGTATGTTATTGCCAACGAGCCAGCCGAGCGAAGACCCGAAGCTGGCAAGGCGGCAGCGTTATAGAGCCGTGCGAAAGTACTGTGCAGGCGGAAAAAATCTCGAGTGATCGAGAGACATGTTTGTAAGGTAAGATTCCTGAGATTCCAATGACGTAATTGCAAAGAGGTCGATTGTCTTGCAACGGACCGAGGATATCGAAGTATATCTGATGCCTCTAGAAGATTTTTGTTTGGTTGACAATGTCCAAACAACAAACATAACAAGGGTAGTTTCCTTTTAAACGTCCAAAAGAAAAGTCTGATTAGTGGGCAAATATAAGTCTACAAAACGCATTTCTACATTTTGTGTGAACAGTGCAATACCCTTGTGCAACTATTACAACGTAGAATTTGATTTTTCGTTCTCAGAGGACGTTACATAATTGAAATTGTTTAATACCGTTAACGACGGACTGGCCAATGCATCTCAAAGCAAACAGTTTGTGCATGCCCTTTGCCAGCTGTTCGACTATGAAGGACGTTATATTGGAATATTTTGATACCGTTTATGCTCATATGCCACAAATTTGACTAATCTATACAAAAAGCCTCGGAACGAATTGCATGTAAGTTTCTGTAAATCCTCAAACCAAGCTGTTTTACAATGAAACGTAGACTTCTGTTGTTCTTTGTCCGAGGACGTTATATAATTGAAATTGTTACTGTTTATAGCTTAAACTGATACATTGTTTGACACGAAAGACATTTACGTTTGCGTAAATCTGACTTGCACAGCACCTTGTAAAAAGTCAGTGTTTGTTGGGTTACATTCTTGTTCTGTCTTCTTTCGTTGTTATATTATTCAATTTTTAAAAAGGGAAGAAAACGAGGTCAGTTATTATTACAGCCGAAACCGTTGTATCGCCGACCGGTTAGCTCAGTTGGTAGAGCACCGGACTACCGTGCGGGAGGTTGCGGGTTCAAACCCCGGCCGGACCAACACTCAGGGTCTTAAAAGTAACTGAGGAGAAAGTGCTGCCTTTGTAATGACATCTGTAAATGGTTAAACTTTCTAGTCTTCTCGGAGAAGGACGATAAACCGTAGGACCCGTCTTATGACACTTGTTCCTGATAATCTGTGGGACGTTAAAGAACCCACACACTGTTCGAAAAGAGTAGGGGACGTAGTTCCCGGTGTGGTGGTCTATCTCTACGTCTGGTGGCATCTGACAATTCATGCATGGATTGGGTGGGTGGGTGGGTGAGATCATATGTGGATTGATAGCGGCAGCCAGAGGCGCCTTTACATGTGACGTCCGATCTCACCCAATAGAAGTGTAAAGCGCCTTTGAACATATTCATAGGAAAAAAGTGCGCTATATAAAAATTCATTATCATTATCATTATCATCGCGATGATTTAAAACCAAGAGTCTCATTTTCGTTTTAGCGATTCTGCGCTGTCAATCAAAATATTTACATCAGAATTTTAGACATTTGACGTTGTTTTGAATGCTCGACTACAAAAAAGTGACGTGCACGAAACATGACTCTGTTTTAAAGTTGCCAATTAGTATTTGCTTTGATTGGTTGCTCGTTGGCACTTAGCGAGAGCTACATCTAGTTAAGTTTTTTTTAAACTGCAAGGAACTACACGTGACCTCTTTTTAACAAATTTCGCTCGTATATGAAAATATGATACGTATTACTATCAGGATCCCATTACCCATTACCAGGAGCGAGATTCTCCCATACTGGGTCTGGCCATCAGCACAGTCGCAAAAGTGTCTATTTTTAGATTACCTTTTTCCGCGAAACAAACAAAGGGTGTCTTTTCTGTCCAATCACAATGTGAGATTTTATTACGTCTCTGGACAAAGTAACGTGCAAGAAAACGCTGTATAGCTCACACTGAATACTCATAAGACTGAAGGAGCTCAACTCGATTTAATACGATGCCAGAAATTCAAACACGGTTTGTGGCTTAGTAATTACTTTTATAAAATTTGCTTTTATTGCACGATCGGCTTCTTTATCGTAAAGACAGGAATGGTTTAAGCTGTCTTGGACCACGTAAGTACGGAAAACGGACTGTGCCAATAGTTTTTCCGCCATATTTTTCGCTTCTGTGGCAGTAATTATGGTAATTGCTTTTCGCAGGAAATCGGGATCAAAAAATAGACACTTTTATGACTGTGCTGATGGCAGGATGTACCGTACAATCACGCTCCTGGTAATGAGCTCCTGTTACTATAGAACCTTACGACACTTCACGCTAATAATAATGCTAATGTTAGTAGCAGGTCCAATATACTGATATTTTGTGAATTTTTTAAATTGAATTAGTTTAAGCACACCTGTTGTACACTAATGATTACAGAAGGAAACGCGAAAGCGGGGACAAGTAGTTCTGGAAAGAATAAATATATTTTCCAGCTTGGTGTAGGGTCGCACAGTCTGCCGAAATTTCTTTGTCCTCGTACAAATGTTATTTCTTTTATATAATATTATAACAAGGTGATTGTGTTTTAGGAAGAGAAATAAAGTTTTTTAATTGCAACTAATTTGGTAATGTTCTCGCTTTGTCAAGCAGTAAGAGGTATTTTCCTGTATGTCGTGGTCGCGTTGTTTACTCAAAGACTCGTCAGCGACCTCTTGGCATTTTCGTCCACAGCGGACGTGAAAAACTGAAAGTCAAGCTATTTCAATAAAAAGTTGCTTACAAAATGGACTAGGGTATCTAAAAGATAGTGATGCTGCGGCACATTCTGTAGATACTGACATAGTTTAGGCAGTGTTCCATCTACCTGCGCATCCCAAGACTTGTTAAAGCACCTTTAATTCTCAAAATCGTCACAAATTTTGGCGTTACGAAAAGTGGTTTAAGATCCCTCTGCCACTCCCCACCAAAAAAAAAAATTCGAATTCGACAAGTATGAAGGAAAATTAAAACCACATTAGGTCTAGGTTTATTTAGTTTTATTTTCAGTCATTGACTTTATAATAAGACGCTGACGGGTCTAAAGGTATAAGTTTTCGAGGGTCTTAGTTTTCTTAATTTCCCAAGTCATGGACAAAATGCTTCCTCTAGAACGCACAAAATTCCTTTCTGTTCATTATTACGCTTAACTATTATGGTGTAATGAAGTCATTGAGGGTTACATCATTGTCTGCAGGAAAAAAAAAACGATAATGTAACTTTAAATCTGTCCTGGTGTGTATCAACTTCATGCATGGTGACGCATCGATGGCGAGGTGTGACTATGTTTGGATATAATACGATACATATCAACCTGCTCCCCTTTACCAGATAGTATTGGGACAATCGAAAGATATGGAAATTGTAGGAGCAAAAAGCTGATTTATCTTTGGACATAAAACGATACATATCAATCTCCCCTTTACCAAGTCCCGAAAATCGGAAGATGTGGAAATCGTAGGAGCAAAAAGCTGACTCATAAATTCTTAACTGGTACGCATTGAATGTCTCTAGAATGTTGACATAATGTACGTGTCGAGGACGCGTCCATCGCGATGTGTGAAGATGCTAAAGCTTTAGCAAAATTCATGTTTGGATAAATGATCGCAGCAGATAAGAAATTAACGTGTTCTACGGTTCTCGTTTGTTTTAATTATTCTACAAGCTTTAGTACCGACAATTTCTCTTCATTTAAGAATTCAACCAAGGAGGCGAGACTGCTACGAAATGACATACTAAGTTTTAAATTAAGATGTCACAATTAATCGTCCAGATTTACAAACTTTCACTGAAGTCCACGCGAAAAAGGACGCCGGTGCGACGGTATGACATACTCATGCTTTTCTGGCGCCATACATTCTGGTAAAAAGTGCCGCTAAGAGCTCTGGTAAAAAGTGTGGTTAAATGCAACGCATTCTGGTAAAAAGTGATGAATTCGAGAATTCGTCCAACCTTATATATCTCTCTTAAATCCTGATTATGTTGCTGCTCGCGCGCTGCGCTCGCTCCGCAGCAAATACACTGGATGTGAGAAAGCGCCGTGTCCAATGGTTTGCGTATAACAAGCTAAGTGGATCGGTCATTTATTAGGGAGGGGAAGGGGGGAAGGGGGGTTAGACTGGAGCATTTTAATTTTCCTATACATAATTTTCCGTGGGCCTGTTCCTGCCACTGCATAACATGATGTGGCCCCTTTCGAGTCTGCACATGAAATAAGATAATAATAACCTTTATTTGAGTGTCAACTGTATCTAGCACTGACGTACTAATTGAGGACCATTAAAAAAGTGATCGGGGGTGGGTGGGAAATTTTCAGCTTGCACGAATTTTTTTTTTCGCTCACTGCTTGTGCAGGAATTTTTTTTTCAGGTGAACCCCTCTGCACAAATTTTTTTTACTACGTGTGAAAAAGTCACAATTGGATGAATTTCTTTTTTTTTTGGCATTTTCCCTAGTCTCTTTCGCAGCCGTTATTAGGGTCGTCACGCAACGCTCCTCCCCCCTAACGGCTGCTCACGAGAGAGACACATTCCTTTCCCTTTGTTTTTGAGAACCAATAGAATGCACGTTATTGTTATCGGCTACGCCAATTAAATTCCTCGTTATATTTGCTGGGCGCTTGCTGTGCGCGTGAAAACAAAACATGACAGATGCACACGTGCGAAACGACTTGGACCAGGTTTCCAGAATATGGAAGCCTGTTTCTTATTGGTCAATTTTAGGGAAAGGAATGTGTCTCTCTCGTGAGCAGCCGTTAGTGGGGAGGAGCTTTGCGCGACGACCCTAATAACGGCTGCGAAGGAGACTACATTTTCCCTTGCATGAATTTTTTTTTCCCCAAATTTGGAAGAATTTTGACTTTAACGAGGAAATGACGTCAAAAATGCAGCGTTTTCGCAGGTTAAGGCACCGTTAACCGAGAAGACCTGGGGACGAGCTTGTGTTATTTTGTTGTTTTGTTATATTGCTGGTGGGTGTGAAATTTGTGAAAATAAAGCTTATTTTCTCCTTAAAGAGTTTGAAAATATTTTGATAAATAATAAGGCAATTAATGAATTCGGCTTTCGTAGGATATGAAGAATTAAGCGGATCTCGGAATCCACCGAGGCCGCAGACCGAGGTGGATAACACCTTCCTCGATCCGCTTAATTCTTCATATCCTACTCAGCCTCATTCATTAATTGCTAATTAAATAAAACTCACTGAACTGTTTAAAGCAAATAGCGAGTAGCCGTCCTCCCAGTGATGTAGAAAGGAAATTGGAATGCACAAAAATACATGACTCCTCAGAAATGGTTGCAGAATTTTATGCAGCCCCCATTTTCAGGGGGAAAAAAGGTATGACCCCACCCCATTTGCACCAAAACAACTCCCCCCCTCCACCCCATCTAATCAATGATCTGTCCCTAACATTGTTTTCAGTTGAGTTTTCACTCCTTGCGCTCTTTAAGTAAGTTAATGAATTTCCTGTGAGCTGAAGTTTGTTTTATTCCGATAAGCAACTCTATTCCCCTCCCACAATTTCTGTTGAAGCACGTAACAAAACAGCTTTCATGTTACCGGAAGCACCTCCTATATTGAGCAAAGGGAAAGAACTATAAATGAGGGTCTCAATGGGGTTAACCGTTAGCCGTAAAACGGGCAAAAAAGTTAGCCGTTAGGCGTAAATATTGAAAAATTTTAGCCGTTAGCCGTAAAAAATATTAACCGTTAGCCGTAAAATTAATTTTAGCAGCCAAAAATATTAATCGTTACTCGTAAAACAGTTAAAAATATTAACCGTTTGCCGTAAAAGACCTTCATAAATGTGCGTAACTGAAGGGTGGGAATATCCTGGGCGATTATCCTGGGCAGAGTTGCGTCAAAGGACTGGGTCGGGATGTCCGCTGTCCTTAAACATTCATTGTTCAGTTGTTTCGAAGAAATCAACAAAACAGATTGGAGAGTTCTGCGAAAGGCTCGTGAAAGCCTTGTTTAATGGCTACACTGCTCTCTACCTGTACTTTGTTGGCAACTGTACTTTGTAAAAGCATAAATGGAAGCTGGCTGTAGGGTGGTTCGTGGCCCAGATTGGAAATGGGGCGATCAAGATGGCGGAGAAGGTCATGTAGGAACAGTTGTAGTAGTGGGACGGAGCGGCAGTTCGTCTTCACCGGACAAGACAGTTGTTGTACAGTGGGATGCTGGCACAAGGACAAACTACAGATGTGGTCATCAAGGAGCATATGACTTACGTTTGTACGATAATGGCCCAATTGGTGAGTTTGTACATTAATTACACGACAGTACATTGGTTAATTATATATCCGAATTCTTCGAACAGCTTGCCAGGTTGAATACAGCATAAAGCTATGTACTCGTTGTAAAATTATTAATGTTCTGAAGAAAGACGTTTTAAACTTCAGTTGCGTTGTTCAGCACCCAGCAGATCGTGGGAAAATTTTTGCTCTCTTGAAAAATTTCGAAATCGTTCGAAAGGAATCAAACCGAAACTCTGGGCTGCAGCTCTCCAATTGATGATAATTGTATTTATTAAATGATAATATTATTGTAAGTGCTTGTAAATTATCCCTATGATTCTGCTGTAAACTAATCGTTTGATGTTGTATCTGTTGTGATTACAAAACTCTGGCATCAATTTTCTCATATTTTTCTTCTTTATTCCTTTTTATTAGCTGGTTAAATTTGAATCGAAAATCAATATTTATTAATAATTAAAAATGTGTACAATAAATTACAGTATTTAACATAAAAGGAATGAAGCTAAATACTTTCTGGTGGCATCAAGTACATTTCCTTTGTCTCATAATCCATATTCTGATGGTTAAAGTTAATTGTCTGAGGTAATTCGACAGCTAGTAAGAAAGTAAAATGAAGAAAATATTAGATTTCACATGTACTGTACAGCAAGTTAAGTTGTAACCTCCTTGTAAATACAGCAAAGTTGATGTAAACATACACAGTGTTATCCAAAAACATGGAGATTTGTTTTTAATGTTTGAATTGTATAAGGTACTGTATGCCTGGTTATACATCTTAATAGTTTGTTTTAGGCTACATGTAGCTTCTACAGATATGCAGCAGCCATATCCATAAACCTGTTTGTGTTTGTGAATCTGATATTATGCATAAGAATATTATGGTACATTTGAAAATAGAATTGGAATTACCAAATAATGTAGTGTAGTGTAGTGTAGTGGAATGAGGAAAGGAAGAAGTCATTGGAATATGCCAAAAATCTGCTCTACTAGCAGGGTATATAGAATCCTAGTGAAAGCTGTTTTGCATCGTTTCAATTATGCCCTGAGGCAACTGAGCTAACAATTATTGGCTCCAAAACTTCTCTATATAAATTGTACGTAACCCACAATCCTCTCATTCGCTCCGACGAAGGGCCAACGCTCGAAACGTCAGCACCTCCCATTCACCTTACGGTGGTATAACTTACTTAACCCTTTCACTCCCAAGAGTGACTTTACAGATTTTACTCTGTCTAACGCCAGACGATTTTACTCGTCAAATGGAGACCCCTTGGGAGTGAAAGGGTTAAAAACTATCTCCCTTAACCCTTTCACTCCCAAGAGTGACTTTACAGATTTTACTCTGTCTAACGCCAGACGATTTTACTCGTCAAATGGAGACCCCTTGGGAGTGAAAGGGTTAATCAACTCGTTTGATTTATCCAATTTCTTGTGTTTCAATTTTCCACCGACGCAGCACCAGTTTCTTTAGAAACTATCCCAATAACAATTATTGTTGCCTTGCTAACTTGAAAAGGATACAAAATTTATTTTAACTATCTAAAATATTTATGACACTCAACAGATTTGAAAACCATGATCAAAGTAAAGAAATTTACAATTTTTTTACAATACAGAGGTCAGAACCACAATGCATTACAAGTAAAGTAAATGAATCAACTGAGTTACTCAATTACCAATTTTGCAAAAAAAAAAGTATTTCCCTAAAGAAAGTTGTTTAAAAGTAGTCATTAAATATGCAATCATGTTAATGAATACATACATGTATATATGGTAAATTTACTTATGTCACATTACATCATGTAATACGTCATACCATGTGCTCCAATCAGGCCTCGGGGGCTAAAATAGAGGGACTGGGCATATAATTCATGGTAGGTCACCATATATAGTGTTTACAGGGGTATACAAGGGTTTACAAAGGTATATCCTTGTAAACCCTTGTATACCCCTGTAAACACTATATATGGTGACCTACCATGAATTATATGCCAGGGACTGAGGAACCGCCATATTGTTTGCTCACGTTGTCATGTGATACTCATTGTGTTGTTAGAGATTGTAAGCATTGAGCAGAGAAAAAAACTGCACAAAAGTCAGGGGTAAAAATTGGTGGTTGTACGTCCGCCAGTGGGGAGTTAAAACCGTAAGATTTGAACACCCGATGTGCAAGTATGCTACAGACCTTTGAACAGTTGCAATGTAAATTACGTGACGTACATTAGTTTAGTTAATTTTTAGTTCAGAAGTGGAAATTCCTAGCTGTTTTAACAGTGATTTCACGAGTGATCCACATTCACAACATATAGACGTCACTTTGATTTTGTGATTGTCATGTGACTCTGAAAAAAAATAGAGGCCCACTTCATTTTGTGATGGGCGACTAAGAATTCAAGGAAACTGGCCCGACTGGCCACCAAGCTCTGGAGTTAGGTTTTTGCCCTGCCAAAATCATGACTGAAATACAAGTCACAGCAGACCACCATGATACACACATGGTACCTCTTACCTGCAAGTTTGACACTGGTGCAGAAGTAAATGTTATTTCTAAAGAAGATTATGACAGACTCAACCCCAGTTCCCAGCAGACACCTTGCCCAACACAATACAGGATTACTGCATGTGGAGGCCACACCATCAAGATCCTTTGAATGTGTCCAGTGTATGTCCATCAAAATGGCAGTATTGTAGAGAATTGCTCTGCATAAAAGTTGAGCTTCACTTAGCCTAGTAAATACCGGAAAAAAACACATTTCTAGTGTCACATTATTACTACGGTACACATAATACAGTTTGCTATTGTTATTGTATTGACTTGTAGCATGATATTACACCTGTACATTAGTGGTTGCTCAAATACATTTTCCAATATCTTTGCAACCTAATGATGGATTTCTTTCAAACTTTCTACCTCACTTCAACAAGCATTGTAGTTAAGTGATATGTTAAAAATTATCATTTGGAAGAACCAAGGAATAAAAAAATCTTGAAGATGTAAGAAAATAGTTACAAAATCAGTGTGTAATGTGTTACAGCAAATTTGCATGAAATAGTTAAAAAAGTAAAATTTTACCCGCAACCCAATCTCATTAAGAAAATTCAACAGAGCATAAGTATTAAATAGGAAAAAAACGACACCATATTCAAATTTACAGTTCTCTGCATTAATTTTTCAAACAATGAGAATTATAATTTTAAGGCCGGTTTTCGTTTAGTGCTCAAGGTCCAGCTGCGCTCCATTCCTTACAAATATGAGGCTGATGACTTGCAAACGCACCTACAAAAGAAAACAGTTCATCTGAGTGAAGTTCATAACACTGCTTACCATTGAGTCAGAAAGGTTTTCAAAGATTGCTTATGGCAATGAAGAAATATAGAATTTTTATAATCGGAAACTTAACTGTTGTGTACTTTCAATGAGTAAAATTAAATATTTCTTACCCACAAGAAAACCTGCATGTCAGCTTCTAGGTAACAATGGTTGCTGATACACAGCTGCAACACAGTTCACTCACTGGTCTTCAAATCCTTCTAAGTTTTATTAGTTGGTTTAAAACGAAGAACTTCAACAAACAGTAAACGTGTCTGAGCGCAATTATCAAAATGTTTTACCACCACACTCATCGCAGAAAACTTCCCAAATGAAACCAGAAATCAAGCTATTTTCCAGCCAAAATCCACAAGAAACATTGAAGGAGTCTTATGCAACATTTCTTCAGTAGCTAGGGAGTGTTCTTGTAACTAGTCAGGAGCAAAAAGCAACTGAAGACGGGAAAACGTGAGGTAAAAATAGACTGGAAGTCATGATTGTGTTACACAATAGTGCTCGAAATAATATTGTTCTATAAAGTGTGTTTGACTGTAAACAAAGAAATAATTGTCTCTGACATGATTTAGAAGTTATTCTGTCTGTTAATTTTGTTGTATTTTAGTGATAATAATCATGCTAAGCAAGCCAACAAGGATTCTAGGTAATTTCTAAAGTAATTAGCTGTACACAAGGATTGTACCATAAAAATTTTCCAAATATGTTTGTTTTATGTCTGGCAAGTAATGATGGTTCAGGGATATTTTACACATTTTCATGAAAGTGTCCTAGGTATGTTACACTGATCTACATGTGTATTGTGCTACAAATCATTACTCCAAGTTACCCACCAATTGACAACTTATGAATAGTTATAATATAATAATTCTTATACATGCATTTGGTCAGTCTTTTTTTTAATTAGTAAATTTTTTTTCCTGAAGTAATTTTCATCCACAGAATACTCAATTCTTAGGTTCTTTCCCCTTTTTTCCATTTGAATTTTTTTCTAGGCATTGTGCATGGCAATGTGTCTTGTAGTGAATGTAATAAGAGAGGCATTGAGGGTATTCGCTGGCAATGTGTTGAGTGTCCAAGCATCAATTTGTGTACTTCATGTTATATGAATGACAAGCACCCATTAGAACATGTATTCAACCGAGTAGAAGCTCCTGGAAAGCCAAGGTAAGTGCCTGAAATACTTCAGTTCTTCAGGGTGGTACTTGATATCCATTGTGCCTTGTGTCATGATTTTTATATGAAAATTTATATGCTGGAGTGAAGTTTACACCAAGGTAACAGTCTTCCTGTCAACACCTTACCTGTAAATTGGTTGGAGTTGTTGCCTGGAAAATGCTCTATCACTTTCATGTAATCATTATGTGTTCTCTTTTTATGACATACTACAAGTAAGGGTTACTTTGACAGCGCTCAAATATCCTTGCTGACTGTGCAACTGTTGTCTGTATTTTGTTACCGGTAATCAGCATATTAATACTCAGAATAATAAATCTTTTGCTTTGATGATAAATCTTTTTCTTTGCTTTTAAATTTTGTTTCCTCTTTAGTGTGTATGTTGGTAGACGACTTGACAAGTGTAAAATCCAAGTGAAAGGCATCTTCCCTGGTGCACAAGTCGTGCGTGGTCCTGATTGGGACTGGGGGAACCAGGATGGAGGACAGGGGAACATTGGCCAAGTTCTTGATATCAGGGGGTGGGAGAGAGAAAGTTTTCAAAGTGTTGCGTGTGTACTTTGGAAACCAAAATTTTCCAATGTGTACCGTGTTGGGCACAAAGGGAAGGTATTGAAAATGCTGTGCTGTAAAAGTTGATGAACATTAGGTGAATTAAGGCATAGAAATAAGAATGCCGTCAAGATCCAGTCCTTGTGAACTACCTTATGCTTGGTCAGGGTGGCAAACATGTACATATGCATGTTTGTCTGTGCATTTTCTTGTGTGCTTCCATAATAGAAGAAAATGTTGATTAACCAATACTTAAATTGCTTTGTTTTTATATTAATGCACCGCAGTCCTGGATGTTCATCAACTTCTGTAGGTAGCTGTATATGATATTGCTGGTGCTTTCTGTTGTCAAATACTATGAATCATTTAATTTGTGTTTGTATGTTATTTTCAGGTTGATTTGACTTGTATAAGTGATGGTGCAGGTGGATTTTATTACAAAAACCATCTGCCAAAACTTGGTCAGGATCCTGAATCCATTGTCATATCTTCATCAAGCAATCCCACTAACAGTTGTGATGAACTCTCTGCATCGTTTCACATTGGAGACAGAGTTAGGGTTCTTTTAGATTTGGCTTCACTAAGAGATTTACAGGAAGGACATGGAGGATGGAATGCAAAGATGGAGGAGGTATGTGAGTCAACAGACAGTATTATGGTGTAAGTAACAGCTTTTCTAAAAGATACCTGCATGGGGTTTTGAATTGGTAGAGTATAAATTCCAGAACAGAAATGTGCATGCTCTTAGCAATTAACTTTACTTCATGATTATTCCGTCTTTGGTCAGTAAATGACAATTCCTAAGATTTATTTACCATATTGGACATGAAAGATAATCCCATAATTATGGCCATAATTATTTTCAGGTTATTGGCATTGTTGGAACAGTTCATCGTATCACAGAACGCAGCGATGTGAGAGTTCAGTTTCCTGGTTTTGCCAACAGATGGACCTTTCATCCGGCTGCTCTTTCAAAGGTCGGCAGTTACAAAAGAGATTACATGCATTTTAAGAAAATATATGTTGTTTGTAGGTGTAAAATAAGGGTCCATTTCAGATGGGATATTTATGGTATGGTTTCCTTTGGGATTAATGTAAGGCTGACCAATGCTGTTGTTATAGAAACTGATTGCAGTTTTGGTATTTGAAAATGCTTTAGCCCTGGCAGCCCTCAATGAAATTCCCTATGAAGAACATGTAGAAAAGATGGGAGATAGCTGAGCAGTCAGAACTCTTTGGAGAGGCCAAGTTCAGTAAACACCTGGACCGGGTTGTTCGAAGCAGGGTTAAGGTAACCCAGGGTTAGTGCGAAATTTAAATACAGATATGAGAGCTTAAAAAGCACATTCAGTATAATTTTTTTTAATACAATTTGATGATTGTATGTTCTGAATAAAATAGAGAAAGTTATCGGAGAAAACGCTTTTTAACAAGAGGAAAAGAAACCCATGTTAAAATTTAAACCTGGTTTAGCGCTAATCGGCCTTCGAACAACCGGCCCCTGAGGTTGCCCTTACTCCTCCAGCATGTTTGTAATATTTATAACCAACTTGTTTGCACGTGCCTGATGGTTTTCTGCATCCTTGTCATGGTTCATTTGAATTAACATGTTGTTCACTCATGTGGTCCCCCCTCACTAGCCTTCATGTCATTATAGAGCCATTCGGCCCTTTACGCATCAGTTCCTGGTCATATGACTCTGATAGTGAAGATGTTATTCAATTGGATTATCATACAAAAAATCCTCCTCAATCATACCAAATTGACGTTTAAAAGTGCTCAGAACAGAATTTCACTCGGGTTTATGAAGTCTGGAATAGTGTTGTTTGTGAACCATTGATTTTAATATTCATTTGTCACGAGAATAATCTATGCTGACATACTGCGTTATTTATAATAATTGGTTTTCAGGTCGATGAGCTTCATCTTCATGATTCAGTGAGAGTATTGCATGATGAAACATTGGTAAAGAAACTTCAGATTGGCCATGGTGAATGGGCAATTGAAATGAGTATGGTAAGTTAACTTCACTGCTTGGTTTTACCTTTGTAAGTAGGAATGTGCTTCGCAAAAGAGTGGTACTGTTTCTTGTGCATCATCTTGACATTCATTATGTGGGAACCCAGAGCTCATCTGCTAGCTGTGCCATGCTGATGAGGCCTAACAAGGCCAAAACAGCTGTCCATGGCTGCTGGCTTTTGAGCTCAATTTTTTCATCTTTTTTTTTTGGTAGCAACAGGGTCTTATCCCTTCTACCACTGTCGCCTCAGTGCGCATATGTGTGGCTTCAACTTACCCTTATTACATTTTGACGTTATCGTTGCTTTATATTTGTTTTTGTTTCTAGGCTCTTGGTAAAGTTGGTGAAGTATCAAAAGTTTATTCTGATGGTGACATCAGAGTGGTTGTTGCTGGACATGCTTGGACCTTTAACCCTGCAGTTCTTGTAAGAGAATCTTCTTCAGCTGCCACTCCCGCAGCCACACAGCCAGCTCAAAGTATATCACGGCAGAATGACACTCAACAGTCACCACGGCAAGAGCAACAAAGGCGACAACCAGTGTCACCACCTCAAGTACAAAGACCGGAATCACAAAGGGAAATAGGTAAGATTGTATTGTTAGAGTGTGCCTGTATGAGGCTATCAAGCAACCAGGTGGAAACGGGTGTCTGTCTTCTAGAAAGTGGCAAGACTCATTTTTTTTTCCGTGGTCTCCTCTCCAACATAACCTATATATGTTTATCTCTGCAACTGCAGTATACCGAGTCAGGATTTTTGTTCCTCCAACCACAGTGTAACAAATAGTCATTCAGTGCAGCATTACGCTGTTAGTATTATTTTCAAACGACGCTAAGTATACTTTACTGTTAAGTTTGTCTGGCATAGAACCAGCAGTGGGACACGTTAACTTGTGACATTGTAAGCCACTCCTCCACTGCACTTGACCATAACTGTTTTTAGTAAAAATCTACTTGTAGACAAATGTAAATGCCGCAATCTGATTGGCTGAGGTACTGCAGACTATCAGCCATTAGTATAAATCTACTAGAGTTCTATCACAAATGCCGCGCTCTGATTGGCTACGCTACCCACTATCTATTTAAACAATAGAGTGTTTCTGTTGAGGAACTATCGGCTGATAGTTGCCCCGCGGAAATTTGATGTTCTTAAAACAAATATTTGCCCGAGAACTTCGAGGGCAAATATGATAGTTTTAAGAACATCAAATTTCCAAGGGGCAACTATCGGATCGATAGTTCCGAGACATAAACACTCTATTGTCTTTATTGTTCACCACTAAATTTTCTTCCGCGCGCCAGTTGAAAAACAGTCAAAACCCACTAAATGCAGATCAATCAAATATTTATCCATATGCACAGCCTGAAATTTCAATAATTCGCAACGTACATTGCCTAAAAAGTACGGTATAACAGTCAGAAAATTCACATTTTCACGAACGGGCACTATCCATCCGGGTATTTTCCTCGGAAGGGCACTATGCGCTGATAGTGTGTCTCCGCGGACGAACACTATCGCGTCACGTGATCCATTTAAACCAATAAGAATCGGAGAAAATTTAGTGGTGAACTATAATCTGTGATAGATAGTGAGTAGCATAATGGCGGCCATTTCTTCACGTTTTCGAAGAGTCCGTGAAGAAGATTTAGACAGTTTACCGGTCGAGACTGTTCCAGAAAAGACAAAGTTTTGAACGACTAGTAGATTTATACTAAAACAATTAGATTATTCGCTCTCGATTTCTATGCGTGATAGTTGACTCGGGCTGCGCCCTCGTCAACTATCGCGCGATAGAAATCTCGAGCTCATAATCTAATTGTTTATTAGACAGCACTTGGTTGAAGATCGTTTTCAAAATGGCGACGTATGAGCGCTTTTAGCGAAGTTTCGCAGGAAGATTGAGTATTTTAGTGTGTTTTTTTTTCACCGACACATGATTTGTTTATTATCATTTTTACTAAAACAATTAGATTAATCGCTCTCGATTTCTATGAGGTGATAGTTGATTCGGCCTTCGGCCTCATCAACTATCACATTCACCCCATAGAAATCTCGAGCTCATAATCTAATTGTTAAGTGGTCGTTCAATTGGCATCATCCAAATATCTAAGCTGTGCTTGTTGTTGTAGATGAATCGTTAAGGTCGCTACTGAAACACCTCAGAATCAACAGTACCTGTGATGTTGGATCTATGATCATCAGTGAAGCAGGCCAGGGAAACCTGGAGAGACTGAAAGAACTTTTGAAAGCTCATCCAGATAAGGTGCAGTCAACTGTAAAGATATATCAAGCTTCTCAAGTCACGAGTATCATCATACAGTGAGCTATATATTAAGCGCGCTGTGATTGGTCGCATGGCGATGATCTACCATTGATGACGTCAGTTTTAATTTTTTTTTTGTTGAAAACAGTGCATTGTTTGACAAAGCTCTTAGCATCGTTTTGGGTTGAGCCAGCGAAATGACTGACAGTTTGGCACAGGTGTATGCGGTACTGTTACTTATTTTCTCATGACTTAAATTTCGCGATTTTCAAAAAAATCGCGACCTAAAAATATCAACGGTTGCAACGGTTTCATGTAGGTAGTATTCTTGAGTAGCTCTACTTTGTTGCAAGGGGACATGCCAAACTGTTTACAGTTTTTTCTTGTTACACAGTTTTGTTCAGTGTAATGGAAACTTCGTTGGACAAAATTAAAATCGGTCGTACCATTTCTGAGACGAACTGTTTGTTAATGCAGATCAGTATTTTTACAGTTTTTGCGAACGATTCCATTCCCTTGAGATGCTTTTTTTTTGACAAATCGGGAAATGCAGTGCGACCTCTATAAGCGCAATAAATTGTGATAATCAAACAAGTTGGTAAAGTAATTTGTACCACCGTTAGGTTAAAGAGGGGCGTGCTCTGTTAAGCTGCCACCCTTGGGAATTAGAAAAGTTGCCGCTTAGCAGAGGTAAAATATGTATTGGGTAGAAATGGCAGTCAACGTGATTTATTGACTCTATATAGCAAAATCCTTAAGAGTTAAATACGTGAAGATACATTCAAATAAATTGATGAAACAAAACTAAGACCTTTTTCTCACGCCAACAGTCTGTGCAAAATCTATTGTAGTTCAATGCCTTTGATTTGCAAGAGATTTCCACGTGCGTTCATTTTGCGGGTTATGACTTATTATTACAATGGATTAAATTGCAGTTCTTGTTGTTATCAGTTATCACCTATTCTCCTTGCCGTCTTCCTGTCACCATGTCGCTCGAAAAGATAATTTAATGGCCGCTTAATAGATGTAAAAAAGCAATAAATAATGTCCTTGCAACAACAAAAAGGTGTCCGCGGCCGCTTAATGGAGGTGGCCGTTGAATAGAGGTATCGAATACAGCATTTTAGTGACAAGTAATTCGGGACTTTAGAAAGTGGCCGTTTAATGTCGGGTGGCCGCTTGATAGAAGTCGCACTTTATGCCCGTTCAATTTTCGCGAAATTAAGTTCCCGCGGAAATAAGTAGCATGTACATGTATATGGCATTTTTCTGTTCACGCCACAATTTTAAATTCATGTGTGATGTTTAACTGAACAGCCAAACGATATATGACATCTGTTGTTGACTAACTAACCCTCTGCAAGTGCATGGATCGCTCGTGACAGAGATTTGCAAAATATATTGTGACTGCTTTTCTTGTGTTTAGTAGTTATTGCCTGAAAATGTTATTGTTTTTTTATTCCCATTGTTCAGGTGAATGTTGTGCGGTCTGATAAAACTGCTCTACAGATCGCAAGTCACCAGGGAATGTTGAATGTGGTAAAGTTGCTGCTACTGTCGGGAGCGAGTCCAGATCTTCAGGTGCAATTCCTTGCAGTCGTTTGAAGTTTTACAATTCAGTTATGCACTACGCGTGCGCCTTATGCTCTGCAGTGTAATCTAGATCCATTTTATCTTTTCTCTCGTAGGACAAAGAAGGAGACACTGCTCTTCACTATGCTGCATTTGGGTAAGTTAATTGTTTTACCGTCGAGTTAGAATTAACGTATTTCAACAAAAAGACGCGTTAAAAATTGAATGAATTTCCAATAAATCAATGAAACTACAGTAAACATTTTAGTCATGTTGGTCAGAAGCGTTCGTAATTTTTGTTCCAGAAAATTTATGTTGTTTATATTCTAACTCCAGTAGCTGTTGTAAACGCCAAACGCTCACGGTAATAAATTGAATCGTCCGTCTTTCGTCACTTTAATGTACTATGGATGGCGGGCGCAAGAAGTGTAAGATAAGATTTAAATTTTTTTCCTGGTTTTTCAGTAACCAATCACTTGTTTCCAAGATGTTGCTGGAGAGAGGTGCTGACTGTAACCGACTCAACAAGAATAAATGTTCTCCACTTCATGTCGCCGTCAATAAAGGACACACGGAAGTTGTGGAAACACTGCTGAAATTTCGTTGTGATGTAAATGCACGGGTTTGTATGCTTCCATGTTTTTTGTAGGTCCCATTGCACCTATTTAGAAGATAATGGTCGAAATTGTATTTTGCTCTATTCTTGTCGTGCCGTATATGCAGTGCATTTGAAACTAGTGGTCTCTGAAAGCCAGTTGGCGAGGTGTCTCACTGGAAGTCTACTGGTATACCGAGTTGTCTACGTACTCTTTCTTGATATATTATTCAGTTTTTCTCTTAAGTCTCTCACCTCAAGTTTCCCAGTCCGATGACTCGTCTCAGTCGTGAAAGATCGGAACAAGTCGCGGATGGTCGTCACGTGTCGTGAGAGGCCAAGGAAAGTCGTAAAAGGTCGCAAAAAGTCTCGAAAGGTTGGACCAAGTCAAGAACTGCCATTGTAACATAGCTTTGGGAAAGCGCGCGCTATGATTGGCCAATACGTGAGATCCATTTGCCCATGGGTCGCATGCCGACGTCAGATTATGAAGTTGTGAAGTCTTATGTCTTTTATGTTATACAGCAAATGGTAAACGCAACATCTGTGCAACCATCTGGTTGTGGAAACACTTGGGAGGTTTGCTAAGCATTCAAGAAGCCACTCTCTTATCCTTCTTTAGTGCTTAGCACCCTCCCGCGTGCGTCCATAACTCGATGGTTGCACGACTGCTGCGTTTACCATTTCTTCATTTATTAACCGGCAGTGCCACTCTTAAACAAGATAATACGGTAAAATAATGAGCCGTATGCAATTATTCATCAGCGGTCGGTTGTTCGAAGGCCGATTAGCGCTAATCCAGGGTTAAATTGTAACCCGGATTTCTTCTCCTCTTGTTAAAAGGCATTTTCTCCGCTAACTTTCTCTATTTTTTTAGAGCATACAATCATCAACTTGTTTTCAAAAAGAATTATACTAAATGTGCTTTTCAAGCACTCGTATTTGCATTTAAATTTCGCACTAACTCTGGTTACCTTAACCCTGCTTCGAACAACCCGGCCCAGGGTTTCTGGTTATGGAAATGGTTATGGCTGGAGAGATTCTTGCAAAAGTCAACTTCAAGTAGTCTAAATAAGACTATTAACCTTTGTTCCGTTTTTTATCTGTTGGCGCGTAGGACTCTTATGGTGACACGGCTCTTCATGACGCCATTGCTAAAGATTTCCAAGACATTGTTGTGTTGCTTGTTAACGCGCGGGAAACGGATCTGACGTTGAAAAATAAAAGAGGATTTAACTGCCTTCATCATGCGGCACTAAAAGGGAATGCCAGGTAAGTGCAGCAGTCGGCATGTGCTCGTGAGATCTGTTGTTTGATTGGTCAGGTTTCCCCGTGCATTTCGCTCGTGAACGTGTTCCTGAATAGACGTGGACAGATTTTGCTATAAGTGAGGTGGGGACTGGGAAGAGAAAGTGTGTATCCTCCATTATCCCACCCCAGTCCATTGGAGCAGGCTTGGCAGGCTGATTGACAATTTGAGGAACGGTTTCCAATGGACCTCTA
The DNA here is from genome assembly GCA_949710005.1 of Ricordea florida. Taxonomy (NCBI): domain Eukaryota; kingdom Metazoa; phylum Cnidaria; class Anthozoa; order Corallimorpharia; family Ricordeidae; genus Ricordea; species Ricordea florida. The sequence goes on along the minus strand of OX453272.1, from coordinate 9,034,419 downwards.
GTTGATGATGATAGTAATTAGAGTTCACTTTGAAGTCGTCTATTTGCACACAGTCACAGCTGACGAAAACACTGAACTAAACGTGGGGTTGTCTTTAAGGAGTTTGCTGAAAGCTCTCTTAGCGACAGAGATGATATAAAGATGATATTAGATTGTTTACCTTATTCACCTGTCAATGTGTAGACGGGGGCGGGAGAGGGAGGGGGAGAGAGAGAGAGGGAGGGGAGGGGACGGACAAACGTGCGGCATTTTAATTTTTTTGCAATTTGTTGGTCAAATTCCCGATAGTTCAAATTTGATGAAGTATCCACACCTGGGGATCACTAAACCGTTTATAAGTGGCTTTTAGTAAAAGTAATGAAATAATTTAAATGTACCTTTTTTTAGCTCATGAATGACGTAGTCATGCAATGAGCTGTAGGAATGGACCGCGAATTCACTCGATCACTCCATTCTGTTAGACAATTAATTTATGCATTAAAATTTCATTAAATGCTTCTTACCGAACCTCCCCTACAAGGTATTCTATATACCCAATGTTGTGGCGTTGCTATCTGGGCAAAAACTTTGCGGGTAGTACTGTGGCAGAAATTTGCTCAATCACACAAATGAATGCAAAATCATACAAAATGGCGTCAGCCTAGCGTGCCAACGCAGACGTATATATTTTCCCGCCGTGGCTTGTGTTCTTCTTGTTCAGAGCTGATCAAAATACAGCTTTATAGAGTTCAAAAATGAAAGAATACTCAGCTACGGAAGAAATAATAATAATTATTATTACTAGAAATACGACTCCCGCAAAAACCTCGCGAAGCTAGTTTTTGAAGAAGTCACAATGCTTTCATATTTTATTCTTTATTTTTTTTTATATTATATATTTTATTTTTTATATTAGCGTAATCCCCATTATTTTATTTCTTATGCTGTGTTTGGTACACAATTAGTGACACCTGGTGCAAATTACATGATCAGTATACCGCTCAACACAGTGCTTAAAAATTGACCTTCATTTAGCTCTTTCACTGCCACTGAGATTGCACCAGAGGGAATAGACGTAAAATTATTTATTATCTTGACAGGGAATACAGAGTCGATGAAGTATCACAATAATATTCACTTAACACAAATTGAAAATGATTGTAAATCTTTTGCAGGTGAAATCTTGAAGAGTTGATATGAATGCTTGTGTTTACCACGGTGTAAAAACCTGTGTTTTTTTTCTTTAGTTTTATTTTCTTAGTCTCTACTGCTTTGTCTTCTTTGTTGTACATCACTTTTGAACACAATATGTTCTTACACAGAGGATGAGCTGAACGCTCCAATTATTTTTTGTTTATGTTTTTTTGGTTATAATTGCATGAGATTCATTGTAAGAAGAATCTTCTGATTAGATATTTTATTTTCTACTGCAGTCATTATTTCATTCCCGGGTAACCACAATTGAGAGCATTATGAAAAGTGCATGTTTTAATGTGTGTACTCTTTCCAGTTGCAATGGTACCCCCAGTGGTAGATAGAAAAATTCCTCTTCCCTCAAAAGAGATGCCATATCAACAAGTTGGGGGTAAAACAATTGGATTCTACAAAAGCTTTGAATAAAGGTTTGGTAATAGTGAGTGCCCACTGTATAGTATGTGGTTGTGCTATTTTTAGGTCATATCATAAAAACAATACATGTAAGAAAGAGTTATTGAAATCTTAATATGTTCAAAAAGATTGCTGCACTACGTACTCCTGTAAAAAAATAATGTGAAATCAACATCAATCAGTCAAAAGTATATACCACATGAAAGTTTAATTGTGCTGTTACAGAAACAGGCAAAATATCCATACCCAACCATAGAATAGTACATTATTTTGAATATATGAAAATTTCTATTATAAAAACTGCAGAAGAAAGATTTAATATAAGGACGGTATTTCATCGAAAAAGTCATGGCAGCCAGAGGTATTGAACTGTAACCAATGACATATAGTAACGAGAAGAACTATTATTATCATTATTATTATCATTACTATTATTATTACTGGTATTGATATTATTATTGTTATATTTTTTATGTTAAACATAATATATTTTTATGGGGTGGGATTCATGTCTTAATCTTGGTAAAGTTATTGTTACTCTACTACTAAAAGCAATACAAAAATCTTCTTAATAGGCTTTCCATCAGAGGTGGTAGTAATCAAAACAGCTCCAAACAATACCATTTCTTCTTAAAGGCTTAGAATCTAGTGCAGTCATTTGTCTAGAAAGTTTGTGTGGAAAATCATTATTGAAAGCATAGGGCATTTAGGAAACTTGAAACACTTGTTACTACATACAGCACACTTGCAATGAATATATGAGAAAGATCATAAACATTTTGGCATTACAAAATTTATTTTCTTCTTTATAAAGTTTTTCCAATGTAAAAGGTTAATTGCATGTTGTGGTTGTTATGAAATATTGATATTTGACATAAAAATAAAGTAAACGGCAGAAAGTAACAAAGTTAATATGTTATGTCTAACTTTGCAAATTAAGGCTTGAATTAACATTTCATTTGTGAAAAAAGGGCAGGGGTTCTAGATAGCAATATTATCAGGGGGGGGGGGGGGTCATTGCACTCTAAGGTAAAACTGACCCATTGTGAAAAGGCTATGAAACTTGTCTCTACACAATATTATTGAAACCTTTCAATCAGAGAATACATACATATATATATATATATAAAAAACGGTTATAAAATGCCTCAAGCCAACAAAGAATGCCACTGCGTCAGGAGGATCAATGAAGATTCACAGTCCAAGCCTCACCACAAAAATGAATTTAAAAACGTTAGATAAAGCAAGGACGGACAACTTCTGACGATAAAAAAGTTAAAAAGTTAAAAATTTAATAGAAAAAACGTTTCGGTCTTAGACCTTCGTCAGTTACAGGAGAAAAAGGACGGAAACTAAGTTTAAATACGGTTACAGTGTGGGAGATTACATACCGAAATGAAAAATACTATCGTGCTATTAATACATCGTGATTAATACAATACAGGGAAAAAAATGCAAAACGAGAAATACAATGCTGTACTATAAATTACGTCATACAGGGTGATAATTAATAGACCAAACGAAAAAGATACAATGCTGTGCATAAATTACATTATAAAGCGGGATAATTGCAGAACTAGGTTAAATTCAACCTAAAAACTAAAATAGTTAAAATAGATAAAACGGACTCTTGCAATGCGGTAAATATTACGGGAAAACTAGTTTACAAAGATATGCAGAAGAAACCTACGTTTACGCTGGACAGGGTTAATAACAAAATCCCAAATCGAGGCCTTTGGAGCATTAAAGGGTTGACAAACAACAAAATCCCTGGAGGGGCCCTTAAACAATAAGCTGTAATAAGATCCCAGGCAGGGCCTTTGAGCATACCTAACACCCAAAGAGCTGGCAAAATCCAAGGAAGGGCTTTTGGACTGCTTTATGGCGCAAACGCATATTTACACAAGAGAAAGTTAATTATAACAAATTCTGTTTTTGGAGTGAAATTCTTTTCTTTTATTTAAGCCATGGGGAGCCATAGAAAACAGTTGAGCACTCCAATAAGCCTCTTTCGTAATTAAAAACCTATCGATCTCGTCTAAGTCATTAGGGGCCTGCACCTGATCAATGCATTGGAATTCTTTTCCCTCAAGAACTTTTCCCTCAAGGCTCTATCATACCATCTTTTCGTAGAACAAAAAACCTGAAAGAATTATTAGCACCATCTCGTTTTAAAACCGCCGATGAGGGACAAACAATTCAGCCAAACAATGGCTGCTTTAAATGTGAAAGAAATAGATGCGATCTCTGTCGAAATTTCTTTGTTGAATCTAAATCATTTCTAAGTTTTAGAACGTGCAGAAAATACACCATTCATTCAAGGCTTTCTTGTGATTCTAAAAACGTGATCTATTTAGTTTCCTGCAAGAAATGTCGTTTACAGTACGTAGGATCAACTACCACCGATTTTCGGGTTAGGTTTCGTAACCACAAGTCTGCTATGCTCACAAACAAAACCACTTGTGAGGTAGCAGTACATTTCAATAAAATTCCACACTCCTTGGATGATTTTGAATTCCAATGCATTGATCAGGTGCAGGCCCCTAATGACTTAGACGAGATCGATAGGTTTTTAATTACGAAAGAGGCTTATTGGAGTGCTCAACTGTTTTCTATGGCTCCCCATGGCTTAAATAAAAGAAAAGAATTTCACTCCAAAAACAGAATTTGTTATAATTAACTTTCTCTTGTGTAAATATGCGTTTGCGCCATAAAGCAGTCCAAAAGCCCTTCCTTGGATTTTGCCAGCTCTTTGGGTGTTAGGTATGCTCAAAGGCCCTGCCTGGGATCTTATTACAGCTTATTGTTTAAGGGCCCCTCCAGGGATTTTGTTGTTTGTCAACCCTTTAATGCTCCAAAGGCCTCGATTTGGGATTTTGTTATTAACCCTGTCCAGCGTAAACGTAGGTTTCTTCTGCATATCTTTGTAAACTAGTTTTCCCGTAATATTTACCGCATTGCAAGAGTCCGTTTTATCTATTTTAACTATTTTAGTTTTTAGGTTGAATTTAACCTAGTTCTGCAATTATCCCGCTTTATAATGTAATTTATGCACAGCATTGTATCTTTTTCGTTTGGTCTATTAATTATCACCCTGTATGACGTAATTTATAGTACAGCATTGTATTTCTCGTTTTGCATTTTTTTCCCTGTATTGTATTAATCACGATGTATTAATAGCACGATAGTATTTTTCATTTCGGTATGTAATCTCCCACACTGTAACCGTATTTAAACTTAGTTTCCGTCCTTTTTCTCCTGTAACTGACGAAGGTCTAAGACCGAAACGTTTTTTCTATTAAATTTTTAACTTTTTAACTTTTTTATCGTCAGAAGTTGTCCGTCCTTGCTTTATCTAACGTTTATATATATATATATATATATATATATATATATATATATATAGCAAAGAGAAATACTACTCAGAATTCAGTAATCACATTTGCTTTATTTTAAAATGATCACATTGATCACTGATAATATTGCAGAACCAGTACTTTATAGTGACACAGGGTATACATTCTGTTGAAAATGTTTAACATAACTGCTAGATCAAGAAAATTTACAATATTTTCACTGTTGCAATGATATCAGATCACATCGTTATAAATGATTGCTATAACAACTGCAACTCTCTGTGTTGGAAATTACTTCAAACTGGAAACGCTATCGTTTTATTATGAAAAATACCTATTTACATTCTCTTGTAATCTGTTGGTCGTCTTCCGATTCCGGTTTTAGACTAATAGAATTATTTTCCAGAGACATCTCCAATCGTTGAAGTCGTTCTTACTCGGTGTCCCTTCTAAGTCGTTTTGCTAAATGTAGTACACCAATATATTTCGTTATGTAATCGTTCACTCATGTCCTGTATTTCTATCAATAACACATTCAAATTCAAAACTAACTTGATTGAATTCCTGGTCCTTTTCCCTGCTGTTTCGTTTGCCTTTTTCTGGAGCGAGCAGTTGTTGTCTTGGCTGCGATTTCTGTTGTTATTCTCCCTGCTGTCGTTTCTCTATCCCTGCTTTGAGTCGTGCTTTCCTCGTGTTGATTTTCACGGTATTCGAACTTACTCGGCGACGATCTCGTGCTAATATTTCTTGAATATCTTGGAGATCACCTTGCTGGGATGTACTTCCAGGACGAGTGAAATCGGTTTCCACAAAATTTACATTACTTTCAAAAAGGCATCACCGAATAATGGCGGAAATTCAGCGTTCTCAAGTGCGTTACTATTGCCAGGTAACCTGGCCTGCGAACGGACACCTTTAAAATATAGATATATATAAAGATATAGATATATATAAACATATATATAAATATATATATATACATATATAAAAACTCTCGGCTCGATTTACTCGGGCTTGCGAGCCACGTGGTCTGACCGGAACCGACACGATTAGTAACCTCGCTACGCTCGGCCTTCGGCCTCGCTTCGCGAGGAATTATTATGCTATACAGAGTCGTACAGGGGTATTCGTTTTAGACAATCTCTTCACAAATCCAATTCATTCATGAGCTGGCTCACAGGAGCCTTTGATTACTCATGTTATCGAAGGTAGATTAAAGAAGATTGAAGTTGAATGGAGTCAAGAAGAAAAAAAAAATTCCACAAGAGTTGGAACACGAGTTTAGGACCCAGGACTCTGCACGGTCAAATTCAAATGTCCGCAGCATGGTGCAACATTTGTGTTCAAATTCCCCAGAGAGGGGACAGCAGAAGTGATCAAATGCCGCACCTTTGCCCGTCCCCCACCCCACCCCATTTCCGTCTAAATATTGATGGGTGAGTTAGTATTTCAGTTTTTACTTATCTCAACCTAAGCTTCCATTGCTTTTAAACACAGGGCCACCTCGTTAATAACACGTGAAGCTCCTTATTTGTTGAATGTTCTAAAGGACGATGGTTTCTCCGCACTGCATCTTGCAGCCCTTAATGGACACCTTAATGTCGTCAAGTGTTTACTGCAGGTACATAGTGATGTGGTTACCTGTTAAACAATCTTGCTATTTATGTGGCGGTGGCGTGGTGATTTTAATAAAAGTCATAATAAACGAATTATGTGTCGGTGAGAAAATACCAATACTAAACCCTTCTTTGAAACTTCGGTAATGCGCGAAGACGTCGCCACCTTCAACCAAGTGCTGCACTCTAATGGCTGATAGTGAGCAGTAGCTCAGCCAATCGGATTGCGGCTTTTGCATTAGTATACTAGTAGATTTGTACTAAGATATAACTCAGAGAAAATAAATGTTGGGACTAAAATCTAGCAAGCTTTAAGTGTTGTCTTCAATTTAGTGCCTCTGAAAAATCCTCAAGCCTTTGTACCTTTCTAAACTTGCCCACATGAATTCCTTTTATTGTAGCTATGTAACAGTGATAAACCCTCCCCACTGTTGTTCCTTTCCAGGCTTATCCGAACTTTGACGTCAATCTTCGTAACTCTCGGTCCCAGAGCCCTCTGTTGTTAGCAGTAGACAAACGACAGACTGCCATTGTTCAGTTGTTGCTACAACATGGCGCTGATGCAAACGCTCAAGATGATGTGGGCGATTCCCCCCTTCATGTTGTTGTCATGTTCCATTCTCTGAAAATGGGGAGTAGCAACACACCAAAGAAAGAGGTGAGTACATAACACATTTTATTATATCTCTCAGTTAGTACACGCGCTGTGATTGGTCAATTTAGTGGGCCGTACTTCACTGTACGGCCCGCTTAATTCAAAAGTTTGTTTGGGTCGCCAAAATGTCTCCAGAAATTTCATAAATATCTTACAAACCTTGTTTTCTCGGGCCGTACTGTAAGTTACGGATCCTCGTTTTTTCCGCTCGGGCGCTTGGGCCATAAATCCGAGCGGAAAAAATTCGGTCCGTAACTTGAAGAACGGTCCTCGAACTCGGTTAGTAAGAGGTATTTACTGATCTTTCGTGCGTAGAGATACTGTATTTACTCGATCAAGCGCCGCATTTGGCACCAAAAAATTAATAGGCGTCGCGGTGGTTATTCGGGCAAATTCAATATGTCTTAAGGTTTAACCCCAATTGGATGTGTTGAACGCGGTGATAGTCGTCACTAAGTGTCCTGATCAGTAAAATAGCACTTCACATCACTAAAATAGCACTAAAATGTCACAAGAAGTTGGAAATGGGAAACCTCATTGTCTGGCTTGAGTTATTACCCACTACACATTTCCGTTCAATCCTGGAAAAAGGGTGCACAGACTACTATTAAGCGATATTTCTTCTTGAATCTTCTGCGTAACCACAAGAACTCAATCAGATGCAAATGAGAAAAAAAAAATAAGAGGAAAGGACAGGCTGTTGCAGGCTCATCCTCGTTGTAAAAACCTGTTACGTTCACGAGTGACGTAGAGCAAAGAAAATAAAAGAGACAAAACAATAGAGACTTGGAAAATAATAGTAAAAAAAAAAAAACTTCACAGGTTTTTACACCCAGGTAACCCCCTGTTGCTGTGTTCATGTATAGTGAAAGAAACTGATTAATTTATTTAAAGGTTCATTAACGCACTGGGTTTTGTATATGATGCTAAATTTTATTTTCCTTTGTTTTTGGGTTTGATTATGTTGATGATGAGTTGGAAACAAAAGAAAATAAAATTTAATTTAAGGATAAAATTAAACCAGAAATTATATGTGAAACATGTCATATATTTGTACCGCAGAGGGAAACGACTCTGATGATAAATTTGGTGATAGCAGCAGGGTCCGAAATTAACTTTTTTAGGCAGGCGTCAACTGGCGACTGGAATTTTTTTTCAGTCGCCATATGGAAAAATGTGGTCGCCAAGAAGCGACAATAAAATTTTTCCTTTGCAGCGAAACACAAGCCACAATTTTTGGTCGCCAATTTTTTTTTTTAAGAATCAGAACGAAGAGAACGTGTTTGGGGCCGCAATGGCGATTTTTCCGCTAACGAATAAGATTAAATACAAACACGCTGAATATTTATACACCTACCACTGAAAAACCACCACGAACGAATCAAATGCGGGCCATTTACGCAGCTTCGTGCGACTGCCAAATGTTTCAAGTCAACTTTATACCTTCTCTCGTTTTGGAGAAGAAATGTACGCGACTGAAAAACTGCCGTTTGGTTCTTTGCTCTATATTCAAAACGATCTTTCCTTTCGCGTTCTGTCAAGACGATCGACACATCGCCATCTCCAGAAATCTTGGACATTTGAGCCCGCGTACCGGTGCGCGGCTTTGCTTAAAAAAAAACTCCGCACGTACTGTGATCATGAATTTTGTGCAGTATCTGGTGCTGTAGTTCTAGTATAATTACGGGAAATCATATCGGTTGTTTTCGTTTTATACCGTTTTCGAAGAAAACAAAGAACCATTACCAAAATGGTAATTTCCACTTACCGCAAGGCTTGGGTGTGGGCTCATGTTTTGAGGCACGCCGATGCTCAAAATCAGTTGAAGAAAAACAGAAAGCATGCCCCTATAAAGGCTGCTGACCAACGTGATCGATAGATATTTTAAAAATGGAAGAAAAACCTTTCAAATGATGCCTTTTGAGCGACAATTTGAGGCAATTGTGGCCGAGATATCGCTTCTTGAACTCGGCATATTTTGCATATTTTACCGTGGGATTTCAATGGATTCTGCTCGACGGCATTTGTCGATGGTTTTCAATCAGAACAAATACACATGAAAGGTAAACTACACAGCTTATAAGTGGTTTTGTCAGCTAGGCTAAGGCATGTTTTTATTACGTCTGGTTGCACATTTCTCCCATCATGCTTACTTTTTCGGAAATCGCATTTTAAAAACTATGCTTCTTCCCGATTTCGTTGAAAATGTCATACAGATCCTGTTAAATTTAATGAACTCCAACTCGGAAAGAAAAATTTCGCAAATACACATTAATTTCGTTTACTTTGCCATGATTTTCTCAAAAATGTCTCATTATATATCAGCCTATTAAGCCACACTTGCACATTTTTGCTATCTTTACTCCTTTGGAAAATATTCGCTGTTTATTTACGATTTCCATACAAATCCCTATAGAATTTTGCGAACACGATCTAGTCCAAAACACGAAATTTGATTACGCAATCGCTCGCGTGTCCAAGATTTCTGGAGATGTGTGAAATAGTTAATCGCCCGCTGGCGACCGGTTGTGAAATTCTGGTCGCCAGTGAAAAATTTTTTGTCGCATTGGCGACCAGGAAAGCGCAATTTCGGACCCTGAACAGTATAATCAATTGATATCAATTTACTAATTGATTATCAATTATTATCAGCAATTGATAACCAAAATTTCAGTGAGTGCAATTGATAATAATTGATAAATCAATAACAATTGATAAGCAATTGATAACAATTGATAACTATTGATAGTAATTGATAATACTCGATAATCAATGATAACTTCCTTTCAAATTGATTGAAAATTGATACTACATTCGTGGAAAATCTGAGTGAGTATCAATTGTTATCAATTGCTGATAATAATTGATAATCAATTAGTAAATTGATATCAATTGATTATCAATCTTATCAATTGGCAATTGATAATCAATTTCTATTTTAGTTACGTCGGGCGTATAAAAAAACATAAATTCTGGGAGCGTACTAAAAGCTTTCTCTTGTAGGCCTCAGCGAGTGATCCCACATTCGTTATCACCAAGTTATTGATGGAGCATGGCGCCGACATCAGTCTTGTCAATCAACATGCCAAGACTCCCGTTCAACTTTGCATTGATCCAAAACTCAGGGAGATTATGACTCAATATAGCACCAACTCCGCTAAAACGTGAGTTATTTCATTCACTAACATTTATCATATAATAGATGTCTTTAGAATAAACGTGCACACCGCAACCGGGTGAACGATCAGACATAGTTTAATGCTAAGCTGGTTTCGAATAATGATTGTAACTTAAAAAGTTACAATTCACCAATACCAAGAGAAATCTGTCCATATATAAGGAGATGATCCCACCTATGCGAATCACATTTGTTTTACACGGTCATCTAAGAGGGTCTCAATGGTGTGGTGACTTTTACGGCTAACGGTTAATATTTTTGACTGTTTTACGGCTAACGGTTAATATTTTTGACTGTTTTACGGCTAACGGTTAATATTTTTGACTGTTTTACGGCTAACGGTTAATATTTTTGACTGTTTTACGGCTAACGGTTAATATTTTTGGCTGTTTTACGGCTAACAGTTAATATTTTTTACGGCTAACGGCTAAAATTTTTCAATATTTACGCCTACCGGCTAATTTTTTTGCCCTTTTACGGTTTACGGTTAACCCCATTGAGACCCTCACCTAACTTGTGGATGGGGAAAGGAAGGAGAAATGCTCCACCCTCAAGGTAGTTTGCTCAATACATACTTGAGCAGTTCATTATGGACTCATTGCCATAGGTTTCTTCCCTCGCGTGTTATATTATGAACCAAAGGGAAGGATGAATAGGAGGGGATGGGGAATTCTTTATGGTTTCCCGATAGGAACGGACTTTATGCATCTTACCTGTCTTACAAACCTGTACTTTCAGTTTGTCTTAAATAGAGAGAAGTAAGTCTTCCCTTTTGGCAATGTTTGGTGGGCAGGAACGTCCTTGTTCCTATACCATAAAGTAAATTAATTTGTCCGAAATGGCGCCGAGAAGTTTCCGGTCTTTTGAGAAACGCATTGCAGTCTTTTTATACGTTATGTCTTTGCAGGTTAACGCCACAGAAATCGCAGGCGCAAAATTCTTCCCGTGCCTCACCTCGGAGCCCGTCCCAGGCTACCGCGCTTACTAACGGTGTCGCTGGATCCAATATCATCTGCCAGATCTGCGGTTTGTCAGCAGACGCAAAGTTTAACCCATGTGGCCACGTGATGTCATGCATGAGTTGTGCTACAATGTTCAATAAGTGTTTCCGGTGTAAGGTGATTGTATTTTCCATTTCCTGTTTGTTAGGCCTGTGTAAATCCACAACATTACAGCTTGACTGTTTTGGTTTGTGCAACACTGAGCAGTGTCACCTTTCGTGTGATGCTCAGGCTTTGTGACCATTTTTTGGAAAACTACTGAATTTTCTGTACTGTAGTATAACGCGTACTATGCAGTATGGTGTTAACGTTTTCATCTATCGATCAAACCATGCAGTGTGGTCATTCCCTGTAAAGCTACCGAATAGTACTGTACTGTGGTACTGTTTGTTTTACTATACAGTATGGTATTAACGTTTTCATCTATGGATCAAACCATGCAGTGTGACCATTCTTTGTAAAGCTACTGAACAGTACTGTACTGTGGTACTGTTTGTTTTACTATACAGTATGGTGTTAACGTTTTCATCTGTGGATCAAACCATGCAGTGTGACGATTCTTTGTAAAGCTACTGAACAGTACTGTACTGTGGTACTGTTTGTTTTACTATACAGTGTGGTGTTAACGTTTTCATCTGTGGATCAAACCATGCAGTGTGTCCATACTAATTACTGAACAGCTGTTTGCTTTGTAGTGCCTACCTTGCTTTTTTCAAGCTTTGGCCCACACAACTAAACTGAGTTGCAGGCTTCAGTTAGAAAAATAAACAATCACACCCCCTCCCCGTTCTCAAACTTCATCCTGTTCGTCTTCATGCTCATTCTTTGACTGCTCATTTCCAACGGCTTTGTTATCAGACTACCATACAGTCCTTCAGTCGAGTGAGCACGGAGGGGAATGGCGACGATACACAGTGTGTCGTTTGTTCGGACGCACAATCGACTGTCTTGTTTGAACCTTGTGGACATAAAATTGCTTGTAAAGGTTAGAACTATATTGTAGGCTATTTAGTTTACTTCTTAAATATTCGATGTTTAAACGCTATTCAGGTTTACGTATGAAATAGAAATAATATACGTTATGCTATAATATCATTTATTACTGTGGGGTTTGTAATGGTAATCATATGGTTTCTAGTTCAATTTGGAATTAATTTGCATGAGTGAGCTTTTTAAAAAACTCACAAGTGCATATTAATTCCAAATTGAACTAAAAAAACCGTATGATTACTTATTAATAGTATAAATATGTAAAAAAAGTATTGGCCTGAGTAAACCTTTCTTGGCTTAATGTAGCCATTTTTTCTCATTCAAGAAAACTTTTTTCAAAGTTTCCGCAGAAAATTTTCGTCATCATTTTACATAATATCATAGGCTTATAAAATTTCCTATTGTGTTTCAGCCAATCATAATCCAGAAGTTCGATGTGTAATTTGCACTGGTGTTACAATTGAACAGCACTGCTTTCAGCCAATCAGAATTTTCATGTATATCTAATTATTAGTAGTGTAACGTCAATTTTCTTAGCTTCTGGTCAACATTTAAGGGAACGATTGTGCGATTTGACAGTTACAGCTGTTTACAGATGTTTTGATTATAGTTGCTATCTTTAGATCACATCTAATTGATCGCAGCTAGTACTGAATAGGATGTTAAAATATAAATGAAATAGCTCTTGTAGAAGCCGTTGCTCAGTTGGTAGAGCGTCGGACTAGCGTGCGGTAGGTCGTGGGTTCAAACCCCGGCCGGACCAACACTCATGGTCTTAAAATAATTGAGTAGAAAGTGCTGCCTTTGTAATGGCATCTGCAAATGGTTAGACTTTCTAGTCTTCTCGGATAAGGACGATAAACCGTAGGCCCCGTCTCACAACTCTTCATAATTGATTCCGTGGGACGTAAAAGAACCCACACACTGTTCGAAAAGAGTAGGGGACGTAGTTCCCGGTGTTGTGGTCTATCTCTTATCTGATGGTTAAATGCTCGGAGAAATTAGCTGCATAAAGCTACTCTAAAAATCCGAGGGTAAATAAAGTAATGTATGTATGTATGTATGTTGTGGTCGCAAAAAGACGAAATGCGTTTGTTTGCTGACCATCACAAGCCTTAACTCTTCCTTGATTTGGCTTCCTTGACATCTTGGCGTAAAGCGTCGATCAGTTGGAGTTTTAAGACTGGCAAGAACTTTCCATACATTTTTGCTAGTGATGACGTACAATACAATACAATGAACTCTATTTATACACGATTAAAGCTTTAAGCTTATAGGGCCGTGCTTTGAAATAAAAAAGGAAAATGGTAGATAACATGTCCTACCTCCCTCATATATTTGGCCCACATTAAAAATATTACAAAATCTGGGTTCATTTGTGACATAATAGAAGGCGACTCTGCTGGGACGCTTTGTGTCCTTATGCTGGTCCTTGTGTTCGGCAGGTTGTGCGCAACGAATGAAGAAATGTTTAGAATGCAAGAGTGCTATCACAAAAAAGATTTCCCACGGTAAGACAATGAAAGTTTTGTCATACGTTTTTCGTCTTAAAAAAAACTATATAGGAGTGTTCTGTCGCACTTTGTAATAATCACCGCGTTGTGTAATAATCATCGCACTTGGTAATAATCATCGCACTTTGTAATACCTGTCGCACCTTGTAATAAAACTGTCACTCTTTGTAACACTTGTCGCTCTTAATAATACAGTAGCTTTCGCACTTTGTAATAACTAGTTGTCGCACTTTGTAATAAGCTTTCGAATTTCCTTTAAATAGGATGTTTGGTAGAAATTTTGTGAATTCACTAATCCTCCAGGTCAGAAATGCGTTAATCCTTGATATTTCACTCTGCGTACTAAACTGAGGGGACGAAAAAAAATGAAACGCGTTCTCCTCCTTACTTTATTACAAAGTGCAATAACTTATTATTACAAAGTGCGATAACTTATTATTACAAAGTGCGATAACTTATTATTGTAAAGTGCGATAACTTATTATTGTAAAGTGCGATAACTTATTAGTATAAAGTGCGATAACTTATTATTACAAAGTGCAACATCTTGTTATTACAAAGTGTGACAGTTTTATTACGAAGTGCGACAGGAAAGGGTGGTAAAATATTTGAGAAACACGAGGGGTTTGAATAAACATGAATTAAGCTTTCAAGGATGGATCTTGCGAAGGAGCCGTGATTGAAAAACCAAGGGAACGAAGTCGGGCGAGGATAAGAAAATCAGGTTTTTTGGTGAGTGAGCTCTGCGACCATCCCAACGTCCATAGCCCCCCCCACCCCCTCCCAACAGATAAGAGACAAAAATCAAATTTGTTGCAACTCGCTTATCGAACCAGATAATCAATCAGACACTCCACTTGCTTTATTGTTTATTCCTCTATTTATCCTTCTTCAGTGGCGATAGCAAGAAAAAAAACTTGTAGCAATCTCTGGATTGGGATACGCACGTGACATAATACCCACTCTGCCTAACGAGCTGTGAGTTCATGCACCAACCAGCTGTTGGTTTTGACATAATTGATTGACAACTCTTGTTACTTCAAGTCTGTAGAAATAGCCCGCACTTTCCGGGGGGGTACTGCCATATATATATATATATATATATATATATACCATATATCGGTATGTGCCGCTGTGAAGGGTATGGTTTTCTTTCAGTTTACTCTCTCATAGGGTATATAAATCAGAGCGTTTGGGTCTAGAATAGGGTATCCTTTTTTACCAAACTGACCAGTTGGTTGAAGATTAAAAAAAAAAACTGAACAAGTATAAATAAATCTTTTTTTGCGAGAAAAACGATTTTGGTTTTGTTTTGTTTTGGCTAGACTGTGCTAGTGACCTCAGTTTCTGGAAAACAGATACTCTAGGATAGGAGTGATTTGGGGGGGGGGGGGGGGGTTTACTCCAGTATAGGGCAGCAAAATTCAGCTGAACCAGCTCTGATATAGGCTAACGGTTCCAGGGTTCCAGCGGCACATACCCACCCAGAAATTCCTAGAATTTAAAGTTTAAAAATTTATTGATTGATGAGTTTGACTTTGTCTTTACCAGATGAAGCACTTCAGTCAGAACCAACTGAGAAGGACGAAAAATATCTGGAGACGCTTCGCAGTTTGAAGTCATTACAGGCGCGAGTCAGAGAGTTCGAAGATGCCAACATGTGCGCAATTTGTCTGGAAAAACCACGGAATATGGCGTTTATGTGCGGTCATGGCACCTGTACTGATTGTGCGATGTCACTTGAACTCTGTCCCATGTGTAGAAGACCCATTGGTCAGAAAATTCAATTGTTCACGTGACACTGGCTTGACTTTAACTTTAGTAACCACGCGTTGCTGTGCGGTCACGCCACTTGTGCTGCGTGTGCTTATTCCGAACGATTTGCATTTAAAAGACTGATATGATAATTAACAGGTCGTGCTGCTTTCAAAAAGCCATGAATCCTCATTTTGCTAATTCTATTCGTTTGTACTTTGACTCGCAGAAGTCACACTATAAAATAATCTAATGCCGAGTTGTATGTTGGGGTCGCTGCCTATGCGCTGGCGAGCGAAAAAGGAGGAATCGGTTGGCGGGTGTTGTGTGGTTGACAATGTTATTCTTCAGTGTGTAAACACTTTCAAACTGGTGTTAAAAACATACGCACGTGGTCCTTGATTAAGATCGATTCATTTAATGATCAGCAATCAAAATTATGTGCTGGTTTGTAGAAAACTAGGCAATATATTTTTGTAACTTTTGTAGAGTTAACTTCTCATTATTGCTGTTATGTAAATGGCAGGCATTTTTCGAAATATTTTGTCAGTTTGAGGTAATGTCTAGGTTTAAATCGTTAGTGCTTACTGTGAAAATCAATATGGTGCTATGCCGTTGCTTCTTGTGTTTAGATTTGTGGGTTCAAGTTAGTGATAAAATCCCTTAGTTTGAAGAAATTGCTTAAGTAGAAGTAACAAGTACTATTAAGATCAGTGTGGCTCAAAAGCCGCATTAACTCAAGTCTCAAACAAGGTTAAATATTTGAACATTGTGGGACTTCATACCAATTTTCAGTTTTCATTTTTGATGGATCCTTACATACGCCATGTGCCCACCAGTGTGTTTTTTTCATTGTTAGTTCTCTGTCTTAAGTAAACTGTACAGCGAAGAATTTAAGTTAAACTCATGCAACTGTGATTTGTACCTCACACAGAAAAGACAGAATGAAACATATGTTATGTATAAATCTCTGAGTAAATTTGTGTCGAACTCCACTGAAACACTTAGTTAGCAGAGGTTCGCCATGTTGGAGTTGGTATCAGGGTTGACAGCTGGCCACTTCCGTATGAGTGGACAATGACAGGCGTCCAATATGAGCGCTTTTATAGCGAGGGAAAACCTTTGCCGAAAAAACGAAACAGCACAGTGGATTCTTAAGAGTTTATTTTGACATCAAAAATAATCTATGCACCATATGCATTTTCATGTGGAAGAATCGTCTGTATAATATTACAAAACGATACAAATCTATTGTCCATGAATGAGTTATTCTTATATGAAGTATCTAACTGATAATCGAGTTAGCAACTTTCGTTGGAAATGAATTTAAAAAATCCCTGAACAAATAAAACTTAACATAGTTTCGAGAAAAAAGACAGAATGGCCGCCGTACTAGACAGAGGTTAAACGGTGTCCATCGATTTACAAGAAAGAAAAGGTTACTGTTTTACTCGACCGCTTGCAATTCAAGATTTAGATTGGAGCTAAATTCACGGAGTTGTTTTCCGCGGATTACGAAAATTTAGGCTCTGTAATATTTCTCCGACTTATCCACCATCCAAAAACAGGAATTTACTAAGGGTACAAAACAGATACTGTGAATTCTATTAACCGTGATCAGGCAAATATCTAGGCATTCCAATATTGCAACTATCTCACCGTATTTTTAGTTACTTCAAGCCTTGTCTTTTGTAATGTCAGGATTGTCACACAATCTTAAAGAAAACGTACGAACTTTTTTCACTAAACAGCCAAAAAAACGTATAGGATTTGGAAAGTCTTTGTTCAGGTAAATCATTGTCAAAACATGGAAACACGTATGATACATTCTATGCTTCGACTGGCAAAAATAGCATGCATTCTGCGCAGGCGTACTAGAGTGTCTTAAATGCCATCGTAGTTTCTTTATGTACGCCGCTGACCCTTCCTTGCCTACTCGCAGTGCCTTGCTGTTTTTCTCTTTTCCCGTGTTGTTCAAGGGGGTTGGGTAACAGCAGAAAAAAAAAAACCCAATCGGTTGTTATTAATTTCGTTGCCATTTACGCTACAATTGATCTCACTAAAAAGGATTATTTCCTAACACCGTAAAATCACTTCCACTATAAAATTTTAATTACTTAAAGCCAGGAGTATCGGAAAACTTGTGTCAGAGAGGAAGGAAGAGTCGGCGTTTCCCGTCCCGAACTTCTGTCTGAATCATCCGATCAGGTTAATCGATTTAATAAACATGGCGAACTCTCCTGTTCTGCCTATAATTATTTTAATTAAGCGGAGATGACCCGAACTCCATCTTCGCCGATAAAATATTTGAGTAATGTTTGTATATCTGTGTTTCTTGTTGTTTTGTACATAAGTGAAGAAACATAACAAAGTGATATTACTTATGTCTTTATATAACTGTGAAATCCTATGTAGAGTCGTCCCATTCCTCACTGGTCGTTTTTCTCTTCGTTTGTGTTCCTCTTTTTCTTTTTCACTTCGCTTCGTTTTTTCTTCTTCGTCACGTGACCTATGACTTCCACCTCAGTTGGTTCCACTCCAGGCTCTGCGCTGAAAAACTTTTTGAGGTGAGGATAAGGAGCCTCGGATCTAATATGCACTTTGACAGGAGATTTTACTGAAGATTTTTTCTCTGCCTGCACATCTTTCTTTTCCTGTTTTCCGGGAACTGAGTGTCGACTCACAGCTCCTGAAAAACGAGATCAAACGAGATCATTAAAGGGTTTTTTAAGCGTAAAACGCTGAGTACAGTAGACGCATAATTTTGCCATACTAAAAACTTCACATGCTTTGTCATAAAATTTCTTTTGCTTACTAATTTTGTACAATTAATATTACAGCACCCAAATTTTGCAGCAATGTAAGCCGCGTAAAGTTAAATGCTGTACATGAGTTTCCGATGAGTACAGTGGGTGTATAATTGTCTTAAATTCCAATACATAGTGCCCGAGTTGTTTGACAAAACCTAAAAAGTTGCCGGAATTAATAATGAAGAAGAATAATCGTGTCTCTTATGTTTCTTGAGTGCTTAGTAACCTCCCGCATGAGTCCATAATTAGATTGTTGCACAGCTGCTTCGTTTGCTATTTCTGTTATAACATGAGACTTCCCAGAGCATTCAGGTTTGGTTCAGCTGATAGAACGTTGCACCGGTTTTCGCGAGATCGCAGGTTCGAATTCCTTTCCAACCTTGTTTTTTTTGAGACAAAATCGCAATTACTAAAATTAGGTTTATAATGCAAGAGTCAGTTCTTCTATTACAAACCCACCTGGGGCTAAAGCTTCACCACATGTTGAAGGTTCCACATATAGTTTCTCATTAACAGGCTGACAACCTCCACAGGAACCCCCACATTCACCGTACGCCCCTGTGCCGTCATGGGATTTTTGATAGTTCAACTGCCGCTGAGGAACCTTGGGAGTTCCCCAGGCTTCCCATTCCACTTCTTTACGCATGCGCAAACCGGTGCCAGACAAGTCGATCTGGAATTTGCCCCTGTTACATCTGGACGCAGCTGAGTAACAGTCTCCTGCGCGGCCATATCGGACCGGGTTACCTTCGCTACTCGTGAACTGGAAGTCATCCCTATGGACGAGACCTGTTGCCGGATCTACTCGAACCTTGTTGAAGCTGTGAACAAAGAAAAAACAAAAAAACTTCATGAGGAGAATAAATATAGAGGGCATTATTCACAGTAGATGATGACAGCGGTGATCCTCCTTACAATACTTTAATGTTTCTCAATTGAGCGATGTTTCCATAAAGTGGTTACTGTCCATTCAAGAACAATGTTTCTACAGTTTACTATTAATGAAGGAGCAATGTTCTAATTCTTCTCAGGCAACTGTTTATGAATGTTTGGATCTTCTGTAGTTGACAGAGACGTATCTTTAACATTTGGTGGTCTGAAAGAATTCGCAATAAAGAGCTGTGGCAGCGAGGAGATCAAGAATCAGTAGGCAGGCAGATTCTAAGGAGAAAATGGGGCTGGATTGGCCATACCCTGCGAAAAGAAGAAAGTACCATCACTCGCCAGTCCCTGACTTGGAACCCCCAAGGAAAGAGAAGGAGAGGGCGACCCAAAAACAGCTGGCGACGCGACACGGATACAGAGCTTAGGATGATGGACTACACCTGGAATGAAGTTGTGCGAAAAACCCAAGCAAGAGTCCACTGGCGAGCTGTTATTAATGGCCTATGCTCCAGCTGGAGCGACGAGCCTAAGTAAGTAAGTAATGTTCCCATACTTTGGTTACTGTTCTGCACACAAACCCTTGAGACTGACCTACCCCTCCCCTATACTTACCGTGTAGTACCCCAATAGTTAGCAGTCAGCTTGGGCTCAGGATTAATAGAACCAGTGCAGGACTCAAAGTTCAGCAGCCTACCCCTGAAGAAACTGGCATAATTCTTATCTGGACCTGCAGCGAGAGTGATGTATTCCTTCGGGGTAGGCGTGTGCATGCCATGACAATACAAACGGACTGGGTTACACGACGTAGTCATCTGAATGTCATACTCGTCATCACCAAAACCTGGCCACGCCTTCTTGATTTCTGCACAGCTTCCTGTTTTTTTTTTTAAATAATAAAGCATGAGATGTCAGACCAACATCTCTGTTGTAGTTCAATTTTATCCTTAGTTCAAATTTTATTTTACTTTGTTTCAAACTCATTATCATACATTACCACACCAAGGAAAAAACTGAACCAAAACATCTCGGATCAATATCAGTTTCTGGGCAACCGCGCACCTACCCCTCCCCTAAACCAACATTAACGCTAACTTTTTAACTCATTATAACTTGTTGGATTAGGGGAGGGGTAGGTGCACAGTTGCCCAGAAACTGATATTGATCCAACATCTCCGAGGGTTCGTTCCTTGGGAATCATCCGGGTTTGGATTTGTGATCCTAGATCACGTGGATCATGGCACGCCAAAGCAACTGCTGAATCCACTCTGGACGAACCCGGATCATGCCAAAGGAAAGCACCCTTAGGGTATAGAAGAGTTAGCTAATAAGTTAAAAAAAACGTACATCAAACAGCAAGTGACTAGAATCACAAAGCTTACTTGCTGTATGTCAAGAATATATAAACCGCATGCTGGCTTGTAGGGCTTGGTGAATTTCTTTTTATTCAAAAAAGTTATCGATATTTATCTAGTATCATAGCACATAACGCCACCAGCAAGCAAGAAAGTCAGTGAAGAAGCAAAAAGGTTACTTGGCACTTATTTTCTCTGGTTTTTGCATTGAAGAACGGAATGAGATGAGACCGTTAGTCAGTACACGGTGCTACTTACGAGGAATCCTATATTGCAGACTTGGTCTAAGAATAGGCTTCTCTGAAAGGACTGGGGGCGAGTTAGGGCACTCCAAAGTGTATCCTACAGAGATTGAGTCCCTTTTGAGGCCTTGCTTGTGAAGGGCCTCAATCCAGTAGTACTTGCCAGCCTCCATAGGAACGTAGCCAGATTGTTGAAACGGGATTCTGTAAAATACGAGTTACATAATTATGAGACGTTTGGTTTACGAAGTTATTGCTCACGAAGAGTGATTTTAAGACTGTTAATTGTAAAAGGTTTGAACCCAGGAGTATAAGTAGTTCGTATAGTTTGATCGTCCGGAAAAGAACTGTTGTTGGTAAGTCACCAACAACAGTTCTTTTCAGAACTACCCTCACCCGGACGAAACACCACATTGAATCAAACAAAGTAACTTGTTTAATCAGTTTGATACTACACTAGTTTAAATTAATGAATGTAAAATAAAAAGTTACGAGAATAAGACACCAGACAGGAGTGTCGAAAAGTCGGATCGGTGAATAGTAACTATTTAAGTTTGTGTTATGAAATAGATGGTGATTCATCTTGGAAGTTTTTCTTTTGTCTCAAGTCACTTTATTCAAGTTTCATTCACTATTTAAACCAGCGTTATATCAAACTATGTCTGATCGTCCACCTGGTTGCATTGTGCAAATTTTTCTTTAAAGCAAAAATAATTCAACACAGAAAGGCAGTATGTAGAGAGAGAATGAAATAAGGGAAATCAGTCCTATGAACAAGCTCTTCAAGATTTTCGCATAAGAACAGAATTTCATTCCTGTGGGATCAGTTTCGGACACCAACATGCCCGCCTTTTCTTTGTTTGGGGACACCAACATGGCAGCCGTGACACCATGTGCATACGCTCTATATGTACTCACTGTTGCCAATCATTGTGTCCAGTTCCTCTCACAACAGCGAACAAATCCTTTCCTTTTTCTTGAGACGAACCACTAATAAACAGCTCCGCCTCGTCATTACCCGACAAGGTGAATGAATAAGTTCCCGTATATGGAGCCACAAAATAACCCAGGATGCGGGAGCCGTAGTTATTGCCTTCATCCGTGGGCGCATCAAAGTCTTGTATAATCGAACTTTCAGAGGGTTTATTAGGGTAGTTAGGATGCAAGGCAAGTTCAGTTATACTGTTGCCGGTAACACCGCGCCAAACATCACGCTTAACACCAGGGTAAGGTCCTTCGAACTTGGCTGCAAAAGAGTTCCGTCAAAACATAAGTGCTTGATATATAGAGGACAATGCATGGCCGCACGTAGACAAATTTCACTTCGAAATTTCGCATCGAGAGTTGAAAAATAATTCAAGAGTAAGAGCAGCGAACGAGTGAAACATTTTTCAACATGAGAAGAGAAATTTCGTATCTACCAGCGACCATGTAATTTTTCTTGCTATATAAAATTTAGAGGAGTATTTGGTACCGAGAGGAGAAGAGTCGATGAAAGCAGTATCCTACCAGTGATATCCTCACATGCGTGATATCATTTCTATCGATTTGTACTTGTTACCACTCGATATAGCACTCAATTTCACATACTAAATATCAAAAACTACACTAACCTTATTTCTACAGGTCTGAATGCTAAACTGAAACCAGTGATTGTAGGATGCTGATTATTTCATTTGTCAATTAACGTTAATCTTGCCAAGTGAACGAAAACGTGATACCCTAGGCAATACTGTGGCGTTCACGACACAGTTCTAGTCACAAGAATGTTGTAAGTCGACAAAGCAAACTTTTTTATTCAAGAAGCCTCCATAAAGGAATTTTCAGACTCATTATTAAGTCAGAGAACAAGTTAATTACGCACTGAGTGGTGCTGGTAAATTAACAGGATGAGAAATTTCTTCCTATTTGCGGAACCTTTGACATCAGATTATCATACACCTTGTGGGTCTTTCAAAAAATACTTCTAAGTGTGTCCCATTTCCACCACTCTTCCCAAAGGTTGCATACGTGTTTAAACACTCCCTACCGTGTTTGGACTTCACACGTCCGCTGAATGAAACCACAGTAAGAAAACACAAGGAGCAGAAACTTACGCATTCTATGCGTGTCCTTGATGCCCCGGATGTGCTCTTCGGAGAGAGCACAAGGGAAAATATAGAACTCGTCTAGAGCCCCTTTGAATTGGCGCATTGAGCTGTTATTGGTGTAGAAAGCACCTATAAATGCTGCGTCACTCCAGTCAGTACCAAGGGTGTCTGTCTGCTGGGGGTCTATCTGTTTGTACTCTTTGATTGGTTGTCCGTTGATGTAAATTGTGGCCTTCTTACTGGCAGCATCGTATGTTCCTGCCACGTGTACCCATCTGTTTTCTGACACGCCTTCCTTAGTTGTCAGACCGTATACCGTCTTTTCGTTGTTTCGGTGGAAGAAGCGTAACTTGCCTTTGTCGATTATTTCAAAGTGGTACTGTCCCTTCTTGGCTGGATCTGTAATCCCTATAGCTTGTGTTCCGAAAATTTCGTTAATATTCGGTCCTGTTGTGTTCTTGGCTTTAATCCAAGCTGCTATAGTGACGCCCATTGTCGGTTTGCCCTTAAAAATGGTGGGGACGAGTTAGTACTCAATGATAAACTGTCACGTGACATTACAATAATCTTGATTGCGTCACAATAAGTGAAAATAATTATTTTTGAAAAAAATTGAATACTCTGAGCTCTAAGCATTTCTAACCTGGATGTCAGTAATTAACTAAATTTATCTATAATCATGGTGTCGGTGATCTTTACTACAATTTATCATGGTATGTTTTTCTTGTAAAATTTAACCCGGAATTTACTCGTAAGACAATGAATCTTTCTAACGTAAGCCGTGTTTGCTATTCAATGATCCAAACCTTGAAGTTGACACCATCCAACTGTATAAATCCATCAGACAAATCCACTCCATTGTCTTCATTGTATCCTGCCTCGATAATGACACGTCCACGTGTCATACCGTTATTCCCTGCTCCTGACTCATCAAATATTTCTCCAGAACACATCTTGTCAAAGTCGTAGTAAAGTACGGGTTGGCACTTGAATGGATAGGCTGTAAAAAAAAGAAAATATTAATTCACTTGTCTGAGAAAATGCAAGCTGACAATGACTTCGATATCAAAAAAAAAAGGGGAAATTCAGGGAGGTATTCAAGAAAAGCTAATATTCACCCCAACGTAACTTGTGAAATTACATCAAGTCTCGAGCGGTTTTTTAAATAAATTTCGTGAAACTTAATCAACAGTAATAGAGTACTAAAGTGATGACATCACAAAAACTAAATTTCTAAAATTATGGGATTTGTTGAGATATTTCATAGGAGCATGATGAAAAATGCCTACAGGCCAAACATTAGCATCTTATAGCAATTTGGAGATGCGCTGTGACTAGTTTTATGCTTCACCGAACACCTAGAAATCATTGTAATTTTGTCAGTGTTCTAAACATTTGGAACAGACACAAAATTAGAAGGATTGGTATGGAATCAGTGGAGCGTAAAGGTCACAATATGTCACTCCAAAATTGCAACGAGCGGCTGATTTTTGGCCGGTATGCATTTTTCATAATGATCTTTGAAATCATATTTACAAATCCCATAATTTCAAAAATTCAACTGTTTGTATCGTCACACTTTAGTACTCTATTACAGTAGCCAATCACAATAGATACACACAATCCGACAAGCCAATCAGAACTCAGGGTCACTACACGCCGCCAGAACCAATCGCGGGATATCACGTGTGCGTGAGTCACAAATGGTGCTGACTGGTTGAGAAAGAAGCACGAAAATCTTAAGAGAAACAATTCAAAGCCAAGCCAATAGCGAAACTAGTTAGCAGAGACTTAACACAAAGTAGAAGCAACATTAAGCAACCAAATTTGAAACACTTTTAAGCTTTATTTATGTTGTACAGACGACTGAATGCTCAATGCGGTTTTTCTCGTACTCACGTTTTCTCTTGACGCGCACGACTCCTTGTGGTGAACCCGCTTGCGGCTGAAGTAACACTTGGGGAACAGGCCGTGGTGGAACTTGTACGGGGGGAACTGGGGCTGGCGCTTGCGCCGTTTGAAGGTTTGTTACTGCTGGCTGATTTTTTGCCGTAGATGGATACTCAGCGTTAACTATGAAGAGAATGAGTAACATATGATATACGACCAGTCTATCACCGACAGACCTAATTTTTCCCCTAACATGAAGTAGCCGCAAGGAAGAAGTGCTTTGAATGAAATAAGAATCCATATTCTAAATTGAACGGAAAACGTTTCCCTCATTTGCTTGATCAAAAAGAAAGATTGCATAGTCAAAAATTATTGAAAGAATTATTCAAAGTCCAAATAGTTGAAACCTTTTCAACTATTTGGACTTTGATGTAATAAACACTCTCCCTCGTGCTTTTGGTATCGAGGTAAAACGTCTGCCATTCGTGGATGTACCGGCGGTTTACTAACACAAGTGAATCCAGAAACATCACCTCACCATTACAAATGATCTTGGCCACCTTTTGAGCTTCCGCTGGCGATTGCAGATCGCTGACTCGTACAGCGTATTTTGGTTCAGTAGTCATTGATCTGAGCTCGCTTTCAGCGACGTTTGAGGTTCCCACTGCAATGACCTAAAGGGAATATTGGGTCAGCTCTTTCATTTATGATTAAAAACGCAGTATGGCCATTGCTCGAAAGCTACTGAACAGTATTGTACTGTGGTACTGTTTGTTTTACTATATAGCGTGGTTCTAACTTTTTCATCTGTGGATCAAACCATGCAGTGTGACCATTCTTTGTAAAGCTACTGAACAGTACTGTACTGTGGTACATAGAGATTACTCCATGGAAAATGCGCGCGTACGATTTTTATTCACGAGTTGAGTAGTATCAGAATACGAACGAGTGAGCGCAGCGAACGAGTGAGTTTTCTGATACAACTCAACGAGTGAATAAGAATCGTACAAAGCATTTTCCATGGTGTAATTTGTTTATTTTATAGATACTGAGATTTTTGAAAAGCCAAATTTTGTCAATCTTAGCGCGTGTTTAGGGAACCCATTCAACTGCAATGTATGCGTGTAAAACTAGAATAACTAAAACATCAGTTTCTCTTTCAAAATCAAATATTTAATGAAGTAACACAAGAAATAAAACGTCAGTTTATACCTTCACAACTTTTATAAACATTTTTCAGCTGAAAAAAAAAACCTGACCGAGGCTTATAGGTTCAAATTTAATGGAAATCGCGATGCGATGTTGTTCACTAGTGAGTTTTCGTCGTTCGCGTTTGTGATTGGACGAACGACGTTTTTTCACTAGTGAGTTTTCATCGTTCGCGTTTCCTATTGGCTAATGCATTTTACGTATCATTTTTACGTACTCTTTTTTTCGTGAGGAAATCTCAGTATCTATGATATAATGTTTGTTTTACTATACAGCGTGGTTCTAACGTTTTCATCTGTTGATCAAACCATGCAGTGTGACCATTCTTTGTAAAGCTACTGAACAGTACTGTACTGTAGTACTGTTTGTTTTTCTATACAGCGTTGTTCTAACTTTTTCAGCTGTGGATCAAACCATGCAGTGTGACCATTCGTTGTAAAGCTACTGAACAGCACTCTGCTGTGGTACTGTGTGTTTTACTCTACAGTGTGGTTCTAACTTTTTCACCTGTGGATCAAATTATACAGTGTGACCATTCTTTGATACTTCAGTTGAATACTACTGGACAATAGTGTTTCCTCGTGTGGCTGCAATAGTTATTGGATATACTATGAAGCAAGTTTTAAGTTTTAATAACTTTTCGAATTCTGTTCTTTTGCCAACTTGCAAGGTTAGGAGAAAAGGCTGCTTTAATATACAATATCATGTTTGTCTGCGTAGGAAGCTTACATCCGCAGCAGATACAACCAAAGTCCCAATTAAAAAGTGTTAGAGCATTCAGCAAAATACTTTGGTCTTTGCTCACCTTCACACCGTTGATATTAAGTTGTTTGGCGAAAGATTTCAAACTCTTTGCCGCGTTGGTGTTGTGATCGTTCTGAGGTCCCAGGACCGTCACAACCAGGGCTTTAGGGACATGGGTCCTCATACCACTGGACTTGGTGAACACCTCAAATCTGGCCATCTCCAATAAGATCACCTGATACAAAAAAATTGACACTGACCACAATGGAACTGGGTAAACATTGTGAAAGGTGTCTTTTCAGCTCTGTCACAAGCAAACACTGAAAAAGCGAAACCGAGTTCTTCCAATAGGTGTCAAACCTACGACCTTCTGATTACTAGTTCAGACGCTCTACTACTGAGCTATAGGAGACTCATGGGAACAGGGTCGAACCGACGACCTTCCGATTACTAGTTCGGACGCTCTACTACTGAGCTATAGGAGACTCGTGGGAGCAAGGTCATTAAACTAGGTTCATGGTACAAACATCCTACATACTGTTAGGACTTGAAAGTAAAGATAACTAGTTCAGACGCTCTACCAATGAGCTATAGGAGACTCGTGGGAGCAAGGTCATTAAACTAGGTTCATGGAACAAACATCCTGCATACTGCAAGGATTTGAAAGTAAAGATAACTAGTTCAGACGCTCTACCAATGAGCTATAGGAGACTCGTGGGAGCAAGGTCATTAAACTAGGTTCATGGGACAAACATCCTGCATACTGCAAGGATTTGAAAGTAAAGATAACTAGTTCAGACGCTCTACCACTGAGCTATAGGAGACTCATGGGAACAGGGTCGAACCGACGACCTTCCGATTACTAGTTCGGACGCTCTACTACTGAGCTATAGGAGACTCGTGGGAACAGGGTCGAACCTACGACCAACTGATTACTAGTTCGGACGCTCTACTACTGAGCTATAGGAGACTCGTGGGAGCAAGGTCATTAAACTAGGTTCATGGGACAAACATCCTGCATACTGCTAGGATTTGAAAGTAAAGATAACTAGTTCAGACGCTCTACCACTGAGCTATAGGAGACTCCTGGGAGCAAGGTCATTAAACTAGGTTCATGGTACAAACATCCTGTGTACTGCTAGGATTTGAAAGGCTTTGATGTCATGTTAAAATTTTACCCAAACTGGCGAATACTTCAAATTAATGGTTTCAATGATCATGTGACATTCACCCCATAATTTGGGAACAAATAGAATTAAATTCTGAACATCTATTTTTCTGTTCACCAACATCGCGGCCATGACGTCACACGTGAACCAAGATGACTATACTATCAATCGGTTGTACTGTATAATAATAATAACAATAATAATAATAATAAAAATAATAAGGATTTAAATAGCGTTTATCACAAGGCTCAAAGCGCTTTACAACACTTTTTGTTGGGGACTTTGCCAGACTGCTTATTAAGGCCCAAATTGCAGCCACGCAGTTCACAATCTTATAAGAGTGAATAGTAGGATGCACAGGTGCCCCCATAACAGAATAAGTGATAGACCATCACACCGTATAAGTATTTTACTTTACGAAACATTGACATTTTCTTATTTACCAGATTTCTGTTGCCATTGTCGCGTTTCAAGTTGCTAAGACTGCTAGTAACTTCATCCTGCAAGTTTCGTTCGCCAAGTTTCATAGTAATGGAAGGAATTGTGGAATACGCTAAGATACCCGTGTGGGTGCTACCATCCTGAATAGTAAAACTACTGGACACGGATTTCATGAACACTTTTTGCTGCTCCCACTGAGAGGAATTTACGTCTGATGACGAGTCCAGGGCAAAGACAATATCCATGGAATGGGGACACACTGTTGACAACAACATGATCCGTGGTGGTCATTGACACGGGTTCGAAAAACAAAATAATCACAACTATATCAAAATTCTCAAATCTGATTGGCTATCAACTGCCCTGATTTCATCCTTAATAGGACAGTTTAATAGGACAGTACCCGTCATGCCTAAGTAATTGGACAGTACGCGCCATCACGCCCGCACTAAAAATGGCTTTTTTGAGTTTGGATTTTAAAAAAGAGCTTTATAGATCACAAATTTTGTTCAAGTTATGATTAATTGGTAACAGAAATTCGTGTCTTGAACAAACAAATCGGACCCTCGCTTCGCGGTCGTCCGATTTTGTTTATCACTCGTATGATTATAGACCGAATTGGACTCCACTCAGCACTGTTACTATAACTTATCAAACAAAATCTGCACGTCCAGTCAACAGTAGCTGTTGTTGCACGTTGTGGCCACATTTCTAAAATTATCGTATTAGAAAGAGAGGCAAAAAGGGAGAGAGAAAGAAAGGGAAGGGAACGAAAGAAAGAGAAGTGATGCAAAGTGAATATATACAAAGATACCACGAATGAAAACATCATACGAAGTAAGTGTTCTGAAGTGATAAAATACTTACCAAATGGTTGATTCTGGGCAGCCGCCGTTTGCATGGCAACTGGAGCTAAACGTGGAGGAAACAAGAACAGCGTCGGGTGAGGAAATCGTAACCACAGAACCTTGATTTCATTCACAGGGAGAAGACTTCAGCTCACCTATTAATGTTTTATTGGCTACGAAGTGGAACCCAAACAACCCATGAAGCCATTTTAAGGAAGATCTTGTCCTTGTTCATTTGTTAAGTTCCCCCACCCCTTCATGTATGAGGGTTAAAAAGTAAACTCTCAACTATGTTTCTTATTTGGCAAAATGCACTTTTATTTCTGTTGTTAATTACCTTGAGCAGGTGACGGTAAAGGCTTATTTGTCTGTACAAAGGTCGGTGGTGCAGCGGTGGATGGTCCAGTGTTAGCAGGCGCAGCTGTTACTGGCTGTTGAGGAACAGCGGGCATGTTTTGCTGAGAAGGTGCGGCTGCTGCAGTAGGTGCGGCTGCTGCAGTAGGTGCTGTGGTCTGGTTCAACTGGCCAGCAGCTACACTCTGGACAGGGGGGACTGGGATTGGATTTAACTGCGTTGCTGCCGTCCGAGCAGGTTGAGCTGTTGTAAAATGATTGGCTGCTGGATTCGTAGCAGGTGCACCGATGTTTGGTGGTACAGGAGCCATGGTGAGTACTTGTGGTTGTACCTGAGCTGGTGCTACTTGGATCTGTGGAGCCGTTACGTTTGTCTGAGAAGCTGGGCCAGGAGCAGGTTTGACAGGGGCAGTACCTGGTGCTGGGGACACCGACGGCAGGGTCACGTTACCCATGGAGGCACCAGAATATGGGGCTGTGGAAGCAGGCGGCACCGCAGGTGAAGTGACATTTGACATCACAGGATGAGGTTGTGGTTCATTACCTGGCATCGCAGGAGCTTGCGTTATATTCTGTTGTACGGCTGAAGTGATGTTTTGATGCCCAGTCTCAGATACGCTCGCATTTCCAGACACTACATTTGCTTCCTGGACTGAAATCGGTTTCGGTACTACCAAAACAGGACTAACAGGTTTGGAAACTGCCGCTGAGGGATATGTAACCTGAAACGCGCTAACCGTCTGTGTCGGAGCAGGTGCCTGACTAAGCGATCGATTTCCAGTAGTTACCGGCTGCTGTGGTGAAGTTGTAGCGTTTGAGTATGGCACTCCAGGAGTTGTGGTCACCTTACCAACAGGAAGCTGAGCCGGTATAACAGGTCGTTGAACCGGTTGAACAGGTTGAGGGGCTTCTGTGACGTTTGAGAAAACAGCTTTAGACGTCGTTGAAGCATATGTGTGCACTGTCTGTGGTAGAGGCGCGGGTGAAATCGGTTGCGGCTCTATGGTGACATTTAACAAAACCGGTTGCGATGCTGCTGTAGCGTTCCATATAACCGGTTTGGGTACCTCTACTGCATTGGCGTATCCTGTGGTAGCGTTTGATGATAAAAGAGTAGTGTTGTGCCAATTTTCAGTTTGCATACCCGGAGCCTGTGTAAAGGTGTTCAATGTCTGTTGACCTGGTGTAACTGGCATGGCAGTTGTTTCTGTTTGATATGGCACACCGTTTAAGGCCTGTTCTCCTTCAGTACCGTTTGGATGAATATGAGGCTTTTTGAAAATCCAATCCTTCATCACAGGTGGAACTGCAAAACAAAGACAACTTCAAGTTCCGTCTATCTGGACTATTGTTTTTATCATTTCTGAAAGTTTAAGGTGTTAAAATATGATTTTTCATCGGTCAGCCGAATAACGGATGCCTTCTTTCTTCGACAAAGTTGAAACCCGACTAATACTTAAAGAAAAAAAATGCTTTCCAGGTTAATTCCAGGTTTGTTGATGAGCCAGTCAAGTACTAGACTTAACTTATTGGTTAAGACCATAAAGCGTTTAGAAAAAAGAGTGAGATATTGATGCTCGGAGCTGTTGATATTTAGCCAAAAAAGCACCTCCCAAAAATAGGGTCCGCGTATACAAGTGAAAAAGTATGATTTGTCAGAGAGTTCTTTCGACTCAATCAAAAAAGAAAAATTTCAAAGGATAAGAATGCAGTTTTAGTTGTATTTTGGTTTACCTTTGCAAACACTCTTCACAACGTTTTCTATGACAGTCACAAGATCATCGAATGCGCCCACGGAGAAAGTATGGTTACCGTCAGCGACCTTCAACAGATTGTCATGTGATACTTCATGTCCAACACCAATGGCAACTGGAGTGACACCCGTGGTCTTCAGCCTTCCTACAATTCTTGGGATCCTCTCGTCAGCGAGTTTCCCAGACACCAACACTACAAGGGACTTGGTGATATCATTACGTGAGCCGCCAGTCGGTGTAAACAGCTCGTAATTGGCTATTTCCAAGGCGTCATCCAATCTGGTACCTTGATTACTCTTCGCTTCAGGATATATGTTGTCAATAGCGTTGATAACATCAGACTGGAAGTAATATCGGTTAAATTTCATCTCCATAGTGGCTTGCGATGAGTAAGACAACACCCCCACGTGGGTACCAGGGTAAGAGATATTGAAGGCGTTGGCCACGCCTTTCACGAAATTCTGCACTTCTCGCCATTCAGTGTCTTTTATCTTGGAGGAGACCGGTAGGACAAAGGCGAGATCCGTGGCCAACTGGCAAGCTGTAAAATAATTACAATATATTCATACATATCATGGTTATTATCGAAATCGGTGCAAACGCTAAATATAACTGTACAGCCAAAACTTTGATTCAGATATTGTTACAACGAGTGAGAAAAGGACAAAACGCAAACTCATTCATCTCGCGGCCATACGTGGGCTATCCTTGTCTTGGTTGAGAAAACGCAGAAAAGGTCACTTTTTAACAAATTCTACAGCTCATTTTTTGACTTTAAGAGTCACTCATTGGCTCAAACCTTTTCATTTGTGAAATCGGTAGTAGTTTGATGTTGGAATACTGATTTTTCCTTCCATTAGCCCATTGATGTGTGATATGATTGGGCATTTTGAAATCAAAATTTTTGACTCCTTTATTTCCCCTTTCTTGGCCTTATCGTTTAAGATAGTAAGTATGCTGCAGCACGCTTGTCACGTTATGACGTCAAACCCGTGTGGCACTTACACGGACAGTCCTGAATCTTGCATTTTCTCGTCTCGGTTCCAGTTCCTCTGCAGTTTGCACCTGTTAGACATTCGCGTGATCTCAAGCTGACACCATTACCACAAGTCTTCATACACGGGCTCCACTCTGTCCAAGATCCCCAACGAGCTACCGCGGGAAAACAGTCAG
The DNA here is from genome assembly GCA_949710005.1 of Ricordea florida. Lineage (NCBI taxonomy): Eukaryota > Metazoa > Cnidaria > Anthozoa > Corallimorpharia > Ricordeidae > Ricordea > Ricordea florida. The sequence goes on along the minus strand of OX453272.1, from coordinate 9,001,806 downwards.
AAGATTAAAAAGTGGTAACTACGTCCGACACGCTAACCACTACACTACTCTGGAAGGAGGAGGGTGGCCACCGATAATTCAGTAGAGAAAATGGATCGAGAATCGAGAATGGACAGGGAGGGGTGGCTTAAAAGAGGAGGTTGCTAAATAAATTTGTGGCTCCTACTCCGTGTACCGGAACGGGTGACGTAGCGCACTGCTTCACCATTGTGTGCCAATTATTCAGTAACATTTTTTATCATCTGGCCTTTTTCTACGTCATCTGTGCCGGCACACGGAGTAGAAGCCGAAAATGTCTACGACCGATCACCCAAGAAATAACAGACTTTCTCAAAAGGTTTCCTTTCAATGAATTTTGGAGACAGTTTTGTACCTGCAGCATTTTGTGACTGGCAGTGTGACTGAAATTGATTGAAGTAACTGTAATAAAGAAACACTTACGTGGCGGCGGTGGTGGTTTAGCTGTAGAAGAAAAAAAGACAAGAAGGTGAGTCTCAGTTTGTGAGTCATTAGTCTTACCATATTGATTCTAGCCTTTTGCGCGTGTCCAGCGGTTAGGAGCCTATACGATTTGCTTAGGGACGGACCATTAGAAAAGTGATAGGGAAGGGGGGGGGGGGGTGGGGGTGGGGAATTTTCAGCTTGCACGAATTTTTTTTTTCGCTCACTGCTTGTGCAGGAATTTTTTTCAGGTGAACCCCTCTGCACGAATTTTTTTTACTACGTGTGAAAAAGTCACAATTGGACCTTCCTTCTGCATGAATTCTTTTCTTTTTACCTTCTTCTTTGCATGAATTTTTTTCTTGGCATTTTCCCTTGTATGAATTTTTTTTTTGTTTTTTCCCCACCCCCCCCCCCCCCCCCACCCCCAATCACTTTTCTAATGGTCCGTCCCTTACCTGTACACGCCGCATCGGCCGCAGACTTGACGTAACCAATGATGTCATCATACGTTGCTACCAAGAAAGCGTGGTCAGGATCCGAAGCTAACTGCCTCAATTCATATTGGTCCACGTTATTCCCCACCCCAAGGGCGATTATTGTCGCTCCATCCATGTCCTTGAGTTCGCGGGCACGCTGCTCAGCGAACTTTGCTGTTGTGTCAGTCGCGTCGCCACCGTCAGTAACAACTACGATCGCTTTGGGTGTCAAGTCACGCGCGCCTGCCTCAGCGGTGATCAACTGATCACGAAGGAGTTTTAGGGCGCGGTCGGTGCGCGTGTCACCGCGTGGCTGAGACATAGACTCAAGGAATGAGTCCACAGAGGGTTTGTCAATGGTCTCATCAAACTTCATTTCAACATGCGGTAGGGTGGAGTAGCTTAGGATTGACATGCGTGTGTTGTTTGATGCAAGATGAAATCCACCACCGACTCCTTTTACGAAATCTTTGATTAACTTCCATTGTGAATCATCGATGGTTCCAGATGCGTCAAGAACGAAAGCCAAATCAAGAGATTTATGGCACGCTAGAAAAACAAAGATAAATAGCGAGGGTAAGTCTGTGTGCACCAGATCTTTAACAACGAGGCCAGTGTAAATTTGCGTGTGTTTTTACCTTGTTATAAACAAAAGGATTACGAGGACAATAACATTGTAATATTGTCGTTTATATCTTTTGCAGAATTTGTTTTCTTGAGTTCGTCTCAACACTATTGTATTTTAAGCTATCTATTTGTCATTTCATTCCAAAAATCCAATCCATACTTTTTCATTTATACCAATATGTTTATCATCATTATTTCATACCCTTTAAATTTTTATTATGTATCAGTACGAGTCACGATTTTTTCAGCACGTTTACACGTACCTGGACAGTCCTGCACTTTACAGACTTCAATTTCTTGCGCAGATCCTTCACAGGTTGCTCCACCCTGACATGTGCGCGTTCTGTCACGCCTTCCACCGGATCCACAAGTCTTAGAACAAGCGCTCCACGCCGACCATTCACTCCAGAAACCTGGAATTGACAAGAAAAAAAACAATCAATACGTTTCAAACAGCGTGAAATAGCAAATAACGTCTACTGTAGTACGACCGAAATATCTGGACTCCAACTTCTCAGGTTGCTAACGCTTGTAATATATTTCAGTACACATCTCCGAGAAATTGAACCCTTCTTGGTTTGGTAATGAAATATTACTTTTTCTCGACGAATAAAGACAAGAGAGTAAACGCAAATCTGTTGTGTTACTACCTGGACAATCGTCCTCTTCACAATTCTGGAATTCGCGGGCAGGCCCATCACAAAACTTTCCACCGTAGTCTGGTTCAGGATCATCACATCTACGCATGCGTTCTTGTCGGCCGTTGCCACATGTAACAGAACAAGGGCTCCAAGAACTCCAACCAGACCAGCGACCATTAACTAAAATAAATAGCAGAATGATAGGAATTAACAGGCATATTAAAAATCGTCCGATCTGACACAAACGCCTGCAAAAATTAATGAGTGATACTATAAATGTGCTTACTTGGACATGGAGTCATGCGACATATCGCGGTCTCGTGTCCCTCGCCCGCACATGGTTTCCCGCCATTCGCTGGTGTAGGGTTGTTACACAAGCGTCTTCTGTGAACAGTTCCGTTACCGCAGTTGACAGAGCATGCGCTCCAGTTACCCCACTGTCCCCAGTTTCCATCAACTGCAAAGAAACGCAATTACAAGAATAAAGGACTGGAAGACATTACATACAAATTCTAGTAATAAAATCAGAACCAATCACACAGCAGAAATTACCCATACGTACTTGCGCATGCTCTCTTTTGACAGCTTTGAACGTCTCGGTCCATTCCTATAAATGAACAGTCCATGCCACCGAAGGCGGGTGGGGGATTGGTACAGTTTCGAGTGCGGAACTTTTCTCCAGGCCCACAGGTTGTAGAACAGTCACTCCATTGGCTCCATTCAGTATAATTGCCTTGCACGGCTTGAACTAGTAAATTAGTTCAGCCAGAGGTTAGTCACATGATATCTTATGTCATCACTACGGAAGGAGCTTAATAAAGTTATTCCCCATCAAAACATGAAGATATTTTTGTTGTTCCTGCGGTCAGTAAAAGACTGTAAACTTGAGAGTAACTCAAATGAGCCAAGCATGGTATTACGCGCAGTAAAATCTGCAACATCAATCCCCTTAAAACAAACTTACCATCGCTCACTGAAAACACGTAGTTAGAGTTTTCTTGGCCTGCACATTCCAGATTATTTCCTGTACAGATTTTCAGTTCATTGTCCACGCATCCAAGCAGAGGTTTAGGCTGTGTTGGCGCCATAAACAGCAGTTGCTCTCCTTCGTCGAAGTACGTATCGCTGGCCCGTTCGCCTGATAAACATTCTGCGTAATTCTGTAAGCCAAATGTTGTCCAGCCTTTCCTCTGTGTCTCACGTGCACATCTGTAGATTGGCAACAAATGAAATGAAGAATCTCGTGTTTGTTTTCTTCTGCATTTAAACGAATCGGTTGAGTTAGATAACCACGATTCAAATGGGACACAATACTTTTTTTTACAAACTTTTACTGGACAGTAGACCTGCCCAGTGGGGATGAGCACGAACGGGACTCATAGGTCCCATGCGAGGTGCCTGCCCACAGCTCAGCACTAGGGGTGGTCACAGCCAGGGTTAGTTACGTCCCTAGTGGTTCTTTAACGTCCCACAGAATTAATTGTGAAGAATTATGAGACGGGACCTCCGGTTTATCGTCCTTATCCGAGAAGACTAGAAAGTCTAACCATTTACAGATGCCATTGCAAAGGAAGCACTTTCTCCTCAGTTATTTAAAGACCCTGAGTGTTGGTCCGGCCAGGGTTTGAACCCGCGACCTCCCGCACGGTAGTCCGGTGCTCTACAAACTGAGCTAACCGTATACATACATGCATACAGCGTGTAAGACACAAATTAGACTCCCATTGTGATTACCGTACTTTTCAGTTGTAGTTTCTCTGGCTACTGCCAACAAAACATCCCTTATATTTTAACAATTCCGTTTAACTACAGCTAGTGACTCAGTTAGTCTCAGAGAGGGAACCTCTGCACAGTTCATTGTAAACTTGACAAAATGTCTAGCATTTTAAGATGCCATTGACAAGGAAACAGCACCATGTGAAAGTCCTGTATAATATCAGCTTTTGAAATAGCAATCGAATTTCACTGCTCAGGAAATCACGTGAGTCGAGTTGTGTTTCCTTGTCTTCCATTACCTGCAGATCACATCTGATAAGTAGTTCGGCCAATCCTTGAAGTCAATCTTGTCTTGTGGATCACTAAACAGTCCTGTGGGCAATGGACGATATAGATTATGATCGTCACGGAAGCAACCAATGGCTTTGTATGGAATTTCACCTGATAAACGGAAAGTGAAAGGTTGTTAAAGAAGAAATGCATAAATAATAATGAGAGGGACTCCTACGTCTCTACAGCAAAACATTTCTAACAATTTTAATTGGTAGAAACTGAAAAACAAGAGGCTTCAAAAGCCTTCACTGGATTGTCTTTGTGAACCCTTATTACGCAAACGGCTCAATTTTTTGAAACTGTTTTGTCAATCCATTTTAGTTTGCAGTTCAGTTGTGTTCAATAAGAGAAGTGTACAAGGAGTTAATCAAAGGCTCCTATGAACAAACTCATGAATGCATTCGGTGACACATGAGGAGAATTTTAGATTTCAGAACTCATTCAAATAATTTAATCAAGCCTGTAGGGCTCTGCCATCTCGTGTTCCATTTACCAATTTAAAAACATAGGCAGCCAAAGCCTGCATACAGCTTCACATTCTATATAGACAAGGGTATCTTTGAAAAAAAGAAAAGAAAATCGATTCAGTTTAAAAGAAGAACGAAAAGAGAAAGTCACGAATACCCCCACTGGGAATTGAACTCGGGCCATCTGCTCCACAGTCCGGAATGCTACCCATTAGACCATCCAGAATCACCTGGTTACCAAGGGTACATCTTTTATTTTATATGTTATAGATCTTTCGCTCGTACACTCTACTGAGTGAAGCTGTAAAAATTATATCTCATCTTTCAACGTTCATGAAAGGTAGTCCGTCATTCCCGAAGCTTTATCTGGAAACCGATATTTAAAATGGAGATGCCGTTGTAGAATTGACAAATTTGTGGTAAACATTGACGAACGTGTTTTATTTTATGGGGAAAGTGAAACCTGAAACGTGACACGACAGCACAAACCCAGCCGTGAATACTTGGCATCTTCCCTTCCTCTGACCCGTTTTGGAGGTTCAACATTTTATTTGAAAGCGTGAAGTTCACCAGAAATAGATAAGTTCCTTAAATTGGTGGGTATGTGCCGGTTTCGGTGTTGTCGCAAATAATGATTTTGAAATTCAATGAAGCTGCATACCACCGGACTGTTTTTGCTCCAGTTGATTATATATCGGGTTTTGTAGTTTTTGTACAGTATAGAGGATCCAACGCTATAAATATAAATGAACACTTAATGAGAATGCTTCCCCCGATGTTTTCGATTTGATCGCTTTTAGAAGTCAAGTTAAGACGAAGTATCGTATTTTGACGTGCGTAACCAGCTTGTTATCTCGGATTCAAAATAATACCGTGATGTCACGGCGAGCCACGCTCTTGCTTTCCAAACTTCACGCGTGGATCGACTCATGAACTCGATGGACGTGGTCTGCTAAGCGTGAACCAATTCTTAAAAATAAGCTCTACATTTCCAACAGAAAAGATGTGAATCCTGTCACCGAAGGAATCACTAACACAACAGACCTCAACGTTTAAAGAAGAAAACACTTTCCAGCACGTAAACACATCCAGGAATAGCAAACATAGACACTAATAAAGTCATTTAGTGAATAAATCGAGTTAACAGCTCGAAAAGAGAGCAGCTCTGCACAAGAAAAACACTTAGGCGAATGGAGTCCACATGAAACTTTTCACGCTCTCTTCACCGTCGTGCTTACTTCAATCAGGTTGTTATGGCGATGTTCATGCCGAGCCAATCACACAGCGGCGGCGTCTTTGCTAACCCTTATATAGGCAATATTGCGCAAGAATTGCAATTTCTCACGGAGGAAAAAAAAAAAATATAGCAACCCCATTTTAATACTGGATTGCCATAGCAACAATCCAGTAATAAAAAAAAAGTAAATAAATAAAATAAGCAAATAGCAAATTAAATTCTTCTACGATTAAGAGCAGATTTTTCCCTCGTTTCTAATCACCACGTCCACTGTCGTCTTAACAAAAACCATATTGAGTTTAGAGCAGACTTTCTTCAATGTTTGTCGTCATCGTTACTAACAGCAAAACAGATGACGTATTGTAATATAACCTTATTCGTTTGTAGTCACGTGGATGTGGAACGTAACAGTTCGACCGCTTACTGCTAGTGTTCTTCACGTGACTGATCACAGTGCACCTGACCGACTACGTCGTGTGACAAATGCATAAGTTTATATTAAAACTACATCATCCACGATTAACAGTAATAATAACTATATTCCATTACACATGACGTGTTGTTTGACGGCATTACTTACAGCAGTCCTGTAACTTGCAGGCTTTAATCTCCATACTGTCTCCAATACAGTCATCTCCTCCGTAGGAGGGAGAGGGTGCGGTGCATGTTCGTCTTCTTGTAGATACTCCGCTTCCACAGGAACGACTGCAGTGCGACCACACTGACCAACCAGACCAACCACCAGGCTCTGAAGTAAAGAACAAGGCATGTCAGCTATCAAAACAAATGAGTGGTTAAGTGGTAACAAGCTACTGCTGAATGTACAAAAACTTGCACAACCGTAGACCCGCAGTACAGTATTCAAGAAATGATCACACTGCATGGTTTGAGATAGAAAAGAATGGTCACACTGCATGGTTTGATCCACAGATGAAAAAGATAGAACCAGACTGTACAGTAAAATAAAGAGTGCCACAGTACAGTACTGTTCAGAAGCTCTTCAAAGAATGGTCACACTACATGGTTTGATCCACAGATGAAATAGATAGAACCACACTGTATAGTAAAACAAACAGTACCACAGTACGGTACTGTTCAGTAGCTTCCAAAAATGATCACACTGTATGGTTTTGTCTAAAGCTGTAAACTGAATGTTTATGGAAAAAGTAAAATCTATATGAAAAACTGGGAAGCGAGCAGAGCGTCGTTACACAGCTTTAGATGCGGTGAAGTTATGAGCACATCCACAGTATCTGAAAGTCACATGGTTTACTCACGTGCACAAGGCCTTGTGTTACAGACATCTGATTGAACAGCCTGACCCAAATGTGTGCAGTTTAATCCGCTATACTCAGGTACAGGACTGGTACAAGCACGTGAGCGTTGTCTATGTCCACCACCGCAAGTGACGTCACACTCAGTCCAAACTCCCCAATCTGTGAATCCGCCATTGACTGGGGAGAAAAAAATGTTAGAACCAATCAGATGGCATCATTGACGGTTGTGTACGAGCTTTAGCTAAATGTTATAAATATGTCTTATTAGTTGTTTTGGCGTGTAGTATCGCCGAGTATTCTTACGAGTTGTGCTGTATTTTGACGGGCTGTGCTGTACTACGCACCACATTATCTAAGAAACTTATAAATATCGCGGGATATTTGTGCTAATTACGGGCGTTCTTTGTACAGTACTCGATGTAGTTGAATAATAATGAAAGATAACGGACTCTTGTACCTCATGGATCTAGCTGAATGGGCTTGCTCCCACGAGTCTCCAAACTAGAAATCGGACGATCTTAGGTTCGACTCCTATTGGGTGAACTCGGATTACCTCTTTCACTTTTTTTGCTAATGACAGCGCTGAAAAATGCACCTTTCGCACACTTTCATTACGTAACGCAAAGGACTCTTGTTTAAGCAAATTTAAGACGAATTTTAAAAGGAAAAATTGTCATATAAAACTCTTACTCGAACAAGGCTGTAGTTTGCAGTATTCTTCTTGCTTCTCAGGACCTTCGCACGACTTTCCACCATGCGCGGCAGGAGGGTGATCACACACGCGTGTTCTCGAGCGTTTAGCAGCACCACAGGTTGCTGAACACTGCGTCCAAGGCGACCACTGGCCCCAGTGCCCCTCGACTAAAACAAAATAGTATCATCTAAACTTAGAAGCATTACACCACTTGCTGGGCATTTCAAATTACAGTTCGTAGTGTAAACGACCATACGTACAATATACGGTATCAGTCAAAAATAACATTCACTGGTGTAAGTGATAACACGTACGGGTCGTTTAAAAGACTTATATTTCAGTCATTACTGATCGGTATCTCACGGGTTTTAGATTTGCTGGGCAAACAAGACTACATACAACAAGCTGCTTGTTTTTCCTTTACATATAATGAAACGCAAGCTTAAGGCAGAGGGAAAATTTGGAGTCAGGGCCCAATTCGATAAACCTGTAACAAGTGTAATTCACAAGAGTAGCTATTGTTTCAGAGTTCAAAACTTGTACCCTTGTAAAGGTTCTATCGAATTGATCCCTGGACAGATATTTTATTAACATGAGACTCACCAGGACAGTCAGACAAACTGCATGGCATGGTTTGTCGGTCTGAGCCCGCGCAACTGTCGCCGCCAAATTTGGGCGGAGGGTTATCACATTTGCGCATGCGTTCTCTCTTGCCAGGACCACACTTAGCTGAACAGAAACTCCACATGTTCCATGGGCCCCAGTTCCCTTGAACTGCAAGAAAATGTAAAAGATAACCAATCGGTTCGATCAGCACTAATAAAATCAACAAGTGCTCTTAGAATCTACAGACACACAGAATCCTCTGGGACAGAGAAAGGAGTAGCAATTCAATGTAACTGAGTAGAGTACCTATTAGTATTCACAAAAAGAAACAGTTATCAATGAAAGCCCAATAAAAATTAAAGAAAATTATGGTCCTACGAAAAAGATGCATTACTAAGAAAAGATACAAAATATAATAGAAAAAGACTAGTCCTAATTAAAAATTTCACAACCATGATAAACAATACTTGAATACTTTTTAATTGCAAGAAATATTAAACCCCCAAAAAGCATCTTTTCATACTTGGTATCAAGGCACACAAAAGCTGCCTCAAAAAATGGTCCCAACTTAAATACTTAGAAAGCGGACTGGAGGAGTCTTTCTTACCTGGGCATGGCTGTGGATTACAATGGACATTTTCCTGTTTGGATCCAATCTCCGCGCAATCTCTTCCGCCGTACTCAGGAGGGGGGTTAATGCATTCACGGCGCCTCATTTTTGTTCCTCCACTGCAGGAGCGACTACATATCGTCCAGTCGGACCAATCAGAATAGTTTCCATTGATCGCTGTAGAAGGAGTGACATTAATTAAAACACAAGAAAAACAGGCTTTTCAATAAAAGAAAATAGAAAAATACTAACTGTAAGTACTTTCAAAGTTGCAAACAGCTCTTTTGTTTCTTACACATTGTATTAAAAAAACTGGACTTATCTTTCCCAGATACCATATTGAAGCACTGAAAAATAGCTCGGTCTAAATGCGAAAAAAAAGAACCCTGTATAGACCAAATGCATAAATAGTGGCCAAAAATGTATTCTTTTGTTTATATGCTAATTAAAGTCACTAACCTCGCTCTCAAGCAACATTTCTTTTGAATTTTGTCCATGCAAACGATGCTAGTGAGTCTAATTAGCACATAAACAAAAGAATAATTTTTTGGCCGCCATTTATGCATTCGGTCTATTAAGTTACTAACCGAGCCAACATGACATTGTGATCTTATTGTAAGTGAATTAACTAAATAATTATGGCATGAAAAAGTAGCCTTTCCCTCTGTTCAGAGCTTATACAAGCAACTATAACATTTCACATTTTAGAGTTATTTATCGAAATCGGTCACTGTATTTAAAAGTATCTGTCATTAGTATAAATACACAGGTGATTATACAAAATCGCAAGCTCTGATCGGTTCGCTATCTCGGATTCTCAGCCGATAATCACCTCGACGAACAAAATGGCTGCCAGTCGTTCGCGCGCTTTTGATGAAATAAATTTTTTTCGTGCTGTACAATGCTTTTTCTTTTCTTTTTTTGAAATAATCACCTGTGTATTTATACTAAGACAATCATTCAACTTACGACATCGTCGTACTGTGCAGGGTTTAACTTCTTCAGAGTCCCCCTCGCACGAGTAGCCGCCGTTGCTAGGGGAGGGGTGAGAACAGACACGTCTCCTAACTTGTAAACCGTCACCGCACGTAGCTGAGCATGCCTGCCACGCCTGCCAAGGAGACCAGCTCCCGTTTACTGCGAGAGACAGACAGTATTAATGATTACTTGGTATTCAAACTGGCGACTTTCGCTTGCACGAAACGTTGAAAAGTCAAGACAAAAGCAAGGTCGGAGAGGCTAACTTGGTCATTGCAATTTGCTGGCAAGGCTGGAGATGACAGCAATAGAGTTATGGAAGGTGGACCAATCGTGCAAATACAGATTCTTATTCCTGTGAGTAGGTTCACAGTAAATACGAGGTTAACGGTCAAATTGCAAACAACCACGCACACCATGTGACCTCATATACTTCCAGCTTCAGAGATATTCAAATTTACGAACAGAAATTATAGAGCAAAATCCGTCAGATCTCTCCGTATCAATGCATTAAGCATATTGCATGGGAATTTTTTGTATTGCTCCAAGTCACTGTTTGAGTACTCTATATTGATTATGGTCCACAGCATAGGAACATAAGAGCTGTATTTGTTTTAAGCCATTGCAACTGTCAAGGCGTTTATTGAAGGTCTACCTAAAACATTGCTGATGTTATTGCATAAGACATGTGATTTCCCACCTGGGCAATTTCCTTCGTTGCATGGCAAAGTCTGGTTAGCAGGTCCCAAGCATGCGCGGCCACCATTAGCTGGTGCGGGGTGGTCACAAAGCCTCCGTCTTTGTTGGTAACCTGTTCCACAAGACAGTGAGCAGGCACTCCAATTTCCCCAGTTACTCCACTCACCATCAACTGCATTGAAAAAGCAATTACAATTAATAATCGCTAGAACACAGGACACGTTAGGAAGTGCGGGTTCTGTATGAATGAAAATCGTTTTGACACAAACACACCAGTTTTAGTTCATTTCCATTATTTTTTTCTTTTGTTCTCTTTTTTAAGATTGTATTATTATACAATAATCACTTGTTATTGATCGAAGGGCAATGCATGAGTGTGATTTTAGCAATAGGTTTAATAATTTAAATTAGAATTGATAACAACAAAGAACAGTAGAACGGACTGACACACAAGGCGAGCTGATTGCGCATGACTATGCATGATACATAATATATCTGGATTACAACAGAACCATAGTTAGCAGTCTACTGTGGTTATACCGTTACTATGGTTATACCGTTACTATGGTTATACCGTTACTATGGTTATACCGTTACGTTCCCATAGTAGCGACCCTTGTTACTTTCGGAATTAGCAGCCTTTGGGGCTCGTTACTTTCGTGGTGTCGTTACTCTCGGCGGATCATTATTTTCGGGGATCAAAAGCCATAAAACAAAGTTGACGCTAGCTCTTTCTCGAAACGAAAAATAAACAACATAATATATATAAATAAAATTTCATTTGTGTCACATAGTATGTGTAACGGGAGATACCTACGTGCTAAATACAGTAATACAATTTGATAAAAATCGAGAGCGATGATTAACAAATGAGAAGGAGTTCATTTGTCCAGTCTCGTGTTTTTGTCCGCCACATTGGTGGGTCTGGATATTTAAATACCTATATTGTGTTGCACTTGTCGGGACGAGTTCTACTAGCTTGCCTCATAGTTCTATGCTCAGAATTTTAAGTCCTTTCTTAACATCAATTTGGTGAAAGCAAATGCCTCCTCCCTGCACCAAAACACCTTCAGGTTCGATTCCTGACTTGTCTGGAGACACGGCAAGTCATCTTGATTTCCTCTTCCTGTAATGGTTTGTACAGGACCTCCGCCAAGCTATCAGGCACGTGTCCAACTGAAATCGCATCTTGTTTGCACCATGAGTAATTCATCTTCACCACTATTGCGTTATGCGGATATGCGTTGGAAGGTTCGGGAATGCAGTTGCAGACTTTATTAGAAGTACTCTACATTAAAAAAATTTGACTATGGATTGCAATTGGAAAACGATAATTAAAGGCATTCCATATGTTTTTTTTTAACGTATACTACTGCTATTGTTGTTATTATTATACGTAGCAATGACAGAAGTGTACCTGGACAGTGGTCCTTTACTTTGCAGTTTTCACTTTCCTGAGGGTCCCCAAACTGCGAACAGTCTCGGCCCCCGTAAGAAGGGACAGGATTGGTGCAGTTCCTTATTCGTGATCTGATGCCTGTACCACACGATTTAGAGCATTGCGTCCAGGCAGACCAAGGACCATAATTACCGTTAACTGGTGCCACTGAAACGACAAATTCATCAACTGTAAGTGTTTGTGTTCAATAACAAAATGGATGGACGTTGTTGATTGATTGGTCTATTGTTGAAATGAGTGATTGCTTCGTTGATTAAATAACTGATTGGTTTAGTGACTGATTAATTGATGAATTGATTGATTGATTGATTGATTGAGTGATTGATTGAGTGATTGATTGATTGATTAGTAACATGAAGAACTAACTTGATTGGTTTACACTCTTGAAAGTTCAAAACAATACTTTCATTTCTCCCTCGGTGGACTCCACCCCACAGCATCTTTTCCTCGTTCAATTTCCTGTTACCCACCCCTCTCATGATCCCATGATTTTGTCACAAAATGACCCTTACCATCAATAATCATGTAGACAAAGTTCGTTTTCTCCTGTCCCACACACTGCTCATCGCCACCTTTACACTGTTGGAAATTGTTGCCCACGCATCCCAACCAAGGCTTAGGTGCAGGCTGCTGAGTGAACGACTTCTGTATTCCATCTTGAGAGAATGTTCTGTTTACAGTGGGTCCTGACCAGCATTCGCCGTATCCTTGGATACCGTAGTGTGAGTAACCCTTAAGCTTCGCCGCTTTGGAGCATCTGAGACAGAAGTGATCATGAGAACAGTTTTTTAAGGAAATTCGGCTTTTTTGAAGGAAACAATCCGTCTAGAACTGCGCGTATCTATGGGATGGCCCGCTGGCCATGTAGACGTTTCGAATTGTGTTGTGCAGAGAAGGGTTGAGGGCAAAAAAGTAAGAGGAAAAGATTTTAGAATACATGCTATGTAGGCCACGGATATACAAAGAAATCGGAAGATATCGTCGACCAGCGAATTGAATCGGAGAAAACGAAGAACATCCAATAGATCGCCACTATTTACCGAAAGGTTCTATTGTTATTGAACGGATATATAAACACTATAGCATTGTATCTACGGGTTCCACAGAAAGTCCGTAGATACAATAGTGATCGGGTAAAGAATATAGCGCCACTTCCTCAACCAAATCCACAGTAGAAAGTCTTGCTTCTAAACTTTATATATTCTACATTATAAGTACTTTGTACTTTCAAACATGGAGGAAAATCAGAAAACTGCTTAGCAAGAAAGGACCTGGGTTCCATAACACACCTGCAAATAAGCTCCGGCATGTATTGTTCCCAGTCGTCCGCCTCCACACTAACACCGCTGTACACAGGGCTCTCACGATCATTGTCAGTGAAAATAAGTTCAGGCATTGGTCTCGTGAGCCCTCTGTTGTCACGGAAACAACCTAGTGGTCTTACCGGCACGTCACCTGAAAACGAACGTGGCGACAAACATAATCAATAAGGGAAGATCAAAGTTAATGTTAATTGTCGATAGAGGAAAAACAGTACCAATCAGATTCGAATTCAAACCGGTTGTTTTGAATTTCAAAATAGCCGCAAAATGTGTTGCATAATTTTAGTCAACAGCCAAGTAACGGAAGCCGGCAACTAAAGTTTGAGAACAGCTATTGTTGATGTTGGTGATGGTGTGGATATTTCTAACTTATACCCCTACTCTTATTCTTTGCATTCTTGTCAAATTAAAAGAAACCTACGATGCATGCAAACTTAAAGAATGACATGACCAATCGCAAAACAACAAATAGAGCATCGAACATACGTCCCATACAGCGTTTGCGCGCGCTCTGCGTTTTTAAAAAACATTCCTGATCCATTTAAGAAATAGAAAACATTTTCCGTGTTTCTATCGAAAAAGCTGTGGGAACACTCGCCTATCGGCTCGTGTTCCCACAGCATTTCTTGTTCTCCCAAACTTCCACTCGTGTTTCTATAACTCGATAGAAACACGAAGAAAATGTTTTCTATTTCTTTTAGAAAATAGCCTAGGACAAATTTTTTGTGTTTCTACCGAGTTATAGAAACACAATTTTTAATCATATCAGCGCGCGTATTTTCCTTGGGATATTTTCTAAATTACAATAAAGCTGAGATCTAAACTAGGATCCAGTTCCTACGTTGCACTTACAGCAATCTGCAGCTTTGCAGTTTATTTTCTGAGTGTTGGACCCTGTGCAGTCTTGGCCTTCTTTTGATGGGGCTGGATTATCGCAGGACCTAACACGCATTCTTATGCCAACACCACAGGACTTGGTGCAAGCGCTCCATGGAGACCACTCGCCCCAGTTTCCATCGTCTACCGAAAAAGAAAATTTCAAGAGGTCTTAATGTCTGTATAAAGAGGGTAAACACTGCTGTCTGAGAAAATAGATCAGAAAAAAATAGTCTACTGAGGCGTTAAAATGACGAAAAAGGAAGAATAACAGTAACAAAAGTAATTTTGTTTTTAAAAGGTGATAAGATTTGCTCTAGAAAATCACCGCGAAATAGGCACGTAAATACCATACACCAAACTTGGTTGAAAACAATCGAAATATTTGAACAACGAAATCTAGAAATTGTGTCGATTGAACTAAAACGAAGGGGACTGATAATAGAAAATCGATTACAAAATAAACGGTGGCTTAATAATGATATTAGGTTGCATGAACTGAATGACTCACATGGACAGAAGTCTTTTATTCTACACGTTTTGGTCTCAGTGTCGGGTCCATATAAGGAGCAGTCCCTGCCACCATATTTAGGAGAGGGATTAGCACATGACCGCCATCTTGTCATGAGACCTGCCCCACAAGTCTTGTCACAAACAGACCAATTACTCCAGTTGGTGTAGTTACCATCCACTGTTGAGAAAATCAAGGCAGTGATAAAGAACGCTTAATTTTTTTTTGAACGTTACTATAATAAATGGAAACCTTTAATTGACAAGAAGTTTGTAACTTAGAGCTGTATATTACTTTTCTTTGTATTTTGTGGGATATAACGCAACTTTTTGCAAGTTATAGTAGTAATTGTAACGGTATTTTAGTGTATTGTTATTTGTACGTATTGTAAAGGTAATGCAGATGTTGTTAATAAATAAATAAAAAAGAACGCTTTAAATGACTGATAAAAGAATGTAATTAAAATTTTTGTTTATCGAGTTCGATCGTCCGGGTTCAGATAGTTCTGAAAAGAACTGTTGTTGACATTGAATGGCGATCCTACAACCTGAGCGGAGTCACCGTCAGAGTCACCGTCAGAGTCACCGTCAGAGTCACCGTCAGAGTCACCGTCAGAGTCACCGTCAGAGTCACCGTCAGAGTCAGCGTCAGAGTCACCGTCAGAGTCACCATCAGAGTGTGTCTTCAGGTGGCGGTATTAACGTTTTTAAAGTTTTCAGCTTTTACGCGGCTTTTCTTCACCACAAAGTGACCACATGCCTTTCTAATTGCAGCTAATTGCTTCATATTTACGAAAAAATGGAATCACGAAGATAATAACGGTTAAACCTAAACGCGATAACGATCCGCGTGTTAATATGAGACGAATTAAACAAGAGAGGTTCAGAGACTTTACAGGTTCAAACAAGCGCTGGCGACTTCTTGAGAGGGCACGTCAGCCCTTCTTCACCAAAAGCAAGTCAAAGTCAAACTTCATTTAGGCGCTGACATTCTATGTTTAAGGTTTTCCGCCCTCGTCCCTCACTCAAAGTAATACATAATGAAACACTCATTCTCGTGTTAGATGTTCTGTGGACTAACCTGGACAGGGTCTGTAGATACAGTCTCCCAGCTGTTTATCGGAACCGCTGCAGGGATTTCCATTGTTCGCAGGACTGGGACTGTCGCAAGAACGCTTCCTCTCCCTAAGTCCTGGGCCGCAACTGGTGGAGCACGCTGACCAAATGGACCATTGGCCCCAGTTTCCATCCACTACAGTAAAAAAGGAATGGTAATGTCAATTTTCTTTCGATACATCTGGCTCGTGCACTTAGCAATGAAAGTTCCGAAAAGGCGATTACAACAAAAGCAGCATTACACAGCCCTAGCTTAGCGCTAGCCTGGGATTTTACGATAAAAAAAACACTAGACCTTTGCATACTGGGTTAGCGCTAACGCGGCTTTAAAAGCAACTTGAGCTCAACGCTAAACCTTAAATTAGGAATTCAGCCATGGTACCAAAATGTCCTTGAATGAGCAGCTAAAGAAAAAATGTACAAAATATAGTGATACCACTTTATGAAAAGCTACTGAACGATACCGATTTTCGTGTTCCACTCTTAGGTGCTGTTGAAGCGTTTTCACTCACGAAAAAACCTAGAGGGTCTTTTCAGTCGTTGGAAAGCTACTGAACAGCAGCTGTCAAATTATCTATCTTCCAAAAAGAGTTACTTCTGATCACCTGACAAATGCTCATTTTTGCTAAACTGGTGAGGAATCAGCAAGTAAAGCAACATTGCTACACACAATTAACTGGACAGGGTCTAAGGTAACATTGCTACACACAATTACCTGGACACGATCTAAGGTAACACTTGGATGACTCTGTGTTAGGTCCCAGGTTTCTCTCTCTGCAAGTGAGCCCGCCGTATTCTGGTTCAGGGTTTGTGCATGTACGCGTTCTTTTCTTGACCCCAGGTCCACACGAGGCCGAACACGTTCCCCAGTTGGACCAGATCGAATAATTTCCGTGGACTGGTGAGTAAGAAAATTAATTTATCCAGTTTATAAGGAAAATGATGAGATTTGAACAAGAAGGCAAAGCTGAGGAAAATACTTTAGTTGCGCAAATTTAACTTGCAAAACTAGCGAACGACTATGAGTCATAGATGAGGTTACAAAAAAAATTAAAAACAGGACCAGGTGAGTTTCCGGCGAAGGGTCTCAGTGCACATAATATAATTTCTGCAACACGCTATTGACCTGAGGGATTTTAAAATAGAAATACGAGAAAATATAGAAATAAAATAAAAATACGCCTATAGACGTATCTTTCAACCATGTTTCCTATGCAAGAATTGATGTTGAATGAGCGGAGTCTGCTCCTAATGTGTGCGGGGAAGGGAAGATCGAGCGGGTAAGGTAGCAAATCCCCCAGCCTGCTCATCCTCTCTCTCGTTTAAGTTAATATGCGTTGGGCCTACAGCTCACACACCAAACTGATTAAGGCATAACCACTTGACAAGGATTTGGTGAATCTTACTTGGACACTGAATAACTTGACACGGTCGAATGTGTTCCGGGTCCCCTTGGTCGGTGCAGTCCCGTCCACCATGCTGAGGTTCTGGATCAGTACAGCTTCGTTTTCGCGTCTGAATACCGTAACCACATGATTTGGAACAAGCCGACCACTGCGACCACTGACTATACTTCCCATCAACTACAAACACAGGTAATGTAAAATAAAATTTACAATTCCAGCAGGAAAACATGGCCCCTGATTAGTTCAAACAATGCAAAAAAGGGACCATGTTTTTTTAGGCCTATATAGCGCTTCATTGAATCTTCTAACTTCATTCCTCTTTTCAAATGCCTGTACCACACACTGCGTAGAAACACAGTATGAAAACTATACACCGATGGAATTGTTTAATGAAATTCTTACAGCTTCTAGTGCTGCGTTCACACCGGAGCTTAAACATGTTTAAAAGCTGTTAGTTAAACATGGTTTGGAATCACTTTGCGCAAAACAGCTCTGCGTAAATTCTCCTCTGACTTGAAAGTTATTTCTAATGACTCACTCTTGGACTCTTTTTCTTACTATGTGTAAATATTACACTTGAATCCTTTGGGAGGCTGCTGTGAAACTTTCAAAACTTTGTTTAACTAAACAAGTTTAGTCGGTGTGAACGCGGCATTAAGACAGCACTACCGTTTGCTAACCACAAACATCGAACGTTTTGATGTTAATAATATACATGCAAAAATTTCAGCATGCTCATTGGCTGAGAGCACGTCAATTAATCCCAAACAGTGCAGAAAATTGAAATTGAGTGCAAAAAGTTGAAATTGAGTGCAGAAAGCTGAAATTAAATTTTTCAATTTTTTGTAAATTTTTCAAAGACTACAAATTGCACTCGCCCTACGGGCTCGTGCAATTTGGTTAGCCTTTGAAAAATTTACTCGTGCTGATTTATCCCAAATTGCACGAGACAAATCAGGTGATTACCTATACTAATCGTTCTCTATCCTCCGAAGGTCACACGTAATTTACCTGGGCAATTGATCTCATAGCACTGGACTGTCTCTTCCGCTGACCCCAAATGTGCACACCCCACACCACCGTATGCAGGCTCGGGATTGGTGCAAAACCTTTGCCTCGTTTTGATTCCACGTCCACAAGTTACTGAACAAGCTGCCCATCCATTCCATTCAGTGTAACCACCATTGACTGAAAAAAAAAGTTAATTGGGTAAGTATCTTTTTGGAAGGGGGCAACTAATCGCAGCTCAGAATGATGAAACTAACAGTTGGTTAGTTAGTTCTTTTCTATAGCAGCCGGGAACTGAAATAAAAGAACTTTGATTGATTTGAGTCTTAACACCTTTCCTGACTCTCGCCATATCAATTTTTTTAGTTGTAGTCTTTCCTGCTGTCGTTCAATTTTGTCACTGGTGCATTCCATGTTGTTGTTGTTACAGTTTTTGGCGTTGTAAATGATGTAGTTCATGGGTGTGCTTTGCTTTGGTATGATCCGTATCTGAATTTGTGTTCCGAGATCACACGGATCATGGCGCATCAAAGGAACCGATGAAACCACACTGGAAGAGGATTCATCAGTTCCTTTAATGTGCTGTGATACGTGTGATCTCGGATCACAAATCCAGATACGGATCATACCAAAGGAACACAACCCATATTGCTGTTGCTTTCGCTTTAGTTGTCACAGTATATATTCTTATTATCATTATCACTATTACTACTATTACTATTATTATTACTATTACTATTACTACTATTAATACTGATATTGTTAGTGTTTACACACCGGGACAGGGAGTCAAGTAACACTGTGTGGTTTCAGCACTCGGCCCTAGCACCTGCTCAGTGCACGATTTCCCGCCAAATTGTGGCATTGGTGCTGTACACGAGCGCGTCCTGTTCTTCCTACCAACACCACACGTGACAGAACACGGTGACCATGACGACCAATCGCTGAACTTGCCATTGACTGTGAAATAGAGTATACGATGAGCAGGCCTTCTGGTATTACGCGATGGTGCGATTTCGCACAATCGACCTCAAATCGCATCCGATCGCACAATTCACGAAAAATCGCATAATTCAAAAAATAACGCACAACATTCATAAAATAAAGCATGAATCAACAAGTTTCTTTGGAATTCCCGCAAAAATACGCCATTTTCAAGATGATTTACCTTGGCAAAAGGCTAACAAGACTCTTTCACCTTCGATTTCGTATTCATTCGAAGTTAAGGCGTTATTTTGAATGTCAAGGACCTGGTGCGAGTCTCATTCTTAAAGAGTCGCATATTGGTGTAACACAAACACGCCCCTTGTTCAGATTAGCCAATCTGAATGGCTGTAATTTCCGGCCGTTTACCCGCACGGCGGATTATCCCCACAGGTGATTTTTGCCAAAAGGAAAAAAGGGAATCGTCAGAACACGCACTTGCAGATAACCGGCACACAAAAATAAAAGAAAGTTATGCAAAGTAGTTAGAGAACTCACAAAATTTGAAGCGATGGAGCACTTTGAAAATTGTTCTGAGCCTTTCAGGCATTTTTTAATTGAACTCGTATTTCTCGTAATTGAATCGTGGAAACACTTATCGTAAATAATACATGTTTTTAAAACTTATTGAGTCACTTAGCCTTCTATAATTATTAGAATCGAAGAAAACTTTATTCCTTATTTTTTGCTTAACAAAATACTTTTCAGCGTGCTATTAGCAAGTTTTCAGAACCACTGAAAACTATTGAGAATTGAACAAACTTGTAAAATTCGGTTCGCAATTTCCTCAAGAAACAATATCTCGGGATCTTCCGGGTCTTAGAAATTGCTTGAAACGGGATGCGTCGAGTATTTTGGTATTATTTCTATCCTTGCAGGAGCCCATTACCCTGATCCTGGGCTCCTGATCCTTGTCAATGTTTTGTTTACATGCGTGCTGACAATTATATTTTTATCGCCTTGAACTAATTATGCAGCGCCATGAATTGAACAGATCACTAAGACAATTATTTATCTCAGGTTCTACTTGGTCTAAAAAATCACTTGAAACGGGAATATACTCCACAACGTAAGGCAGTGCTAGCTAGGAATATTTCGCTGATGCGTTGAGTATTCTTACATTATTTTTTTATCACAGACAATGTTAGGTTTTCACTGCACGTGTGCCGACAGACGTCAGTATCGTGTTTCAGTTTAGCTCCATCTCGTTCCCAGGGTCCTCTCCTACTCAGGGGCTGAGTAGGAGAGGACCCTGGGAACCAGGTTGAGTTTAACTTAGTGTTTTACACAATAAAATTGTTTCATATAAAGCAGAAACGCATTCAAAATGTCTTAAGAGCAGCAAAAAAGTGTTTTTCTTATCCTGAAACCTTATAAAACAAGCTTAAAATTGCTCAGAAAAAAATCGCACAATCTTCATTATTTATCGCATAATTGGCCTCTGTAATCGCATAATCTGCCCTGCAAATTTCGTATAATTTGCATTTTTTTATCGCACCCTATCAGAAGGCCTGGATGAGTAACCAGTGAACAGTGAGGCGGCGTTTACGTGAAACTAGCACTAGTTTACTGCGGTTTTGAGTAACATCATACTATCAGGTATTCTGGCGACAGTTCATCCAACAGAATTCTACTTCAACTCCAGTCTCATTAGTTTGTCACACGAGATATTCACGAACAACTCGCATAATCGGTTGCGTGCGTAATTCCAGACCGATCAGTTGTGTATTTCGATTATCCTCTTTAACACAGATTGTAGAAGCGAGAGATAGTAGAAGCGAGAGATTGTAGAAGCGAGAGATTGTAGAAGAGAGAGATTGTAGAAGCGAGAGATTGTAGAAGCGAGAGATTGTACAAGCGAGAGATTGTAGAAACAAAGATGCCATTGAACCCGCGATATCCTAGGAAACCCAGTACTCTGATTACTGCCTTCTAAATATTCTCATTACTAAATGGCTGCAAAAGAAAGCAACTTAGACGCTGCTTAGGATAACTGCTGTACTTACTGGGACACGGTTCAGATCGACACAGTCTGCTCTCTCCGCTGTCATTGTCACATGACATGTCCTTTTGGTACTTGGGTGGTACACAGTCTCTCTCACGATGTTGGATTCCACCGCCACACGAGTGAGAACAATCTGACCACTTTGTCCATGAGCCGCAGGTACAATTAGCTGAAGTGAGGGACGAGAGGGTGGATGACACAAGTATATCATAACTTTAAAGTGAAACCGAACTTTACGTGCGAATAGATGAAGAGAGGGGAAGGGGAAGGATGAGATGATATGTCTATTATAGCTTAAAAGTAACTTTTTATATCACAGAAAATATATTTTTGACCGTTTGTGTTAAATCTTGGCTTTATTTATGTGTTAGAAAGAAAAATGTTACTAGGTGACTTAGGTAAGGTTGCTGTGATAGGAAAGCATATTATTCAATAAGAACAAGATCACGCGACAAAGCTGTCTGTGGTTTATAGCATACTTCTTGCCACATTTTGATGAGAGTAAACACGCAGAGTCGAACGAAATATCGACAGAGAAACAGTAGTGCCATGGAGCAGCTAAAGGTCGAAATTCCATTATATAAAGCTCATTTTTCGTCCCTTTAAAACAACAAAAAAGAAGGTCTGAAACCCGTTTGCGTCACAAATTTGCATACCTCGACAGTCAACCAACTGGCAGCTTGTTTTCTCATGGTCGGGTCCAAGCTCCGCGCAGTTCTTACCACCGAAGGACGGTGAAGGATTGGTACAGAACCTCTTCCTGGTCATAATTCCCTGGCCACATGTCACAGAACATGGAGTCCATAATGTCCATTCGCTGAAATTACCATTAACTGCCAATGGGAAAAATGCTGTTATTAGCTTCATATAGAGATTCGCCCAAACAGGCTACCATGATGAGTGTGTGTTGAGTCAAGTTACATGATCAAAGTACAGAGGAAGAGATTAGTGAATTTCCTACCTGGACAAGCATTCAGGTTGCATACTTCCGTTTCATGGTCAGGTCCCAGTGATGAACAATCTGATCCACCGAACTGGGAGGGTGGGTTAGTACAAGAACGAGACCTGACCCTAGCACCACCCCCACAGGTTCGATCACACTCGCTCCACAAACTCCAAGTACCGTACATTCCATTCACTAAAACAAAAAACATTGAAACTTTACTAGTTGAGCATACATTGAGTATACCTGCTAGAAATTAGACAAAAGTAACCAAAGGCAAAGAGACCCAAAAATCGTCAAAATTAAACTTACTGGCTGATTTTATACGAGGATTCGCCTTCTATTTCTACCTTGCAATTCGTAATTCATAAATTCTTTAGGTTCATACTGAATTAACTTGTAGATTTTGTTACAGTTTTTAAGGTTAAATCTGCAATGAAATGAAAGGAACAAAAAAGGTGTAACTTAACACCTTTGGGTTTAAATAAACAGATAACCTGTGATGACTAAACCTACCAGGGCAGGGTTCACTATGACAGCTGTCACTCTCAGTGGCAGGACCAATCAGAGAACAGTCCCGCCCACCATGCATTGGTGACGGATTGGTGCAGTTTCTGTGTCTGAACTTCACTCCGCCTCCACATGACATTGAGCACGTGGTCCACGCCGACCAATCATTGTAATTTCCGTCCACTTAAACATTGGAAATACAAAGAACATAACTTCAATCTCGATTGCAGTAAAACCGAGTACAAAAAGCCACAATCCGTAACGTTTAACTATTAGCAACGCTATCTTCGAGTTATTCAATGGATATAAATTGAAAGTTAAGACTAGTGAAGTATGACTTACACGGACACGATCGCTCAAAGCAATGCGAGCGTTCCTCGCTGGGACCCAATCCCTGCTCGTAGCAGTCTTTCCCGCCATTGGAGGGCAGCGGATCATTACATGATCTTATTCTCTTCTTCCAGCCGCGCCCGCAAGTCTTACTGCAGAGACTCCATGTTGACCATTCACTGTAATCTCCGTTAACTAAAACAAGAATGTCAAACAGTATATGAGAAAAAAACTGAATTTCAGTAGTGAACCAGGAAAGGAAGTTTTTAAACCACTCCCATGAAAACACAAACAAAAGTTTTTTTGTTAGGGGGAGAGAAGGGAGCGATTTGGTGAGAAAACCGGCTGACGTCGTACAATATAACTACGTTTCTATCGCTTGATTACCAAGCATAGCGTGATTACCAAGCATAGCGTGATTACCAAGCATAGTGTCTCAGGCAACAAAACGTTGTCTTGAACTGAACTACAAGTTTTATTAGTTAACAGCTCTCAAGCATGTTGCAATTTTGGTTGCGGCGGGTTTAGATTTAAGTTAACAAAATTTAGTAGATGCAAGACAAAACACATTTTGGGTACAGTATTTACAAGGCCTATTTCATAACATAATGGATCAAACGTCATGGTCTGTACGAGGCACTAGTGACAAAATGACAAAAGGCAATGGTGTTTCGATCATCAAAGAAAGGTTCTTCTTAAACTCATTAATAGTGGATAAGTGCTTGGCTAACTGATGAAACACAACACGGTTTGTTTTTGTATCGATATTTTCTCTCTCTAAATAATTTCGTTCGAGAGGCTATATCAAGACTCGATACGTAAGTCTAATCACATATCAATCACCTCGAGTTTGACGCTGCGCGTCATATTTTGAACTCTCTTCTCGGTGCTTGATATGTAAATGAAACACTCAATCTCGTGTTTGATAAATTACAAAATAGGCGATCACGGCTGTGAAACCTTGTGTAATACAGATCATCAAGTCCTTACCTAAGCACTCTTTATCTTTGCAAGGTTGAATTTCAAGAGGGGAACCAAGTTCGGTACAATCCTTCCCGCCATGGAGTGGAGGTGGGTTGGTACAAAGCCGACTTCGTGTTTTGGTTCCCTCGCCGCAGGTTGCAGAACAAGATGTCCAGTTGGACCATTCTGTATAATTTCCATCAACTGTGAATGAAAGATGTTTTTCCGTCAAGACTGAACGGACATACAATTTAAAGGGCCTTTCATTTTCAATTCAAACACAAGACAATTGAAGACAATTTTTTTTAAAGTTGTTTTGGTCTGGATCTAAAACATCAAGGCGTTTGGACACATAACTAAGCCCTGAGTGCAGCTGATTTCATCCCCAGGATGACATACATAGATTTATCCCCACATCTTGAACTATAGGTTACTGACTAAGGCTATTCAGTCAAGAAGGGCTGGAAGTTGGTCATGTTCTTCTTGATGGAAGATGCCTCCACATTACACGAAAAAAAAAAAACTATGAGCTCAGTATCCAGACATCTTAACTGAAAACTGAAAGGAACACAGGGGAAATCCCGGGCTGGCAAGACAGAGGGCCATATTTAGTCCATTTTCTTCGCCCTGGAACTTGGCAAATATAAACATATTCTTGATTGATAGTACTCTCTCTACCTGGGCAGTCCACGACGTAACACTGAGTGCTTTGCACAGCTCGTCCCAGTCTTGAACAATCAAATCCACCATTGGACGGAGGAGGATTGGTGCAGGATCGACTTCGCACCATGAAACCAGGCCCACACGTATGAGAGCAAGGCGACCATTTGCCCCAATCTGTATAGTTACCGTTAACTGTGGCAAATAAACAAAGAAACGCTGTAGTAAATCAATATAACAGACTGGAAAATAGAAATTCAGAGAAAGTAAAACTATTATAGCGCAGCTGCACAAAGTTCTATATGACGACATGGAATGATTTCCGCACAGGTCCCTACTACATTATGCATGCTGTAACCATACTGTTTCATTCTACAATGACAAGAAATGTTTGCATGTGCATTACCCTAACAAATTCATCTGCTGCATGCATAATGAGGTTAGGGACCTCTACGGAAACCTTGCCGACGATATTTATACAGACCTCCACATTGCCTCATATAGCAATGCTCTGCCTCATTAGGTAGACCCAGTCCCTGCTCCTCGCAAGACTGCCCACCAAACTGAGGTTTAGGACTGGAGCATGTCCTGTTCCGTTTTCTGACGCCGACACCACATGTGGTCGAACACGAAGTCCACGCTGACCAATCAGTGTAATTACCATTTACTAAAGCACAAGAAAAAAATAAACACAAAACCAATGCTATGATTTATTTCCTATGAGCGTGAAACAAACCTTAAAAACAAACATTTAGCAAAAGTTTGATGTTTTTACCTGGGCAGTGATCACTGTTACAAAGTCGTGACTGAGCTTTTTCTCCCAAGCAGAACAACTCTCCTTTTGGATGAATACAAACACGCTTCCTGAACTGAATACCAGACCCACACGTCCGTGAACACTCACTCCAGCCTCCCCAATGGGTCCAATTTCCACTTGCTAATAACACGATGAACAGAGTGTTAGGTAACTTTACGCTACAGCATAAGGGGAAAGTCAATCAAAGTTGTTGCATAAATGGAAGTATTTAAAACACGGACCCTTTTGTAAAGATTCTACACTTTCACACAAGCAACGTACCTGGACACTCAGCAAGAAAACATGAACGCTGTTCAAACGCTGGTCCCAGATTTGCGCAATCCCTGCCGCCCGCGGATGGACTGGGATTGGTACAAGTGCGGTGTCGTGACGTCACACCAGGTCCACAGCTACGACTGCAAGCCGAAAATTCCGACCACGCACTGAAGCCACCATCAACTGGGCAAAATAAAGAAAAATAAATAAATACCAAAACTTTTATGAAACTCTGCTACCAACAATTGTATTTCAGGAGATTTCTTTTTACTTGCCAAGACCAGAGCAGTGCTTCTCTTTGATAAATGGCATAAATTCCTTATATTTCGTTTGGAGACTTGGAATCCGGTATTAGATCGACTTCATTTTGTTGTGTTGATTGTTTCCTCGATTCTCATTATAAGTTAAAAGGACAATTCCTTTACGTCGTAAGGAGAAGTTAGATCTTAATCACGAGAACATAAAGCAAATGCTAATAAACTGACCTTCACACGGACCATCATTACAATAAGACACTTCCTTGTCAGTTCCATACCACCTACAGTCACGGCCACCATGAGAAGGTGGTGGGTTGGTACAATGTCGCGTTCGAAACTTTCTACCTTCCCCACAGGTTTTATCACACTGTGACCACCCCGTCCAGTCTGTAAAGCCGCCATCAGCTGCAAAGAAAACAAACCATCAACAGTAATCTTACCATTTACATTATACCATGAAAATATTCACTCTCACCATTAAGAACTACTGGACTATAAACTCGCAGTTTTTGCTTTGATCTCCATAAAATCAACTTAAATGTTAATGCTCTACACGTTGATTTATCTTAGTCTATAATTATTGTCAGTTGACTGTTTACTACATTTCAGGTCCTTAATTTTTGTTTTGTATTTTTTGTTTTTTTATTTCAGGTCCTTATTTTTTATTCTTTGTTTTTTTATTTTAGGTCCTTATTTTTTGTTTATTTTATATTTCAGAGCCTTATTTTCTCAAGTAAGCTTGTGTCGTTTAATGTAAAACGTCCTTCTGTTCGACATGAGCAAAATCGTAATTAACATGAATTTTTAACAGCGGGCAGTATTTCTTCAGACAGCTACTCTACATTTGGTAAAGCTCTTTTCCCAATTGGGTCCAAGTAAGATTTGTTCACCTTGCCCAATCGCATTAAAGCCTGGAACACATCTGGGACCTTTCAATTGTGTGCTAGTAATTAATTCTAAATACCGTATGCGGTTACTGCACCTGTCCAAATATTTGGTAACAATATAAAGTATTTACCAGTAATGTTACTCACTTGGGCATGACTGCACATTACACGACTGAGATTCCATGGAAGCACCCAAACCAAATGATGCACAGTCTCGACCACCGTTGGACGGCGTGGGACTGTTACATGTTCTGTACCTCTGTTTCAGTCCCCCGCCACATGACATATCACAATCGGACCAGTCACTCCATGGTGAATACCCACCATTCTCTACAAACCACGAAAAGTGAATCAAAAGTGAATCTTTTCAAAATTGGTAACTTTTACTTTAAACTAACCAATACTCCACGAAAGCATCTTATTTCATTGTCAGAAAACATATCTCATTGCTGTTTCACGATAAAAACACTGACGTAAGTACTGAAATTATACGAAAAAAAAATGGTCATTCACGAGGTCCTCTAGAGTCATCCCCTGAAAGGAAGGTGAATGACCAGTAATAAACAAGGGTTTTGATGTTGACCCAAAATGCACACTAGTGTATTATCTCATCCCAACGGGATGCATACTAAACATGCGGACATACCTGGGCATAACAGTGCATTACATTCCCGTGTTTCCAGAGAAGGTCCCAAAGATGAGCAGTCCACTCCACCCTTGGCATCCCTAGGAAAGGTACATTTTCGTATTCTCTCCTGTGTCCCTCCTCCGCAGCTGGCAGAGCACTTTGACCAGTGGGACCAGTCAGAGTACACTCCTGTGACAGGCGCTGTGTTATGACAAATGAATGAAAAACAATGACACTGCCACTGCGCTGTTTAGGTTTACAGGTGTTTTGAGTAAATGCACCTACTGATGTAAACAAAGCACACCCTCGAAACATACAACTTAACTGAGATTAAGACAAACTCACGACGACTTTCGTTTCTTTTATGACACAATTGAAGATCGCAATTAAAGGTTGGACTTATATACGTGTTATAAGCCACACCTTCTTCAGAATTCGATTTACCCACAGCTTCTGCCAGTGTCGCACATCGCCAATAATCCATAAAATAATATAACCTATAAAAACTCTGCACTGAGATATTCCAATCTTACCAGCAAATGTAGAAGGAAGCGGCGTGGTTTCCACAGTAGTTGTAGTGGATGTTTCTGAAGGAGGACCCTGTGTCGTTTCCTTGGTACCCGGGCTATACGCGTGCGTGGCCTCACCAGTCACGTGTCCTTCAGTTACAGCAGTAGAGCCTTCGGTGGACTTTGCTCCTGTCGTCAAATGTTGTCCCTCGGTGGATGTAATCTTCGTTGTTTGTGGTGCCACAGTAGCTGCTACGCCTTCTCGAGTTTCTTCTGACACAAAACGCATATTTTTAGCATAACATTTCCTGAAACTCGTTGGTCTTCACAAACTACAAAGGTGACGCGGATAACAAAAAAGTTTGAGGAGTGTCCAAAGGTTTGAACTCCCATGTTGAAAGTGTCCCCTTCATGGAGGCGCCCCATTATTGAGGTCATGGGTGAATAACAAAAAGCTCGATTGCGTGGGTGAAAGCTTTTCAGCTATAATTATTTGATTCCTCTTAATAAAAGTGGACTTATTTTTGAAAGAAGCCTCAATCAGCAGCGTGTCGGACTAGAAAAGCACAAGGGGAGATTTTATATAAAGATTTATCAATATCTGCACTCGCCTCAATATCCTATATTTTACACATATATACATGTTCTGCTGCACGGGGACTGTGTTTTCTTGAGCTTGATGTGTCACACACTAAATAGTCAACCAAACTGCTGTTTGCATGAAGCAACTGCTTTAACCCTTTAAGCCCCAATAGTGTCTTTATAGATCTTACTCTGGCTAACGCCAGACGATTTTACTCTTCACATGGAGACCCCTAGGGGCTTAAAGGGTTAATGAACTGTGCACATACCAAGGCAGTGTCCCCACAATCCGTCAACATCGTAGTTAGATGTAGTAGCACACCATGGCTTGCCGTGATCATCATTGGTGCATTCAAAGTACTGGGTCCCATGATAGACAAACGGGAACACACAGCACGCACCATCACTTGTTCCACCGTCTGTTTCCACACAACGAGCGTTCAGTCCTGCAATACAACAAAGCAAAATTACTTGTTTTAACAGAACCCATACAACGATAGTGTAGATCAATAATTTGAGAATATATGACATGAATCGTGCGTTTGCACTGCAGTTAGAACCGCAGTTAGGAGATTTGAACCTCGTTAACAGACACAATTTTAGTAACTGCCATTTAATCTGCAAAAAAAAAAGAAAGGGATTCGAACCCACGAGCTCACGGTGGGACGCTCTACCTGCTGAACTAAACGGGCCGTCTTAGCTGGGAACAGGTCAATGGCGGGTTTATATATACCCGTGTGAGGAATGGTATCAGTATTTTGTATTTGTTTCTTTTTTCAAGCTAAACCGCAAGTGCTAGCACTGTCATAATGCGGTTTACCTTCTTTTAATGGACACTCCGGGCAGCATTTCCATCGTCTTTTTATGGGATTCTTGCAGCTGAGCTGTGGGCATTCGATCAATGTACAGCGGATTTTACCATCGTCACATTTGCATTCCGGTGTACAGGGACCTGGGGACCAGCGTTCACCATGCTCATGTAAGATTCCATCATAGAAACAGTCTGAAAATATACACAGAGAAGAAAGAAGCACATCGTCAATAAATACAGGATATTACACGGTGGTAAGAAGATAAGTGTTTTATGTTCAAGTGGCAAGAACATAAAATTCATATCTTCGAGCTTACGTGTAATTTTCTTTTTATTATATAGACAAAAGTACATTAAGAAGTTCGTTTGAAAGCTTTGGACACCAACTGAATCGTGCTAGGCGGGAAATGACGTCATCGATATCCTCACCAGTAAGGATATGTAAAATACGCCACTACGGTCCCGGATGTAGTTTCGTATGAATTCTAAGAGTGGTGTAATTCCTGGTAAAACATTCACGTCTGTATAATAAATGTGCACTCACTTAACGTGCACGTAAAAAGTTATCATCTGTTGACATGAAGCCCTTACGGAAAAAGGTCACTCAAATGGCCAATGCAATTTTGGAGAAAGTCTTTGATTACTTTTCAGTTTTCAATTTTGTTGAGGATCTTCGCTTAAATGCAAAAGGGTTTGAACAGGGTTTGAGTTTACTGATGGTGAGAAAATGGAAAACAATGGATGATTATGAAATTGTCCTAAAATCATTAGAGAAGAAAGTGGGGAGTCTATTTAAAAGACAAACTTGTGCGATCCATGTCAACCGATCAGACCGCCCATAGTTTTGCTACTGGTGCTGATATTGCAGTACAACAAAACCAACAAAAGACAAAACAAAGCCTGAGTTGTTACTGTGCGGAGACGATTTAAAACAAGTGCTTACTTGCTCCTCCTGCCGGACGCACGATTGACGTCTCGTTAGCTGTCGAAAAACCCAAAATGAGTTAAATCACAACGCGAAACTAAAAAAAATAGGCCAAATGAGACACGTTCTGCTGGCGTAAATTACTCTGACAAGTTTGCTACGACGCTGCAGCTGCTTCAGCTTCAAAAGAACTCTTAACAGGATCTGCGTTTCTTCTAAAAAAATAATAAAAACAATATTCTTGGTGCAGCACTTTCAACCAGTCGACAGTCCACAACGCCTGGTCATTATACGGTCGGTTAACAATGAGCTTTTGTGGGACTTTACACGAGTCTTTCGGCCGATACCATCATGGCTAAACTGACCAATCACGTTTAACAGACCAGACTTATAACATCATCGTCTGACAAACACTATTCACTTGACTCTGAAGATGACTTCTGCTCATGTTGTCGAAACGTCAGTCACCAACAACAGCTCTTTTCAGAACTACCCTCACCCGGACGATCAAACTAGACGAACTACTGATACTCCTGGGTTCAAACCTTTTACAATCAATGATTTCAAAGTATTTCCCAGTGCATATAGCGAACCAAAATTTGTGGCATCAATAGTTCGAGATTTTTGTTTCTTAACGCTAGAACAGTAGCGATAAGTTTTAACTAAGAGTTACAAAGCACTTACCTTGTGATGGAGGCAGAGTTGGTGCGGCAAGGCCAACTGGAGCTTTTGTGGGACCTGTGCAAGATGATGAATGGCAAACGTGATTACGATTGAGAATAAACGCTCTTTATTTTACGAGAAAAGAGTCATAGAACAGCAATAGAACACGCTAAATGAAGTGTAGGATTTATGGTGTGAAGAGGTGTGGTTAGTGTTGTGTGATGAGAAACTGTTATGGTGTTAGAAAGTTTGGCCAAATGTACATGCTATGGCATTGTATGGTAGGTTGTGATAACATCTGACTAATAAGGACACCAAAACGACGATAGAACTGGGTAGGTCCAAAACCATATGAAGAAAGACAGAATAGGGAGCTAAAGAGATGGATGTCAGAGCTGGAGCTGAAGGGAGGGGTGGAGGGGTGGTAGAAGACACTGCAGCGGCAACGTGCAAACGTCTCCTACTCTCTTTGTTGCCCGCGGGAAAAAGAAACGAGGGAGACGAGGTTGGCTGTAACACGATGTGAAAAAGCTGGAAGTAAGTAGACATAGACGCATATCTATATTAGCTCGAGCTTCCTGTGTAGTAAATCCTGAGATTACTTTGCAATCACCCTCTCTCTGCATCTCGTCCTAGCGAACCTCCGACTTACAGCATGCGTATTAGGACCTCGGCAGGGCAGAGACCTCATGTTTATACCCATCACGAGTCCCATTGTATGCAATTGTTTCCCTTTACAGGCAGAGATCTCATTTATATACCCAACACAAGTCCCCTGTACGCAATTGAATGGTACGTTGACGTAACTGAATGGTGCATTAAATAATTGAACGTATCTTACGTAGATGGGGACTTGTGTTGGGTGTATATATATACATGAGATCTTTCCCCTTGACCGCGATTTGTTATTGAACGTCAAAAACGAAGCCCAAACTTCGACTCAGGCGTTCCCTCTTGGAAAATAAAGTAATACGCAGCTTTACCTTGGCAGAGGCCACACATTCTCTTGCAGTTCTTAATGAGCCAATCATTATGACAGGCATAAGGCGGGTAATCTACACAGTCCACGTGATCTTTAGCTGCGCATGGACCTTAAGAAGACAAAAATCGATACAAAATACTCATTAAATCAAGTTAGAAATAAAGTTTACAAAGCGGTGTTTTCTTCCAATTGGTTTAGCAAATACTTATGGGAAGTACCCGTTATATCACGTGACAATTATTACCATTAGCCCTGATTGGTCAGCATTTTCTAATGAATTCTATTGTATTTTAGTTGACTCAGATTTTATGTGCCATATATGGTTGATTTCTAATCTTCCTTGAAAACACCACTTTGTATATCAACAAATAAACATCATGAAAGGAGGTTAGTAAGACTGAATTACTGTTAGAGTTAGTAACAATTGTGGAACCATACAGTACTATACAACTGAGGATATGATTAAATGACATTACCTAGATATGGCGTGAGTAAAGTGAATTAGTTACATTACATTACTGATATGTTAATTTTGTATTAACACATGTTATCTTATCCATGTATTTCTTACCCTAATGTTGACGAGACTAAAAGATGAGTTGAATTTATTTTAACGATGATTCGGTTTTCATGGATTTGATTCACGAGTGTGTTGCAGGGTAGAAAACCTCACCTTTTGGCTCCCCTTTTCCAAGGCTTTCTACTCCTACAATCGAAAGACGCATGGAAGGAGTTCAATTTCGAACTCCATGACCTCAATTTTCAAAAACATTTCTAGACAGTCAGTCAAGTGTGATCAATTCAGATCATTCACATGCACCACGTGGTTCTGATCAATTAGATTGTAATGAAAAATGTGGATAATTTTACCTAACTCAGGCTCACTGTACTTTTAATTCATAATTGAGTCTGCAACAACATATTTTGAAAAATTGACAGAGCAATTTGAGTTTTTGGACTCCATCAGCTTAGTTTGGTCTCATTATCACTTAGCTAATTAGCAAGGAGCATTTATAATCATACACTACTCGAGGTAGTAAAAATATAATAATGCTATACTGAAGCCGTTAACGTAATTGCAATAATGTATGACCATTATTATTGGTAAGTCAGCTAGATTACTATGTTTTCTACTGTTGTCTAAAAGATTAGGAATAACAAACATCAGCATTGCACTGTTGCACCGTCACATGTTTAGGTTTTGATATTTGTACATAAGTATTTTGTCTAATTTGCCGGTTGTTTGGATGAGTAATAAGGCAAAGTTATTATCTCAGGCTAGGATAGCTTGAATTGTAGATGGGCAACATAAAAGTTCATTTCATACAAGGAGCTGATAATAAAACATTGATTACCTTTTTCCTTTTTTAGGTCAATTCAAATGATAATTGGTCTCTACTATAAAATGAATCAAATTCCATGTTCCTTGTTGGACTTCATAGAAATATTAACCAGAGAGCTGACTCAAAGTACTCGGGTGTGGGAGAAGGGATAAGACACGTACACAGGTTCCGAGTCAAAAAATGCAAATGCAGAGTTATCCCATGATGTAAAACATCCCAAAACCAAATGGCAAAATTTATGCCAGCAATTCCAAGTAAAATGAAATAACACATCACCCAAGAACCTTAATATAACCTGCTCTACCCAGATCCAGCAGAGAATTTATAAAATTGCTGCCTAAGATGATTGTTTGACCTTTAAGTCAATCTCTTTAAGTTTAATCTCGTTGTAGATCTACTTTTTCACTGTGGTGCTTATTTTCAGCCCAGCATCATGATAACTCTTGTGTTAATTGCCCATTTTACAGTAGATTATAATACACTAAAACAATAATCAGCCCTAAATACTAACTCTTTTAGACAGGTATTATATTTTTCTCCTTAGGCTTACCTAAAAAAAAAGAAGACTGAAAAAGCTCTCAGGCCAAAAATTATGAAAGGGTGATGAACTGTAAAATTAGATCCCTAGTGAAAATTCAATTCATCTCTGAAGCAAGCATATGATGACAAAACTATTATCTTCTCACTGGAAAGGCAGTACATGACATTGACCTAAACCAGGCAAAACCCTGAGATGCCTGTGAGTGCATGTGCTTGTTCACTGTTGGGAAATGGGTGCTATTTCGTAACTCACTTTGAAAGACTAATCTTGGCTTCTAAATGTGAAACACTCTGACACTCTCGCTGTTTCTAGATTTGGGGTCTTAGTCTTATCTGGTCCAGGTCTATGTTATCTAGCACCTTCCTATTTACTGAGGTAAAACTCCTATATATTGTATACAATTACCATGTGTATGCTATAGCTGTATTGTTCTGATTGTTTAGTATAACACACATGCAAAGCATTTTTGCTTCAATTGTGAAACGAAGCAATACACTTAGTAACAAAATGCATCATGAATCATGGGGTAAACTACTAAAATAGGTAATTCAGATTACTCTAAGCTCATTAACCCAGATTAACCCACTCGGAATTTTCAGTGATCAACAAAACACTGACCCCCAGTCCATGAACTACCCCAATGGCCAACCCGAATGGACTACTATTTCAGATAAGTACTATGTCAAGAAGCTGTGATTATATATATGAATAATAATAATAATGACCATTATTCCACATTGTGGCTCTTCATTTTTCAATATGCAAATTAAATTAAATCAATCAAATCAAATCAAATGTTGGTTTTTGTGAAGAGGGGAAAACCAGAGTACCCAGAGAAAAACCTCTTGGAGCAGAGTAGAGAACCAACAAACTCAGCCCACAAATATAAAAATATACTTACAATGCACGAACGCTGCTTAGTTCGCACGGCCTGCCGCCGCCATATTGAATAATTATCTCGGTTAAAACAACCGCTGAGCACAAAAAGCGCAGACTCAAATCAAATCAAATATTCTGTAGTCATTCTGTAGACCTTTCTATGGACATAACACTTCAAAAAGTCATCGCAAACGAAAGGGATGTGAGACACCTGGCGTAATTATATCACAAGTTTAATGTCATCTCGCTCCCAGATGATTCAGTAGCTCAGTCCTGGAACAGACGAAATGATTTGCTGACAGTCTGCTGACGTGGTGACATCACTTCGTATGGCTTGAATCTACGCTTTTTGCGTTGAGAGGTTGTTTATTCAATATTCAGTATAATTATTCAAGATGGAGACAGAAGGCCGTGGGGAACGAAAATAAGCTGGCAACTTTCGTGAAGTGTAAGTATGTAATCGCAGCTTCTTAACATAGTACACATCTGAATGGTCCATTTTAGGGTAGACCATTTTAGGGTAGTCCATTTTAGGGTAGTCCATTCGAGTAGTTCATAGACTGGGGGTCAGTGTTTTCTCCATCACCGAGATTTTCAACTGTATGATATTTCCATACAACCCTCATACTTCATTATGTATACTGTAGCTGAATTGCTTTAAGGAATGAACGTACAAACATTTCTTGTTTTCAAAGAACAAGACTGTACAGCTACAGCATGCATAACGGGATGTATTAAATTTGTTGATTCTACCTTCGCAGAAGCCACATTTTTTCTTGCAGTTTCTTTTCATCCATTCATTGTCACAGCTGTCTACCGAGTATCTATTACATTCCTCGTTATCTTTACAGACAGCTGAAAATAACCAAAGAAAATAACTTAGTTTCACTTCTTTCAAATTATATTTTCCCGTGAACAGTGAAGTTCACGTACGACGCCATCTTGGCAGTGGAAGACTGGTAAGAGAAGCAATTCTCCCGTCCTGACTGCGCTGGGAAAGATGTTTCTATCCGGGGCTCCATTAGTCTCCTCCGCAGCCGTTATTAGGATCGTCACGCAACGCTTCTCAGTGGGGGAGAAGCGTTGCGTGACGATCCTAATAACGGCTGCGGAGGAGACTAGGGCTCCATTGCTGAGGGAGCCTTTTTTCGTTTCCTTTTGTACCTTTTTTTAGCAAAATTCAATACATAGTTTGCCTTTAATAACTGTATTAAGACCGTGAGTTTATAAATGTTAAGTTTTGGGCAGGTACTCGTATGACTTTCGAAGGTTATGAATTTTATGGGCACTGAATTTCTCCTATTAATGTCGGTACGTTTACTCCGTTATAACTGAATGAGACGAGGCAGTAAGTATCAAGAAAAATTAAAGAAACATCCAGGTTAACACAGGGCTAAAAATTGGCGGTCGAACGGTCGCCAGTGGAGAGTTAAAACTGACCAGGGCTACCAAAAGTTAAGGTTTGAACGCCCGATGTGCGACTATGCTGCAGAATTTCGAAAAGTTGCGATGTAAGTTATGCAAAGTACAAAGTTTAAAATAAAACTCAATATGCAGTTTAGTTGGACTACCTTTCTCTTCGTTTCTTTGCCTGAACTCCGAGATCATCCATTTTAGTGAATTTTTAGTTGTGAAGTGGAAATTCCAAGCCGTTTTAACAATGACTTCACGAGCGATCCACATTCACAACATATAGACGCCGCTTTGATTTTGTGATTGCCACGTGATTCTCAACTGAAGAATCGAGGACTACTTCATTTTGGGATGGGCCACTAAGAATTCAAGAAAACTGGCCCGACTGGCCACCAAGCACTGGAGTTAATTTTTAGCCCTCTAACATAATCAAAACTTCTATTTTATTGCAATAAAGAACTTACGCCTGCAAAACTGGCATTTCCTTGGGCAATTGAGCTGCACCCATTCATCACTGCACTGATTGATAGAATACTGGTTACATTCGTTCTTGTCGTTGCACCAGGGAGCTGAAGAACAAAATCCGAACACATTCATCAGGACAAAAAATGTTACGTTTAAATAGCTTTTTAAAATGTATTTACTTAATAGTTGGGAATAATTTAACGAAATATTGTTAGGGACGGACCATTAGAAAAGTGATGGGGGGAAACCAAAAAAAAATTAATGCAAGGGAAAATGCCAAGAAAAAAAATTCATGCAAAGAAGAAGGTAAAAAAAAATTCATGGAGAAGGAAGGTCCAATTGTGACTTTTTCACAGGTAGTAAAAAAATTCGTGCAGAGGGGTTCACCTGAAAAAAAAATTCCTGCACAAGCAGTGAGCGAAAAAAAAAAATCGTGCAAGTTGAAAATTCCCCCCCCCCCCCATCACTTTTCTAATGGTCCCTCCCTTAGGTACGATGACCTGTCACCATACTTTTGTTTGTGGTTATTCGCAATGTGCTAGATTTTGAAAATCTTATAAGCTCTATTAGACAGTAAAATAACAAATCTCTTTTCTTGCATTAACATCAAACTTGTACCGCTCAAAAGGGAGAATTATTTTGCTCTAAATAATTCTTAAATTTTAAGTTCGCCTATTTAGTCGCACTTACCCTCTGGTATCTCGAGAACAGCAGTCCCATGTTTCATCGAGGCCTTGACATGTGCCTTACCAGGACCCTTAACCGGGACTTCAGTGACAGCTTCCTCTGCCTTTATTTTGGCGGGAAGTTTGACGACAATTGTTTCCACCACAGGCGCTTTATCTTTTAAATCTTCCGTCAAAGTAGGCTTTCCGTTTTCATTTTCAATGTTTACCACCACCGGTTTGGTTGATTTTTCTAGGGATTTTGTCACCTCGGAAGGAACTGTGACACTCAGTTCTGTGTAGGGTTTTTCTGTAGTGAACTTCTGGCCAGCGGTGGTTTTGGTGGCCGTCACTGCAAATAAAATGCAGAACATCAAGTCAGCGGCACCAGTTACCAACATTAAGGCCATTCCTAGAATATTCGCTTGCAACCTCCCAGGACACTTTTCCGGGTTTGTGTGGGCACCCTAGGATCGAGGTTGATTCACTTAAGAACCAAACACCACTTATGAAACGCAACTTTGACGGAGCGAACTAACTGTGGTCTTTGGTATGGTATATGGTCTTTCATATATTAACTTGCATTATTGTTCTCCATCTACGGGTATATTACGAACTCACAACATGATCAGCTCCCAGTTGGCTTGATAGCTCAGTTGGTAGAGCACTGCACCGGTATCGCAGAGGTCATGGGTTCGAAAGACCATATATTTAACTGCGATGATCAATCAATGTCATTACATTTTACTCCGCAGTTCAAATATATGGTCTTTCATATATTCACTTGCATCATTGAACTAAGTATTCCTATTAAGAATAATCAGGCTGCCCAGAAATTCAGAATGATTTGTGTTAGATGCTCCTTTTCCCCGCTAAATAATGATCAATCCAAATTAGTTGACCAAATTAGCTGAAGTAATAAGGAATATGTATCGGTTCTTTGTTAAGACTTTAAAGGGCAGTCGCCGGGGATCACTACCGTAACATAAAATGCTAAAGACTTCCCAAGGATTCGAAAGTTCCCCACTTTTTACCTCATGGTAGGTATGCCATACCATGAGGTATAGTGATGGTTGGATTAATTGGTCACTCCATTCCCGTTAGACAATTACTTTATGCATTAAATATGCATTAAATGTGAATTAAACGGGTCTACCCCTGTCTCCCCTACTAGGTTGGTTTTGTCCACAAAGTCGTGCAATTGTTCTATGTTCACATATGTGTGGGGAGGGGGTGAGACAAAGCGGCAGCATATGTTTACAAAATGGCGTCTGTTGTGTCGATCCCGACGCAAAGATTGTCAAGGCTGGTTTTCGTTCCTTTCGCTCCATCTTTGATCAAAATACACTTTTGAAGATCTCGCGAACGAACAGGAAATGTGTTCAAGAATGCTCGAGTGGAAAGAAATGGGTTTTAAAGTCCTAAAAGTGACGATGTCTCCAATTTGGACGACGGGTAATCGATCAGCCGTAGCAAGAGTGCACAAAACGAACGATTCGGAATGAACGCTTTATGGTCTGGGGAAAGGACAGCACTTCATAGAATAATTACCACATACCATGAGGTAGCTCAAAGGACCCTTTGATTTAAAATGGGTTGTATCAAAGTCCTAGCAACTGATTGCCCACAACACGGTTATTGGCACCATGGATTTTTAAATGAGTATTCTCCGACTGTACTTACCGTTGCCACATATTTTGCACTTTTTAGGACAGTTGACTTGAAGCCAGTCATGGCTACAGTTGTCGGGTGTATACTGAGCGCAGACTGGGTCATCGCTACACCAAGGCTCTTGAGGGAAACAAACAACAATAAACAAAAAAAAAAACAATTAAGTTCTCACGCAAACACTTAATTTGTTCTTCCAAGTTCGAACTGATAAATCTGTCATTAATCACGAAAGCTAAGACTGCCCAGAATTACACTAAAAGGAAGAGTTACTTTTTTTACGACATCGACATCGACAATAAACCCGCTTATGATTGAGAACTAACACTGTAGTATAACAATTAACAAGATCATGCATGAGTTAACTACGTTCTTCTTTCTAAAAACGCTTTCAGAGAATATCCAAGCTTACCGTAGACATGTGTTGTATCTGTGGTGTTCTGTTCAGTTACGGCTGAAAACAACAAAACAAAAACATGCAAAATAGATGTTGTAGCTGATTTACCAACTTTGGCGAAAACAAAATATAAGTACCACAAAACTGTAATGTTAAATAAATTTCCAACCCACAATACGCTATGTGGTTTTATCCATACAACGATGTTAGCTAGACAATAGGGTTTTATGATATCTAAATTAATTCAAAAGTTAAATCTTATGAAAAACTTAAGAACATTTTAGTTTAGTGTAATGTCGTAGTCGTTAGCAGAGCTTCAAAGCTGCCAATTGAACTTCGATCCTTGACTTCGAAAATTTTATTTAAGAAAGGTTCATCGTTTTAACCACAGTATAGTTATAGTCTTTTAGCATTTTATCTTATCGTCATAGCTTTCCATTGTATCCCATTTTTTACTTTTTTATCTTTTTGTTGTTTATTTTTTTCTTTTTATAGGAAACCCATTGATAACAGTGTTTTTGTACACTGATGGGTATTTTATCCTGTTTAAATATTCGCTATGATTGTTATTTTTGTTGTTATTGTTATTATTATTACTTTTATCTGGGCTTGCTTTGTAAGAAGTTAAAAATTATTTCAAAAATAGTCGGAAAAACTTTTCGATCAGTTAATAAGTGGCAAATACGAATTGATAAAACATATGCATCTTTCACTTCAAAGGAATCTGGTTAATGATTAACTAGAATCATTTGATTATGGATAACGGTTAAAAACACGCATCGAAACGTCCAAGTTCACGTTATACTTTGTCCCTTAAGTCAGCAATACAACTAAATTTCATGCTTAAAAAGAAATTTATAGGGTTTATAGGAATAAATAACAGAATAGCAGTTCTACTTAAATGGTTCTTGAGGTATTTGCTTAACTTTGGAAGTAGAAAATAGAAATCCAATTAAGCAACAAATTGAACAATTGGTAAGCAAACAAAGGCATTGCAGTGAAGAGTAATCTAATTAAGATATAGTTTATCTTCAGTTTGAACCTCATTCTTCGCTTGAAAAAATCACTCTTTCCAAGTATTTTGCAGAAAAGTAAAATTTCTTTTGTTTATGCTCGAAATAAATCTAGCTTTCGCTGAGATGAAGAAACTGTCATAGAATGGTTCCCGTGCAGACTGCACCGTGAGTTATTTCACCAGTTCTACGCCGTTATATAAGACCCCAATGTCTTACACTAGAAATGCCCAGCCCTCAGTTAAAGACAATCTGTGGGTTTAATATAAATTTCATTATATTAATCATTAGTATGTTAGTCAGCCCCCAAGGATCCGGACATATCAAATCATTCGCCGTCACGGTTGATTGATCTAAATTGACGGAAGTCCCCGGACCAAAGTCTCGGTCGGACACACCGGAACACGTGAACTTCAATCAAATAGCACAAAATATTATCCGAGAATAAATAGTTCTGCAAATTATAAATGCTTTTCAGCTATGTCCACGTTAAATAACGCCGCCATCTGTCCGTGGAAAGGGTCTTAACAGGATCAAGATGTCACGAGTGAGCTAATTAAATATGACCTGCTTACTTTGTTCAGCGATCTTGCAAAATGTCAGAAGAATTGCATGAAGGAGCACATATCTTCCCATATTTTTCTGCCTGTAGTTTTTATGATCATTTTCTCACATGTTGAAAAGCGTAAAACAATTCCACGAGCTTTGCAGCCATTAACATTAATGCAATGCCGGTTTGCTGGTGCGTTAAACATTAAATCAACGGTCACCCGCAAAGGAACAAAAACAATGCAAGTCTATTCTCACGTCTCAGGCATTGATCAAATTATGTTTTCTCCATATCATATTGCAACAAAGGGAACTGGACAAGTCATAAGAATTAAAAACTTGATCGATTGAAAATGTTTTACCTGAAGTATGACTAGATTCTCCTAACATACTAAGTGGGACTTACAAGAAACTGGTGGGGAGAATTGATATATATATATCTATAATACGTGTTCAAAAAAACTTCGCTTTGAACAGATGGGAGCTCCTCGAAAACCAAGCGGTGTTCAAGCGGTGATGTCCAAATTGAGAAACAATTAAAAATTCATAGCGAGCAGAGGAAAAATTTGATAAACTTTTATAAGCAGTTAGTCTTCCCTAAGAGATCGAGAAAAAGCTTCATTTTAGAGTAAGAAACGGAAGGTATTTTTACAGCAATTTACTGGTAGTAACACTTCTTTGTCTGGAATTATGTAACGTGCTATTTTTATATTAGGGGAAACTCTAAACATTCGACAGAACTGGCGTTTTTTGTCTCTATATCCGATGAGCCTTCGTCAGTCTTGAGCAATTTTCTTTTTAATTTAGGCTTGTGGTAAGAGCGTTGACTTACTTAACATTAATCATTTGTCTGTTTTCAATTGAAGACAAACTGTTTGACTAAACTGCTCGATTTCAATTGAAAGACACGATGCCTAAACAATGCGAGCTTAAAATTTTGGAAATCACTTCCAAGCACAATGATGGTGGAGAAAGATTAAACATTTCTTAGGAATAATAATGATAATAATGATAATGATAGTAATAATTATAATTATAATAATAATAATAATTATGATGATAATGATAATGAAAGTTATAATAATAACAATAATAATAAGCATTTAAGTAATATAGCAGAATTGACGAGAATGTAATCAAAATCAGTGGTATGCGGGCTCCTTCAATCAATTAGATCTAAACTCGTTTCCATCAACGTTTGCAGCTTTCGTTTCTGGCGCTGG
Organism: Ricordea florida; assembly: GCA_949710005.1. Classification (NCBI taxonomy): domain Eukaryota; kingdom Metazoa; phylum Cnidaria; class Anthozoa; order Corallimorpharia; family Ricordeidae; genus Ricordea; species Ricordea florida. Next base: position 8,959,437 of record OX453272.1, on the reverse strand, counting down.
GCCTTTTTTCGCCCCAGAAACGCACTGGGAACAAGGTTTTAAACTGAGCCGACAGCGGTGCTAGCTAATCGACACATGCCCTACTTCTTTGTAATCTTTAAGTACAACGCAAATGAACATTGACCAAAAATAGCGGTTTTCAAATGGCAGTCTTGAAACCAATACCCAAGTAGTAGCCCTGGCCAGTCACAACAGATACAGAGAGTTCAATAAAATCAAATAAACCAATCAGAGTTCAAAGCAAACACAAGTCGTCAGTAATAGACGTGACAATTCACTTGCAAGCCAGTCACAGATGGTTTTACAATTATTATTGGTTGTGACTGGTTAATAAAGAAGGTGACTGGATATTCCTTAACCAATCACCTATCGAAGAATCGTGAGTGGTAATGCAAACTAAAGCAATCCCGATCAAGTTTCAACTGTGTATTAAAAACTGCTCCAATATTGCACACATAATTCAGATACTTACGATATTGATTCATAGTGACGTGAGGTTGAACAGCAATCTTCCTTGGTCTCGTGAAGTCAACTGTGATGTTTTCGTTTGGTGGTGGTTGTAACATGCTTGCATTTCTTATAATTTCATCTATAATTCCACCTTCAAACGGATTTACTACACCAGGACCCGTCGGCATAGGAGGAGCCTGGGTAGGGATGGCATGCGCATGCTCAATGTTTGGAAGTGAAACTTTGATGTTTTGAACTGTGTTTGCAACAGCTACTTGCGGAATCAGCGGTGACGTGATCTTGTGAACTGTGTTAGTGATAATTCCCTGTGTGATCTGAGGCGCCGTGGTGGGAATAGGACTTTCCTTTTCCTTTTCAAATGATATTCTAATGCTTTCATGTTCCTCTTCACCAACATGTGGTTGTATAGCAACAACATTTCCCACGGATCCATTTTGAGCCGATTCGTTTCCCAGATAAGAAATCTTTATATTTTCCGTGTCCCCTTTCACTGGAGGATGTAAATAAACTTCATCTACCCCAGTAACTGGCTTGTTTTTGTCAATAAAAGATATTTTAATGTTTTCTATTCCACCGTTCTCAACAGGTTGTGCGTTAGACGGTACTTCAACCACCCAGTCGGGGGCCTGTTTTACTTCCTCTCCTAGGTTATACACTTCCATTTCTTGCACAGGTAATGCCTCCAGATCACTCGCATTCATTACAACCACAGGCTGCGAGGTTGGTTCCAGGGTTCCGACTGGCATCGGAATTACTTCCTGCGGTGTCGACGAATCATACACTCCAATCTGTGAACCAGAAGTTGTGCTTTGCACGTGCGGAAGTGTGCTCTCGTAAAAGCTTTCTGTTTCTGTCTTGTTGTACAGATTATTTAAAGGATAACTTGCCACTGGGGCAGGTTGTGCCGGGTAAATTGTCTCATTGGTTATCTCTTTTGTTGCTATAAGTGCCGCTCCTGTGACCCCTTGGTTGTTAACCTTGGGGTAGTTGAAATTACGGTACGGGATTAGATTAGATGTGTCAGGAACAGTGGTGGGAGAATCCTTCCACCCTTTGAAGGGGTTTACTGTTGGCTGTGCTGCTGTTGGTACGTATGCGTTGACTTTCTCATTTTCAGGAGGTGCGGCATCTGCAAAGTGAAATGATGGTCAGTATAACCTTTCAAGGAAAAACTAGCCACTTAACGTAGATGAAGTTTTAAGAGAATCAAAAATTTCCGATACCGCATCAGATTTGAAACTCACCGTTACCACAGTAACCGCACAACTTAGGGCAGTTGAGATTTATCCAGTCAGACGCGTCACAATGATGTCTGGTGTACATGCCGCAGGCGTTGTGATCAAAACACCATGATTCTGCGACGACAAAAAAAAAGAAGATATAGCGTCTGACAGTTGATGGTTTTTTGTGCATCCTGGTTAAGATAACTCTACGACCTAGGTGTACTTCAGTTTTACTAATATGTCATTAATATCTACAGGATTGTCTTGGTGTAGTAGGAAAACTTTGACAAGTGAGATCAATCCTTAATGTACAGTTAGTCATGTCTTATGACAATGAATCCAGGACTAGGTAGAAGTAGAATGCAATAAAGGACAAACTGTACAGTTTCATGACTAGATATTCTATTCACTGAATGGTCTATACACTGTAATCAAATGTATAAGGAAAAACACTCTATCTCGGTTTGTAATGCCTGGCGATTAGTGTTTTCTTAAAAAGGCTCATTGCTGGCCATTTACCAGAAAATGCAATTGTTCGGTTCTTCTTTATCTTATAGTTGTGGTCGCTTGGTAGCTTCATTGCTCATTTTTGTATTTTTCTTAGGGCAGATTAAACGAGTGATTTCATCATGCGATACGAAGAGCGTAAAATCTTGAACTGCTTACTCGCGCAATTCAGAAATTCCAGCTTTTATCTTTTAAATTTGTGTAAACGGCCATTTATAGCGCAGTCTTTTGAAATTAATCAAAACCTGGCTTTTTGCTATATTATAATTTACTGTACTATAATAAAATAAAAACTACCCCAGAATATCACTGTTCGGTAGCTTTCTAAAGTTGGGTAATATTAACTGATAGCTTCCCCAAAAGATGAAAAATTAAGACCATTGATTGAAACTCAACGTTTGATTGAGTACAGGGACAAATAAAACAATCATAGTTTTAGTGTGACCATGTGGCGAATAGGTTTCTTTATTTCTTCATACAGTCTCCTGAGGAAGGGTCTTCAACATATGGTGCATTTGAAAAAAAGTAGGAAAAATGCTTCTAACAAACGAACTTGATCTTTACGTTGTTAGTCAGCTAGTTGCTAACTGGTACAAGACCAAGGGCCGTCACGCTCAAACGAACAGATAACGCAGGCTCGCTCGAGCGCAGCAAACCCACTCGCTTGCTTTTATATGTTCGCGTTTTCAGACCAGCGAAAGATGCACTACGTTCTACCGGACCAAAACTTTTAAGTTTCACTCCAGAGGAGTTAAATCTTGCTAAAGAACTGGAACGTAAATTCCGACAAAAACGAAACGAGAGATAATCCAGTGGTGATATTAAATATTCTTCTAGACCAGTTTCCTTTTGTCTTTGGACAGTATACATTCATTAATTAGTTAGATGCAGGCGGGAAAGGAAAAATGCCAAACATTTTTAACGCTAAATACTAAAAACCCTACTGAGATATGGATGTTTTTAACTTTATTGGTTAAAATTATTTGTTATAGGCTGGACGAAGCGAAATGCCTTGATTTCTATATGACACCTTTCATATATACAAGAAAAAAAAAAACAATTTTCCATATCAAATATAATAAATAAATGTTGAAACTATTACAGGTTGAATCCTCACTGAGGACATTTCCTGTTCTACTTCGCCTGTACCTGAATTCTGCAACGTTTTCCGGGTTTAAAAGCTACCTGATACAGAGCAGCAATTCAATTGTCATAAAACTGTCATATATGCTTACAGAATACACTTGTCAGTACTTTGAAATATATCGTCATTTCATAATATAATGAGTGACTCAGCTGGCCGAAATTATGCAATTTACTTCAAGATTAAACTAGATTAACAAAATCAAAGAATACCACTTACCATCCGAGGACTGAACAGATTGGATTAAACACAAGGCAGTGAATATGCCAAGTCTCAATCGTGTTTCCATTGCTAGCTGCTTCTGTCCCAAGATGTTTCTTCTCTTTCCAGTTAAGAGAGAGGAAAGGGACAGTTCAAACTCTGCTCTCCCGCGCTTTGTTATCTACAATCTAATCATGTGAAAAGTACAAAACACAAATCATCATTATAATTACTCCATAGCGGATTGATAACACCATCTCATGGTTGTCTCTTGGTGATAGATAGACGAAAGATAAGCTTTGTTTGAAGTTTTGTTACGTTTTTTGGTGCCACCATGAAACCAGTTTTTTTGAAAGGTGCTGTATTGATTTGTTGAGACGTTGAATGACCAATATTATCATAAGAAAGATTCTGGCGAAAATAAAAAACGTTAGTGTTTGAGATTGTGTACGGAAACTTAATTCTTGAACTGTGCTAGATCAAGAAGTAGCTTTCTTTACGGGAAAAGATAGTCAAGCGATTAACTTAATTTTGCTAATGCAAAAAATTCTATATAATAGAGGTTTTGAAATTCGCTTTAGTTCGAAAAGCGGATTTCCCGATGAAGAATTAGAGGATAAACGTTTTCCGTTGTTTTTTCAACGTATATGTCATTCGAAATATAAGGGTGATTTTTGATAACTCAAAAAATCAGTGGCAGGAGAAAAACAGACAAAACTGAGATCAATGTTCAAACAGTCATCAGTATCAGACAATCTGTTCCTTGCGAATCTAAATCAACAAGGCCGTGAATTATTCCTTCGCCCCTTACCTTGGAGTGCGGCAGATTTACATGAAGAAAACCTCTGTTATCTTATCACCGTATTAGAATCTACCTCCATTTCCTATCACGGTATGTCGACATTTCTCCGTCGATGCTACGAGCCAGCAAATAATTTATTCTTTTGTTAACAAAAATTCGATCTTGTGTTTTGCGCATGCGCTTTATGGAGGCCACGTATGTAATCAAATATGGTACCCACTGTTTGCACATGCTCTGTGTGTTCTCTGTGATTTAACGGGTGAACCAATTACAAACCTCTTAAGATGTCAGGTAGTATGACACTTCTTGACTGTGAACTCGGAAGACGCAACATTCCTTGGTTATAAAGAATTCTGGTCTTTCTCACCTTGATAATGGTTGGATTTCTTATACGCCAGTTCTTCGTATCAAATTTCATTTTTAAAATTCTCACCATTTCAGGAATACTTTCTGCTCATACGACTCTGTCGATCCAAAATGAACTTCATTTTGAACGCCGCGATTATCTAATAACCATGACTCGTTGCCGTTAACACTAAAGAGAATGTCGACCACTGAATCGTTTCAAGGCAACCACTCAAGGACGTTTATGCGTCATAACAAAAGGAGCAAGAAACTATTTCTGACGTTCGAATTTCCAACAATTTGTCAACAGCAACAATCAGTAACTTAGCTTCATTTGCTATCTTTTTAAAAAGCGGTTAGAATCCTGCTGGTGTAGAATTGAAAAACTATAAAATCTGTAATAAGGCACTACTACAGATTTGCTAGATTCACTGGCAATTTTGAAAGATCAAAGATCAAAAAGCCCGCAAAAGTACAGGCAGGTGTAATGGTATGTTTACAATGCGATCTACAGGTTTTCTTTTCTCTTTCAATGTAAACGACAAATTGCAAGTATCCAGTAAGGAATACATTTATAAAATTTACTTATTTTCAATTGCTGTAAAATCTTTATTCCCTATAAAGCCCATTGAAGGTGCTTTGAATTTCACCTCGCTGTTGACAGACACAATAAGCATTTGATTCTCCAATGAGCTCTCATGGCGTTACAACGTAAGGAGATCCGTTCCCAGGCCCAAACGTTCTTGCAGGAGACATGAAAGCGCATGAGGGATTGAATCAAATCTTGACTCATCCCAGGTTTAATAAACTTTACTCTCATATCATGCATGCCTGGAGTAAAACAAAGAAAGCATAAACATCTAAAGAATAATCAAAGTAGGACTATGGTGAACTCGTGGATATGTTTACAAAACAGAGAAAAAAGAAATAATTTAAAAATTAACGAGGTGTTTTTTCAGAGTTGTGATTGAATGAACTTGAAGATAATTTTAATAATCTATAATCACAACATAAAAGTGACCAGGGAGCTGAGTAGCTTTTTGAAATAAACATACAGTGAGTACATGACGCCAATCATTTGACTACACTAGGCATCAGTTATAAGGCAGGTGGCAAGCATACAGTTGTTAAAAAATTTGATAACTTAACATAAGGGTACAGGATTAAATGGCACCGAAACCAAATGTAGTCTGGTATCCTGCTGCTCACTGTCTGTGTGTTCAAAGTAACAGGGTCCTTCTGAATAAGGTCTGAATTTTGTTGCCATGACATTGTCAATTTTATCATCATTATAGTTTTTGTTGTCTACAAGTCTATTCAATGTATGCAACAGAAATATCCACCTTGATTCTGCAGCTGATAATGAACAAAACCATGTAGGATAGCCCAGCTGACGAATCATACCAAACAAGTCTTTCTTGCATTTTTGCAAAGTATGTTAGTGATGATCATAAAATCCTTAAGACTCTCAATCCTTTATCAAGTTGAATTAGTTTATTTACCGTACAATCTCATTTTAGGTTATCAGTGGTATATATATTCAGGGTTGCACTTGAAAAAAATCACACTTGCCATCATTAATACAGCACTACATCTTTGTTTTTATCCTTATAACTTCTTGTTTTTGCAATGTAAATATGATGAGTCACACAACAGTAAGCAAAACAGGTAAGCCTATTTTTCCAACATGTCTACTTCAACACAATCTAGTTCACTTCAAGGTAAATTCGGAAATCAATAGACAGAAAACGTTTCATTGTAACGGCTTGTGGTGTATTGTATATAATATAACGCTTAATACATTTTCTACATGACTTACTCTTTTCGAACCCTGGTTCTCCGTCACGGCATGCGCCTCTATATTTAATGGTAAGCGTTGACATACTTCTTGACCGTCCCAATACTTTTCCAACTCCATTCCTGTTAGTACTAACACTTAAATCATTAGAAACGTCCTCCATGCGATGTTTCTTATCCAGGTTGGCCGCAGAAGTTCTTCGGTTTCACATCATGGATTCGTCAATTTATTCTGTTTTCAGTAGTGGTTTCGTTCAATAACGAGTACTCATTTCGCTCAAATAAATTCTCATTCAAGTGCTAATTTCGCTCTATGAGTTCTCATCAAAGCTTACTATATTAGCAAGAGATTTTCTCATCTTCAGATCACTTTCGAGCCAACTGAAATTCATATACTGCTTGTAATCTTGGGGGCGGTCGATGGCGGTCGATGTCGGTCGATGTCGGAAAAGCGAATAGTTATCATCTGTTCACGTTTAGCGCCTGGCCGAGTAAAAGGCTCATGAAATTCAGTCTCCAAGTTGGTCATTGTCCTAACTGGAAACATTTAAACTCCTTTTGATTTTAGTAAGACCGCTAATGAGGCCCTGTTAGTGAGGTTGTTTATGTCGCGCGTCTGAGTTTCAAACCTTTTCACGTCGCAATTTCGGAAGGTCGAAGGTCGCTGTCGTAATTTCCCGTGAGCGGCTCGTCGTTCGTCGCCATTTCAGGTCCTTTATGTCGCCGTTTCAAGGCCACGTCGCTTGTCGAAATTTACCCCTAACAGGGCCTCGCTAATCGTCCTCTTAAGCTACAAAATCATTACAAACTCTGGCAACGGTACGATACACTTTCAGCGTGAACTTTCATCAACAGACTTCCGTGACTTCGGTCACGACAATTGTCGTCTTCATATCGGTGCCCCCGAGTTCTATCCGACTAATTACGAAGTGTGTCTACACTGGAGTGAGTGAGTGAGTGAGTGAGTGAGTGAGCGAGTGAGTGAGTGAGTGAGTGAGTGAGTGACAATTTGCATATCGGAGTCCCCACAATAACTCGCAAATACGCTTCGCGTATCCACGAGTTAAAAACCATGAAAAGTACAACAAAACAAGACGTGAACTCAATCAAAGTAGGACTATGGTGAACTCGTGGATATGTTTACAAAACAGAGAAAAAAGAAATAATTTAAAAATTAATGAGGTGTTTTTTCAGAGTTGTGATTGAATGAACTTGAAGATAATTTTAATAATCTATAATCACAACATAAAAGTGACCCGGGAGCTGAGTAGCTTTTTGAAATAAACATACAGTGAGTACATGACGCCAATCATTTGACTACACTAGGCATCAGTTATAAGGCAGGTGGCAAGCATACAGTTGTTAAAAAATTTGATAACTTAACATAAGGGTACAGGATTAAATGGCACCGAAACCAAATGTAGTTCTGGTATCCTGCTGCTCACTGTCTGTGTGTTCAAAGTAACAGGGTCCTTCTGAATAAGGTCTGAATTTTGTTGCCATGACATCGTCAATTTTATCATCATTATAGTTTTTGTTGTCTACAAGTCTATTCAATGTATGCAACAGAAATATCCACCTTGATTCTGCAGCTGATAATGAACAAAACCATGTAGGATAGCCCAGCTGATGTGATGATCTTAAAATCCTTAAGACTCTCAATCCTTTATCAAGTTGAATTAGTTTATTTACCGTACAATCTCATTTTAGGTTATCAGTGGTATATATATTCAGGGTTGCACTTGAAAAAAATCACACTTGTCATCATTAATACAGCAATACATCTTTGTTTTTATCCTTATAACTTCTTGTTTTTGCAATGTAAATATGATGAGTCACACAACAGTAAGCAAAACAGGTAAGCCTATTTTTCCAACATGTCTACTTCAACACAATCTAGTTCACTTCAAGGTAAATTCGGAAATCAATAGACAGAAAACGTTTCATTGTAACGGCTTGTGGTGTATTGTATATAATATAACGCTTAATACATTTTCTACATGACTTACTCTTTTCGAACCCTGGTTCTCCGTCACGGCATGCGCCTCTATATTTAATGGTAAGCGTTGACATACTTCTTGACCGTCCCAATACTTTTCCAACTCCATTCCTGTTAGTACTAACACTTAAATCATTAGAAACGTCCTCCATGCGATGTTTCTTATCCAGGTTGGCCGCAGAAGTTCTTCGGTTTCACATCATGGATTCGTCAATTTATTCTGTTTTCAGTAGTGGTTTCGTTCAATAACGAGTACTCATTTCGCTCAAATAAATTCTCATTCAAGTGCTAATTTCGCTCTATGAGTTCTCATCAAAGCTTACTATATTAGCAAGAGATTTTCTCATCTTCAGATCACTTTCGAGCCAACTGAAATTCATATACTGCTTGTAATCTTGGGGGCGGTCGATGGCGGTCGATGTCGGAAAAGCGAATAGTTATCATCTGTTCACGTTTAGCGCCTGGCCGAGTAAAAGGCTCATGAAATTCAGTCTCCAAGTTGGTCATTGTCCTAACTGGAAACATTTAAACTCCTTTTGATTTTAGTAAGACCGCTAATGAGGCCCTGTTAGTGAGGTTGTTTATGTCGCGCGTCTGAGTTTCAAACCTTTTCACGTCGCAATTTCGGAAGGTCGAAGGTCGCTGTCGTAATTTCCCGTGAGCGGCTCGTCGTTCGTCGCCATTTCAGGTCCTTTATGTCGCCGTTTCAAGGCCACGTCGCTTGTCGAAATTTACCCCTAACAGGGCCTCGCTAATCGTCCTCTTAAGCTACAAAATCATTACAAACTCTGGCAACGGTACGATAAACTTTCAGCGTGAACTTTCATCAACAGACTTCCGTGACTTCGGTCACGACAATTGTCGTCTTCATATCGGTGCCCCCGAGTTCTATCCGACTAATTACGAAGTGTGTCTACACTGGAGTGAGTGAGTGAGTGAGCGAGTGAGTGAGTGAGTGAGTGAGTGAGTGAGTGACAATTTGCATATCGGAGTCCCCACAAAAACTCGCAAATACGCTTCGCGTATCCACGAGTTAAAAATGGGGCAAACTTCATATGATAGATAGATCAAAATTAGCTAGAGTTATCCGCTTCACATTTAACAATCTTGCTATAACCATCCATACTTTTTCTCCTCGGCTAACACATCTGTCAATTTTATATGCGCCATATTTGTTAATTAACAAGAGGTTGGGATAATTGTGTTGGGAAAAGGGTATGGGGAGAAAATCCCAAATTTACTGGAGCGGCGTTTTCACTTCCACTCTCAAACTGTAAGTTAATGTGCTTCTTTTTATGCGTCGCGATTATAACCAAACGGCCATACGTTTTGCATCATATCTGCAATATAAGAAGTGAAAGGCTACGAGGTGGAGCAGGAGCCGACGGCTCCTGGGTAGAGAACCGCCTTACAAATTTTCAGGATGAAAGATGGTAATTAGAGCTATACATTACGGAACTTTGGATTAACTGTTACCTTTTTCCCAAAAGTATAGAGAAGACTTTCGTTTCAATTATACATAAGTAAGGGTTTCTTTAAATAAACTATGGCATTGGGTATTCTTTAGTATTTTTTATTAGGCTTGAGTTCTCAGATTGGCGTCCCGACGGTGTTAAAGTTCACTTGAGCATGCATTACGCATGATTATCCACATGTAAGATCAGTAAAGAGATATCTACAAAAGTAAATATTCAAGAACAAAGAAAGCTAATTATTTATGAAACCTCTTTTCCCCAGGTGAACTCAAAAACGTTTTGTGTCTTTCATATTTGCGTGTCCTGCCAGTTATCGGGTTGTTGATGTAGCATTGACTGACAGAAGGCCAAAATCAAGGCCTCATAAAAGGAGAATTGAGGAATTCTTCAGATGGTGACAAGAATTCTTTGAAAAAAAGGATCTACACTTTGATTACAAAGATAAGAATGATTGCTCTCCCTGCTGCTTTTTTAAACCGCAAAATTGAAAAGGTGAAATGTTTGGTTAGCAACAGTCGAGTTCTTCATGTACTACCCCGCATAGTATGACCCCCCTTCCGCCTCATTCTGGTGCTGCTCGTTAGAATAGTAGCTTGTTTGGTCTGCTGCATATTGCTGATATCCCGGATATTGCTGAGATCCCGGATATTGCTGATATCCCGGATAATCATTGTACTCTTCATATCCCGGTGTATTATATGAAGTGTAGCCTGCTTGGCTCTGTTGTTCAGTGTACTGGGTCTGGTTCTGGTAACCATACTGGCTGTCAGCAGTCATGTTTCCGGTTTGTGTAGTTTCATTACTTGTACTTCCGGTAGTTTGGTTGGCTACAGTTTCATTTCCAGTTCTTCCGGTCTGGTTTCCCAGTGTTTCATTTCCTGTAGCTCCTGCAGTTTGGTTTCCCAGTGTTTCATTTCCTATTGTTCCGGCAGTTTGGTTTCCCAGTGTTTCATTCCCTGAAATCTCCGATGTTTGGTTCCCTATTGTTTCATTTCCAAGACTTCCGGCGATTGTTTCATTTACAGCACTTCCGGTAGTTAGATTTCCTGTTGTCCCATTACCAGCCGCTGCGGCTGCTTGATTTCCAAAGGTTTCATTCTCTGAAATCAAGTTAAATAACTGTTAATTGTGGTCTGATATTGTTCCTTAATTTCTTCACTGGTTACCACAGTTTCACGCGTAAATCAAGGTTAGAACAAAAAATTAATTCCGTGCAATTGTATAATCCTTTCTGTAGGTTGGTTTAGTTTAATAGAGTATTGATTTTGTAGTATTACGAACGGGTTCTCCGAGTAAAAGCTCAGCAATAATGCACAGGCTCAATTTGCTAATTTACATCAAAACTCGATTCAGTGCTGGAAATCAACTTAAACCCCAATGGAACGTGCTACTTTTTCGAGAGCCTGGACCCTAGTTGCCGATGTTCAAGACCAACCTCTCCAGGCAAAATGACTCATTTTGACCGAGACTCAATGCAAGAAATATATACCATCAACAAACTATCATTATTCATACCTGCATCTTATACATTATGGTGCTTTTAAAATTATCTGCGTATCTCACACCGAAATTTGCTTGTTTGTTTACTGACATGTTTTCATATTTATTTGGCAGCTGCTGATCCATAAAGACGCAGCAGTTATGTAGTTAAAGTGGTTAAAATCTGCACTTAATTTGGGTATAGAATAACCATGGTTAAAATCTGCCCATAATTTGGGTATAGAATAACCATGGTTAAAATCTTCCCATAATTTGGGTTAGAATAATCATGGTTAAAATCTGCTCATAATTTGGGTAGAGAATAACCATGGTTAAAATCTTCTCATAATTTGGATATAGAATAACCATGGTTAAAATCTTCCCATAATTTGGGTATAGAATAATCATGGTTAAAACTGCCCATAATTTGGGTATATAATAACCATGGTTAAAATCTGCCCATAATTTGGGTATATAATAACCATGGTTAAAATCTGCCCATAATTTGGGTATAGAATAACCATGGTTAAAATCTTCCCATAATTTGGGTATAGAATAATCATGGTTAAAATCTGCCCATAATTTGGGTATAGAATAACCGTGGTTAAAATCTGCCCATAATTTGGGTGTAGAATAAACATGGTACCTAATCCTGGTTTTGACTATATAAGGTACCACCCTCTCATTAACTTTTGTGTGCTGTTCAGCTCATAAAAATGTTAAGTAATATATCAAAAACGAGTTCGAGTGTTTCTTCAGGGGTTCCAAACACCGAGAAACAGAAGGCGGAATGCTTCCATTGTTTTACTGTTTATTGTTTTTACTAGCTCTTCTGTTTTATTTCTTATTTTTCTTTTCCATT
>OX453272.1:8877132-8942132 GCA_949710005.1 Ricordea florida | reverse complement strand
ACAACGCAGTTGACAAAATAAACCAAAGTGCCGTGTTTTTCGAGATTTTCATGTAAGGGGTGTTGCGAGAGTATGTTCAACATGACAGCTTGTCAAGCTCTGGTCCAATCACAGTTTACGTAAAACAATTTTAACCAATCAATATACGTGCAGTGTTTGCGTCAGTCGCAATCCCAGTCAGACGACTTGTTTTTCTTTTTCTTCAACACGTTCAAAGTAAGAATCAACTCGCGATCGCGGAGGGTTATAAAATAAATAACCCCCTTTCTGGCTTACTGGTATGTGGGAGGATAATGCCCTTGGCTGAGAGATTGTCCTCAAAATTTCACATATGCTCTCGAAGCTTCGCTTCTCGGCCAACTGTTCATTTTTCGGACAATCTCTCAGCCGCGGGCATTATCCTCCGATATACCAGCCGCCAGAAGGGGTTTATTTACTAAATAATCCGAGATAGCGAACCAATCAGAGCGCGCGATTTTGTATAATCACCTGAGTATTTATACTAATATAGATTAGTCTGTGTTTACTAATGCTTGCCATTGTCCGTTCCCGGTAAGCATTCTGGACAGCACTTCCACTTTCGTTTGATTGACTTATCGCAGTTTAAATCCGGGCACTCAAGTTTAGAACACTGCACGTGGCCATGTTTACATCGGCATTCAGGAATACAGGGGCCTGGTGACCAAGCGTCCCCATGATGCCGAACCATGCCTTCATAAATACAGTCTGCAGAAAAAAATACATACATCACGCAATATGAACCCACTAATATATTTCAGCTAGCGCCGAGAGAGAAGCTCGCGAGGCATATCAGACTACTTGTATTTCTACTTTTTGCTAACCCGTGGGGACATTGATCTCACACAGCGTGATCAATTGTTTTATCGTAAAGTATTTTTGGTAGGTACTTAAAAAGAGGATATGGTTGAGGCCCTGTTAGGGGTAAATTCCGACAAGCGACATGGCCTTAGAACGGCGACACGAAGGAGCTGAAATGACGACGAACGACGAGCCGCTCACGCGAAATTACGACAGCGACTTCGATCCTTCCGAAATTGCGACGTGAGAAGGTTTGAAACTCAGACGGGCGACATAAAGAACCCCCCTAACAGGGCCTCGTGGTTCTTCGTCGTGCAGTGTGAACAGGGGTCCGGGTTTTATTAACATCTGTTTAAAAACATGGTCTAAAGGCGCGAGTGTACCAGTATTTCCTGTCAGCTGCAGGTGGTACAATGCAACTTGTCGCATTATACAAACATTTCGGCGGCGTACCTTGTTTATGCGTTGCTACATGTGCGGGAATTCGGATTGTGACGAAAGTTGACTTGCTCTCCCTATCTTCCTTTAACAAGTCTACAATGTAAACACACATTCATCAGTTGTTGAAAAACGACTGAGTCGTTCCCAGCAGGTGGCCAAGAAAATAGCACAGTTGATCAGGTAAGAATCGGAAAATCGGTGGCGAAATCCGAGGAAGAAATTTGAATAAAGCGCTCTTAAAGTTGGATTGTGTTGGCAAGAAAGGAGAATTTTTAAGGAGATCGCTGGCTTTGAGAGCTACTTAAAACTGAGTTTATTAGCGCAACATTAACTGACATTGTTTCCTAAATATTTGTTCGCTGTCGGAGCTATTTTATTTTACTACAGTTACTACATAACGTTATAACGTTAAAGTAACGCTATTAGATAGACTTGGTTCTATTCTTCTTTCTGTGGGCGAACACGGATACTTAATGACAGTATGTTTGAAATCAGACGTTAAACGAAACACTTAGTTACACGAATGTAACCTAATGATGTTGACATTAAACTATTTTACCTCCAAAACAATGTCAACATCAACATTTCCCCTACTTACCGCTAATATGTTTCCTGTGATGCTTTCTCCCATCCACTGTCAGCATACATATAATCAGGACAGAAAAATTGATTATTCCCCGATAGGATAATAACAGTGGCATTCTGAGACACTTGGGCCTCTGTTTCTGTTTCTAGCTATCACTTTATCACGTGGCCTAGACGTCAAAGTCGTGGGTTTGAAGGTTTGTTTCATTATTAACAGTCTCCACCCGATGCACACGGAATTAATCGCATTGTGATTACAGGTTAAATACACAATAAAATGTGAGAGGAGGCACCGTAGTGTAGTGGTTAGCGTGTCGGACTTCCGAGCAGGAGGTCCAAAGTTCGAGTCCAGTTGATGGCACTGTGTTATTTCCTTAGACAAGAAACTTTAAAACTCCACACTGTCTCCCTTCACTCAGGTGTATAAATGGGTACCGGGGATATAATGCTGGGGGCAACACTGCGTTGGACTAGCATCCCATCCAGGGGGGAGTAATTATACTCCCAGGTGCTTGGTGCTACTGAAACCAGGATAAGCTCCCGCCCTTAGGGCTTTACCGTCACTCTCTTACTTATTCTCGAGCTCGTGGTTCATCCAATCTTGGCCCACTATACAAAGGATCGACCCTCCCCATAAAATTGAACAGACTCATCGATGATATCTTTACCATCCTATAGTAAGTGAGGGGATGAATCCTATATCGATCACCAGCAAAAACTGCTGTGAGCGTTCTGCCATTGAACATCGAGGATAACATTAGTTCAATGTTAGCGTAACGTTCTACATTATGAAAGCGAACACTATTACGATTTTACAGTGAATCCCGTTATTATGACTATACTAGTGTTGCCGCAATGAACAGAAATCTATTATTTTTTTGTCATAGTTTTGCAATTTTGATAACCAACCACCCTGTTGACACGATCGCTCTATATAGCAGTAGCAGTAGCAACTGCTTTTCATTTCTCAGTTCAAGTAATGAGAACATCTGACCATTGTTGAGTGAAAAATGGAAATACAGCACCTCAAGGCCTAAAACGCCACACTCGCCATTGCAATCTTTTTTTTATTTTATGAGCGACATAGCCTATGAATTGCGTCTTTATAGGTCTAAAAAAGGGGAAAAAATCCCGAGTGAAGCGGTTATCTCTTTAGATTGTAAGGTCAGTTCTCTAGAGGGGTGGGACTTAACAACTAATGAATCTTTCGGATTCCCAGGCCGGGAAATTGAATTACACGAGTATATATTTAAACTTTAAGCCAAATTAATTTGATTATCGCATGCCGTGAGCAGCCATGCACTGCTTTTTTGTCAGTTAAATTCTATACCAGACGAAACCAAACGCGAAACAGTAACCGTGTCGCATTTAATTTCGTTGTCCTTGCAACCCTTCCTACTACTTTATAGATAGACCGGCATACTGATCGAACTTGGTAGGAACACAAGGATCAAATAATCGATTTGGTGCCGCTGGCTTTGACGCCATATAAAATTCGATTTTGTAATCTGATTGTTGGGTTGATGGCCTTGATAGAGGCCGCAACAGAAAGACAACATCAGATAACGATTTTGTTTTTAATCTCTCTTTGCTTCCTTTTCAGCTGTTCCACCCTGAGTTTAATAATATATAACAATAATAATCGAATATTTCCTCAGGATAACCCTTCAGTACATAGTACTGTTATCAATGGGGTCCTGCTAAGAATTGAAAAAAACTAATAAACAAGAATTGTTAAGATATATAAAATAAGATACATATTAAAAACCGTTAAAAATAGAATAGACATTACAAGTAATAATGGTCTAAGGCTTTCCTAAATAAAACTCTAGAATTAATGTTTCTTAAACTTAAAGGCAATAAATTAAAAATCGAGGCACCTAAAAAATAAAAGCTACGGCGCGCAAAATCCAGTCTGACTCAGTTTTGGTAATTTTGCAGTTTTCCCATTGTTGCGGGTGTTTAAAGCGTTATGATGTAATCGGCGAAAATAGTCTTTAAATGGAAAGCATGCAGTTCCATTAAGGCAGTCAAATACAAAGCAGCACGCTCTTTTTTGTAAAAAGTTATCAACAGTTAGAAATCGAAGATCACAGTTCTGCGAACTGCATTTTGGGGAAATGATTTCGAGGCTTCGGGTCTTTCGAGCGGATCATGCGTCTGCGGTACTCTGACCATCCAAGACTAGTATAGCCGCAATACGTAAATATTGGCATAATCATCGATTGGTGAATTCGTTGGGCAGTAAAAGTATCAATACTGGAACGGATGCGCCAGATTTTCCTTTCTTCAGATAAAAAATAAGTTCATTATCACGAAACCAGTTAGAGAGATTATCTAAGTCCTGTGAAAGGCTGCTGTGTATCGCATCGATATCACTTGAGGATGTAAAAAAAAAAGAAAAGGAAAGAGTGATTGGTTGAGAGCAGTGCAGTTCACGTGTAAAACCAGTGCAAAAAGTGTATCACCAGTGCAAAAAGTGTAACACCAGTGCAAATTACACATCGATATTCTGGATTATGATATTCTTTATTTTTAAACGAACCGCTCTGAGTTCGTAGCGTTATCAGCTGATCTTCATCAGCCAATCAGTAAATAAAGTGTCAAATCCGCGTCAAATGTTCAGTTCCTGTCCGCAATGAGATCTGCACTTCCCATTCCTCCAGGCGAATTTTTTCATGTTTATATTATTAATAAGTAATCATGCGGTTTTTCTCGAAAAACCGTATTCCGAGCCGAAGCGGCTCGTGCAATTTCAGCGTTTTGAAAAACTCACTCTTGCAAATTAATTCCAAATTGAACTCGAAACCGTATGATTACCTTTACTAATTTCAGGAATTGTGTAACCTTAATCTTTCGGGGCGTACCTGTAAAAGAAAACAAGGATCAGTAAGCTTTAAGTCGCAACATTGCTATAAAGGAACATACATACCAGCTCATGTCATCTCAGTAGAGTCCGTTTCCGGTAGATCACCGGGCACAGAAAGTTATTTTCTAATCAGAATATTTACAACGGGAATCACAATTTTGTTGGTTTTAAGTTTAGGCCAAAACAAAAGATAATATGTATGAAAAGTTTTTCGTTGATACGTACCGTGGGATCGAAAGTACAGGCTTAAAAAATATGAAGCTTTGTTCTAATCTTTCCATAAGCTGTGAAGAACGACCACGGGCAGGTTAAAGTTTCTCGTGACTGTTTCGTATGTTTCGCCTCTGAGATGTTTGTGGAAAGTCGCCTAATATATTTTGTTCAATGGTTCACATTTGCACAATTGAGTATGAAGTAGTAGATGATTTTATTCGTTAGTGAACAACCAATACGTGCAGTAACCAATCTTACCAGCTGTGATCATTCTCTGTGACCCTTATGATGTTTTTCTTCATTGCAATTTTCAGCAGGGCAGGGATCATATACCACGTCATGTGAAATGTTTGGTTGCCAGGTTGTTAGGTCAACTGTGCCTGGCCCCTGCATACTAACACCAATACTGTCTGGATTCATTTGTTGGTACACTTTCTGTGGTTGATCAGAACCACTCAGGTGAACAGTGTGAACAACAATATTTGGTTTGTCGGATTTCTGTGACTCCTGACTTGACTCGGAATGAGATGATTTTTCTTGTGAGTTGGCTTCATCATGAGAAGAATCTGAAAATGAACGAGATAACTGGATCACCTTCTGATCAACAAAAAGGATAAACGTAAATTGGTCAGACGCAGCAGGTAGTAAGGCTAATAAAACAGCTAAACAGGTAACAACCAGGAAACAAAGGAAATAATCAAACAGCGCAAACAAATTTAATCTTTTTTATTTGGATATCTGAAAGAAGGCAAACATTATTTTTGACTATGATATGTACTGTTATTCCGCCCCAGACAATCGACGTCACTTACCCTTCACAATTATATAAAATATCGTTGAGGAAGTTAAAATAACTTCCGTTTCACTACAACTGATCAGTTTGGTAATAAACGGGCTGTTTATCAGTGTAGAACACGCACTATTTGTTCAAAGAAAGTCAAGACTCCTCTGCAATATCTCTATTTCTTGGAAAAGCTAAATGAATTTGATAGAACATTGCGATTTCAAAGGGAAAATTCTTAATTCCGGTAATTTAGACTATAACACTGTAAGTTGACAGTGACGTAATGATGTGTGATTATAAACAGTTTCCCACTTACCCTTGATGTGTTTTCTCAGATGGCTTTTCCCATCAATTGTCAACAAACATAATGAAAGAATGGCAAACTTAATTATCTCCCGATCGCAGAATAAAAGTGGCATTTTGACGGATCTCTTCTTTTGCTACCAGCAGGCACTTTGCTACTCGCAGCAAGATTGCTAGCTTTATATTTTGTTTCATTATTTAAAATTCTCCACCACCCGCTGAAACTTATAATTACCGAGTGAACCGAGCTGCAAACTAGGTTAATCGCACGGAAAACTGTGCTCCTACATTTTATCTCGTTATTCTCGTTGTCAATAGACTGTTGACGGGATAGTTCTGATTAAATCTAATACGCGATCCACTAATATAATTGTCCCATTTATTCCATTTATTGCTGAACGGAGTTTATGGCTATCTAGCAGATGAGCCAGGGTCTGGAAGGGAGGATCTTGATCCCCCATTCCCGCTTCCTTTTCACGAGAATCCCGCATCCCTCACTTTTTGGTTTGATTAGTGTTTACCTGGCTGATTCGCCTTCGCCGCTGGTGCGTTTGTTTTGAATAGTGAAGGTTTCCCGAATTCCCGAAAAACAGGCAAAAAATAATGTATCCCGTGCAAATTAAAATTTTGGGGAATCCCGCTTCCCGGAGACCGGTCAATTCCCGAATCCCGTCAATAAATTTTGCGTTTTCCCGATTCCCACACCATATTTTGATCAAATCCCGTCCCATCGCTACTGAAAACATTCATTTTTTGGATAAAAAATCTCTTCACTAAAGTTGATCTGTCATTGATGTAACTTCTTACTGTAGAAAACGCCACCCTCATTTAAGGCGTATGAACAATGAGAAAAGGATATTATAACCTATTTCTGCCAATCAAACTTTGGCATGCAGAGGGTAAACCGTTTTCCCCACAAAGACATGCGTCACTGATACGAATGGCTGTTTTGTCGCGGAAATTTCTGGAGTCTTATACATGCTTACCCTATGTTTACCCTATTGACTTACCGAGCTTATTCTTTTCGTCCACAAAATGAAAAAAAAAAATTAGATTGAACCAATAGTTGTTTTTCTTTACTTCATTTATTCAACATCACCATATTACAGGATGTTCTTAATTACCACCAATTTTTATTGTCATTGGGATCAACTACAGTTACAGAAAACTCGACGAGTCGTGTTCCAAGTAACTAGCATTTGTGAAAGTGCACGTTAGTTTTAAATGATTAGTGCACAGCATCGGTGGAGTAAGCAATCTTACGCGCTGAGTTCTACTCTTTGTGACCCTTATGATGTTTTTGTTCTTTGCAATTTTCAGCCGGGCAGGGATCATATACCACGTGATGTGAAATGTTTGGTTTCCAGGTTGTTAGAGCAACTGAGCCTGGCCCCTGCATACTGACACCAATACTGCTTGGATCCATCTGATGGTATATATCCTGTGGCTGATCAGAACCACTCAGGTGAACAGTGTGAACAACGACATTCGGTTTGTCAGATTTGTGGTGAGGTGTAGACTCGTGATGGTTTGCAGTCGATTCTCCTTCATCAGTCGCAGCTTTATGCTGTGATGACCTGTGATTAGACGCTGGCGCTGATAACTGCTGTATGTCTGTCTTGGTTATTTTCTGTGCCGAATGATGCACGTTTTTCTCTGTGTTCGTGTGTAGCAGTGCTTTAGCTGGTTCTTTGGATTCAGTCTGCACATCGCCTGTTACCTTGTGTCTGTCTTCTGTTGGTCGAGCATTTGGTTCGGAACCCTGCGGCTTCTGGGGATAAGTCTCGTTTTGTGGCGTGCGAGGACCTTGTTGAGGCGAAAGAATAAGAGAAAAGCAAGAGAAAATGAGGAAAGAGAACATAACCCCGTCCGATATGACAAGGGGACAGAATCTAATTTTTTCGGGCGGAATCTATTTATCTCTCGTTCCATGGCTGCGCGGTTTCCCAATACCGCAAGTGTAAAGTCGAGATCAAATGAAACAAGATCCCCATGGTGCATTGAAATCATAACCACTTGACAGAAAGGACATCAGGCATTGGTCAGTTAAAATAGTTTCCGGATCTAAGAATAGATTCTGTCCCCTTTTTCATAGTAAGAGAGCCCAGTATGGAAGATGCGTTCTCTTACCTCATTTTCTCTTGGAGAAAACTTAACATGACCTAGATTTATGAAGCTGAAAATATAATCACCGCAGTAGGCCGAAGATAGAGTTACACACCAGAGGATGGGTTTATCAAACAATTATAAAGTGCGTTTTACCACACGGTTAGATTAAAAGGGTGTTGACGTTAGAGCGAATGGTAGGAATGTTATATGTGTGTAGTTTAAATAGGAAATCAGTTTGAGATTGTCTTCTTGGTGGAGTCGATGTTACAGTATGTCCAGATTTCATTACGAAACAGTTTTGTCAAAAGTGATTTGCCCAAAACTGCTTCACAAATCGATCCACAAAATTATAAGGAGACAATAAGCTGCAATCACACAGCTGTAACTGGGCAGTTGCATTATCTAACTACTTGATCTGCTCTCAGTTAAATCAGCCATTTTGCCGTGTCTTTACTGATAAATTATAGACGACATAGTACTTTGATAATTTCGTACGGACATCAATGAGAGACTCGCCTGTCTTGTGTACCACTTTTTTGTTCTTACCACATTTTAACACAACCTGTGATCTACAACGAAACAGATGCATGGTAAAATAGATTATAACTGCCAAGTGAAATGATATGTGCACATTGCAATCAGGTGGAAGATCAGATATCAGAAGTTAGATGCTACAATGGTTTGAAAAAATGTATGCAGTTAAAAAAGTTACAATTCACCGACCACAAAATTCGCCACTTCAGTCTAGTGTCTTCTTCAATAGGTTTGGTATGAGAGCGCCATAATAAGACCTAAATCGGCACCGGAGAAGACAGTAGACGGGAGAGTAAGTTAGTAAGTCAGTCAGTCAGTCAGTCAGTCAGTAAGTTAGTCAGTAAGTCAGTAAGTCAGTTAGTCAGTTAGTCAGTTAGTCAGTAAGTCAGTCAGTCAGTAAGTAAGTCAGTGGGAAGGTCAGTAAGTCAGTTAATCAGTAAGTAAGTAAGTCAGTCAGTAAGTCAGTAAGTAAGTCAGTCAGCAAGTCAGTAAGTCAGTAAGTCAGTCAGTCAGTCATTCAGTAAGTAAGTAAGTCAGTAAGAAGGTCAGTAAGTCAGTTAGTCAATCAGTAAGTAAGTAAGTAAGTCAGTACGTTGGTAAATCCGTACGTCAGTAAGTCAGTCAGTCAGCAAGCCAGTAAGTCAGTCATTCAGTAAGTAAGTAAGTAAGTCAGTAAGAAGGTCAGTAAGTCAGTTAGTCAGTCAGTAAGTAAGTACGTCAGTCAGTCAGTCAATCAGTCAGTCACTAAGTCAGTCCGTAAGTCAGTAAGTCAGTCGGTCAGTAAGTAAGTAAGTCAGTAAGTAAGTAAGTAAGTAAGTCAGTCAGCAAGTCAGTAAGTCAGTCCGTCAGTCAGTAAGTAACTAAGTCGGTCAGTAGGTAAGTAAGTCAGTAAGTAAGTAAGTCAGTCAGTCAATAAGTAAATAAGTAATTAAGTAGGTAAGTAAGTAAGTAGTTAAGTAAGTAAATAGGTAAGTAAGTAAGTAAGTTAGTAATAGTTTCATTTAATCTCGATAGCTGTTTAAATAAGCTTTGCAGCTTTGTGGGGTCGTGCATAAATAGATAAATGAAAAAAGAGTACATAGACGTGAATTATAAGATAAGGCTCAAAACCTACCAAAGTGACGAAAGTAAATTAAATATTGAAACGAAACATCGGGTCGTTGAATTGTACCTCTTCAAGTTGTATTCATTATCTAAAATCAGCGTAGCATCAAGTTATGTCTACTTGTTAAGTATCATAAGCTATTTGGTTCGTCACGCTCCACCTGATGGAAAAGTGTGGCAATTTGAGCATCCAGTCTTGCCATCGATAACATGGAGTGTGTGATCAGGCGTGTCATGTTCTCTCGGCATTTGTTGAGTATTCAAAGACACACTTCCTGGACCAGTCATTGTTACAGATGCACCGTCTGGTCCCAAAGTCCCAGCAACCTCTTTGGTGCTATCAGTCTGCATAACCTGAATATTGTGAACATTGGTAACCTGGCGTTTTGAGTGATCATCGGACTGGGAAATACTGCTTTCCGGCCCGATATTACGGATTGCTTTCACGTGTGCTGCAAGATATTTAACGTTAAAAAAGTTACTTTATTACATTAACTTCAGTGTGTTTTACAGGTATTTCTGCCACTGAGAAATATTGTATCTAAACGCAAGTAAAATATTTTACTTGTGTAAATATGATTGTTTTACACAGTTTCCCTGGCTTTGTGTTTTCGACAGAGACAGTGGTCGGTCAGAGTGATCATGAACAGCTAAGAGTAAAGTCTTATATTCCTTTAAACGCTTAAAAGTTGTGTTTTAACGTTTCATATTGTTAATTAGTTTTATTGGCTTTGTAAAACTTGTTTTTGATAGTTTTTAAGTTGCATTCGATTCACCATAGTCTCGAATAAGTGACCTAAAGAGACTGACATCCTATCAACCAGTGCAATGAAATGTTATCTTGTACTATGGCTTTAGCCATAGGGTATTAATATGATGAATTTCTTAGCGATGAAAGAGAGAATTTAAAATCAAATTTCAGTATTTATTAACACAAGGAACATGAAGTTATTAACAAATGAGCCAAAAATCAGCTGCTTTTGATATTGAAAAAGAGACTTTCTCAATTTCGTCATCCCAAGTCCGTTATTAGTATCCTTATAATTCATGTTATCAACTTTGTTTTTAGTAAAATGGACAAAAATCAGTTACAATATTCGCGATCTACACAATCGAAAATATTAGTTTGTGTAACGAAATGGTGACAAGTGAAGTTAGGGAATAATTTCACGCACGTTTTGTCCAAATTCTAATAATTTTCCTAGCCTTTAGGTGAGGAAAATTATTAGAGTTTGGACAAAATGCAATTGAATTTATTCGCTAATTTCAAGAGTATACTATTTGATTATCTATTAATATCATGGGTGACAAATGACACTCACAAGACGCAGGTAGGGAGAAGATGCCATGACAACATCATTGTAATTTCACTTGTGAAATTCGAAATCGGATAATCTAATCCTCAGTATAATCATTTACTCGACGGTATACCGTACACCGTGGTATCGATCACCTAGTGATTTGGGGGTTAGATTGGGTTGACAGGCCTAAGCGACTCCCACGGTTGGTGTTTTAGCCATTCTCACAGTTTTGCCCTTGAGAGCAACCTCCTTCACAGAGCTTTTTGCTAGGAAAGCAAAATGGCGAACGGGAAAAGGCCCTTTTTCCCGTCCGCCATTATTCTTTCTAGGGTAAAGCACTGGGAACGAGGTTGCCTTGAGAGCTATTTAGAAGAGGCAAGAGAAAATGAGGAAAGAGAACATAACCCCGTCTGATATGATTAGGGGACAGAATCTATTTTTAGCGCGGAATCTATTTATATCTCGTTCAATGGCTGCGCGGTTTTCCCCATGGCGCATTGAAATTACAACCACGTGATGAGAGGGACATCAGCCTTTGGTCAGTTAAAATAGTTTACCCGGATCTAAGAATAGATTCTGTCCCCTTAAAATGGTAAGAGAACCCAGTATGGAAGATGCGTTCTCTTACCTCATTTTCTCTTGATTCTGTCCCCTTATCACAGTAAGAGAACCCAGTATGGAAGATGGATTCTCTTACCTCATTTTCTCTTGGAAGAGGTCAAAACACAACTTGCAGAAGTCACATTCACAAAGCCTTAAAATAACCTGCCGCCAGCAGAACGAAAGGCACTAAAGTCCTTAAAACGTGACAATGAAATAAATCAATTGGACAATTGCAAGTACATCAACTGTGGTTGTGATTAACCATGACATGCCAATGACGGTAAATGAGACAAAGTCCAAGGTGACACAGTCTTCTCATCAAAGAACACTACTGCAAAACACGCATAGAGGAATGACAAGAAAATGGCTTTGTCGGAAACCCCCAAATCCGCCTCGTATTCTAGAATTCTACGCTCTCACAAAAATACATAAACCAACTCCGGTTGATGGACCCATAATATCAGAGTGCGAAGGTCCGACAGGGAGAATATCATCTTTCCTTGACAAATTCCTTCAGCCTATTGCTCAACAGCAGAAGTTTTACCTAAAAGACACGACCGCTCTCACTACTTGAACTTCATTGAAAAAACAAAGATACCAGAGACTGAGACGATTCTTGTCTCAATAGACGTAACGAGCACGAACATACCACAAGAAGAGGGGGTACAAACAACATCAAATTCATACCATGGTCTCGTTCTAACACAATAAGTCTCCTATCCCTACAGCACTACTCCAACAAGCACTGAGGTTAATCCTACAGGAAAACTCATTTGATTCAACGGAAAAAATATCAACAAATAAATGACACTGCTATGGGGAACAAAATGGTACGTTCTTTCGCCATCATCTTTATGAAATCCTAAGCCAAAGTGCAACAAAGCCACTCGTTTGGAAGCGTTTCATGGGAATTTTTTTCTCCCTCTGGGACTTAACAGACAAAAAAAAAAAAACTAAAGTTCATTGAACAAGCTAACAAACATTACCTTACAATCAAATTCACGGCTGAAATATCAGATACAGAAACAATATTCTTGAATGCAAATGTATACAAAGATGAAAGATTCAAGAAAGAAGCGATACTTGTTAAGCACTCATTTCAAACCGACAGAAACATTTCAATACATGCATCACTCTTCATGTCACCCGCCAGGTGTCAAAAAAGGTTTTATCAAGGGATAGGGCCTTGAAACTATTGAAAACAAACTCTTCTAAAATTCAATTTGAAGAGAGAGTCAAAAACGTCAGACAACACCGCCTTCAGAGAGGTTACCCAGAGAGTTTGATACGGAAAACACTTTTTGAAGTGAAGTGTAAAAACAGAGAGCAAGACCAACAAAAACAAAAACAAAAGCTTTCAATGCGACATTGCCTCCTTTTAGTAAATGTTCAACCTTTTTTGTTGAGTGAGGGGTTCAGTGGGCAATTCAAATCTCCTTCCAAAATTATATTATCTTCCGAATCTAAATAGAATCAAGAGTAAGCTGTCAAAGAAATGAACTAAATCCTTATCTTTCGTTAGGCGAATATACGTTTATCAACGAATAAATATTATCTTGAAACAAAAGAATCTTGCCTTTTGTAACACAATACCAACCATCTGTACCTAACAAACAAATTCTCATGAAAGACTGGCATTTTATTGAAAGCCAACCATTACTGGTGAAAAGTTGATAAAACAAAGACAACTGAAAAAAACAACCCGCGACTTAACCCGCGACCCGCGACTTAACCCGCGACCCGTGACATTTACCCGTAAGCCGCGACCCACGAAGATTAGAGTATCCCATTCGAAATTAACCCTGAAATTTCTCACCAAAATTAAGGAGTAATTTGTCATCAATGATCCCGGGGGGTTACTCCCTCATATAGGCTATATAGGTATGTGCGGCCCCAAAGGGCATCGTTTTTAGCCATTTTGCCGCCATTTTGGTAATCAAGAAAGGGTATCGATTTTCGCGCTCGCGTTATAGTGTGGAATTCAGAGCTCGAAAGTTTGCCCATGCAGTCTTTTAAGCCACGTGATAAAAGAAGTCTGAACTAGGAAAATAACTATAAGGCAGGTCTGAAACAGGGTATTTATATTTGAGGGTCAGGTCATAAATAGGGTAAGGGTTTTGGGAAGCCGGCCACACACTCCTAACCAATTTTTCCGGGAGTACCCCCCTCCCCCCGTCCATGATACTACTATCTTGAATTTGTTGGAATATTTGGCTGATTTTGAAACTAAAAACTAAACTAAAAGGGAAAATAAGTGCTAAACTCAAAAGGGAAAATAAGTGCAACATTTAGGTCTTAACGGACGTCTGATATAGAAGCCGACCAGAGAAGCAGCTGATGAAAGCCACAAGGAGGCGCAACTGGTTCCCTCACTAACAGCGCCGGGTAACACACTTCACATCGCCTTTGCTTATATACTATACATGCCTTGTCATCTAACATCTAAAATAATAAGACATTTGTCAAGACCTATCAAGTATATGGTGTTCACTGATTATTACACCAACATTTAAATACATGATTCTGATTATCCGTTTTGCCAATTTTTTTTTTTTTGCACATGTCAAACTTTAGGCTCAAAGCCAACGTTTACAACAACGCTTAATGTTGTCAACGAATTTTATCTACTTTAATTATCTTCACTGGAACTGTTTTTATTCAGCTGTCACACGAGGCTGTTACTCCTCTGTTATCATTTGGTTGTATGACAGTCTATTTGTCCGTGAATGAATAGGACAAAACGCGCATGGCCAAGGTAAATTTGTACAAAAACACCACTCTACTAACCATGCTAACACTTACCGTGTTTATGGAGCGACTTTCCTTCAATTAGAATCAGACACGACAGCAACAGATAAAGTCGAAACATTCTGTCGTATGAAGGTTCAATGAAACAAATTTCTGTGAATGAGTCCGGTGAATTTGCTCAGTGCGTTTTTTTATTCTCTTTGATCATATGACCTTGAAAAACGATAGCATTGACTTCATCAAGTTTATTACTATTTCATTGAACTAAATGATTGGATTATCGTTTATTCTTTTGTTTGTCGTGTGGAGCTCTTTTGTTCCCCTTCAATACGGCAAGAATCCTTCGAAAACAAAACTGACCTAACACACTGATAAACAAACAAGATATATTTCTGAATACTCGAGCTTCACTATTGCAGTTCCGCGATCATGATAACAATATATTGTATTCCCTAGTGATTTTTGAACTACATAAACCCTTTTCCGTATAAACCCTTTTCCGGCCTACAATTTAAAATGTTTGTCAAATATGTCAACTTTTATCAATGCATCAATGGATACTGTAGTCGACAAAATACCAATGGACTAATCAGGACGATTTGGACGAACTTGTACTTGTAAGATGGACCGCTTCCGTGACGTAGTAACAAAAACAGCCACTGTATTCGAAAAAAGGGTTCTCGCTTGCCCGATTTTACATCCATTTAAACCTTACACCTTACACCTTTATTGTTTTAAATGTAAAAACGTACAACAATTTGGTAGGCTCGCTGCTAGCAAAAGCTAATCTAGGTGGGCAATACCTTTTGAAAAGAGAAAAAAAAGAAAAAGAAAAGCTAGATATTCATACATTAATACCGCGACAGGTTAAATTCAAATAAAGTTTGCAGTCCACGCAAGGAAGAAAATTTACAAGCCATTACTAACTTAGGTTAGTCTGACCAGTATTTAAGTAATGAGAATTCTTGTAAAGTTACTGAGTCCACCCATTTAAACGTTACGTAGTTATTTTATGGTAACTTTAGTAACGAAGGCGTGTGCTTATAAAATTCAAATAATAAACAGGGGCTCTGGTGTAAACTATATCTATGAGCAAATAGGGAAACATAACGATAGTTTCACATATACTTTGTCAAACTCTCGTTAATGATTTAACGAAGCACACCTCTACTTGAATGCCACTCAGGTCACTTTATTTTCCCACCGGCTCATAGAATTTGGTTGATCATTGAAAGTGCCATCAACGAAATTCCCCTACCAGCAAACTAATTGTGTTTCACGTGTCAAAGTCTTCCTAAAGACAATAGAATCGACTTCCTATCACGGATTTCTTTCCCTTCCATAACTCTGTCGATTGATGAAGGTGGAATGATACCATTTCCATCATCGTCCTTAAGTAATAGAGTCTTTCGTTTGTTTTGTTCTTTATACTTTTTGGTGTGAGTCATGACATAAACCCATGTCAGTCCGTAATCAGACTGTTTAGGTTAGGTCATCATTAGTGTAAGTAGCTATAATCCTGGCCAAAAACGTTGCGACACATTGCAAAACAAGTGAGTTGATCCAGAATCTGTATCTCCCCCCTCCCGCACAATCAATGTTGATTTGTTGCCATGTTTACAACTACAGTGATGACAGGGGCTATCAACTCAACATTGTTAGGGGGGAGGGGGTGGTTATAAATAACAACAGTAAAAAATGGCGAACGATGTTTTCCGGTCTTATTATTTTAATGCACTTTACATATCTGCATCAGAGGCGGGTCATTCCTTTAGTGTCCCAGAAAATTTTGGCCAGGATTGTAGGTTAGGGTCAAGATAAAAGCTGTGTAAAATGATATGAGTCAAAAGTGCATAACCAGGGGTTTCCATCTCTCGTATTTGACTTTGGCCCATCAGGTATCGATATCATCCAAATTCAGAATGCGATTCCAGTAAAATGATGACCGACAATATTCACCCGGGCAACATCTGATTACTCCCAACTTTGGGAAAAAGGTCGATCATTTTTCAAGATCCGAAGATCGGACATCAGAATGTAACGATGCAGTCTGCGCTGCTAATCCGGTCGCGAAAACGCCAGCAGTACGGTTCTAAAAAAAGATAATAGGGAAGACTGATGGACTGTATTCTGCTACATGTCACGACTGGTGGTAGCTGTCCTCTGATATAGTTAATTAGCCAAGCGTTAGGCCAAGATGGCAGAATATTGGCAAAGATCAGGAGCGAATCACCTTGGAGTCTCTATATCCCACTTCCACCCTGTGACACAGCGTGTTTACACCTTGGTTTATTTTTAGATTAAAGCTTACTGCGACAATATGACGTTACCCCGCACACCCCCACCATGGTGATTCGCTCCTGCATAGATCTATTTCTTGTTTTATACAGCGAGATACAGTCCACGATGTCTATGCTATAACAACTAGAATAACGCCGGCCAGTAACCAGTCATCTTGTCAGTCTCTACGAAATCAAGAGAGAAAAAAGTTGGATCAATGGAAGTATCTGGGTAACTGTGCACCGACCCCTCCCCTTATCAAACATTAACGCAAACTTTTTAACTTGTTATAACTTGTTGTGTTAGGGGAGGGGTAGGTGAACAGCTGCCCAGATACTGACATTGATCCCGAAATCGATGCAGCGTGCGTAATAATTCTTTCTGTTATGAGACTTAATAAGATAATATAATAAGATAAAAAAGTTAGCGTTAATGTTGGGTTCAATAGGGGAATGGTGGGTGCACGGTTGCCCAGATACTTCCATTGATCCAAAAAGGTTTTCTTGTGGGAACATCCACTCGAGAACAGCCACTCAAAATACTTGACTTGGTAGACTACGCATTTGCTATGGTTTGATTGCAATTGAGAATATGCATAACGAGCAATAAATGACGACCTCATAGAAGTCTAAAATAACAAATTTTATTGCACAGTTCAGTGATGGAAACGACAAAGATTATCTTTTAATTCAGCTAAATAACATTTGGGCATTCAAACGTTTCTTTAATTCCTTCAATTACACAAGTCCAAGAAGAGGAGAGCTGGGATCAACAATCATGGTTATGAGTGATGGGCAATAGTAGAATTTTGGGGGAAGGGGGGTAGGGGCTGCTCAGAAGGGTAGGACTTCAAGCAGCATACCCTGGGATAAATCATGGCAATTACTTGGCTTGGTCTAAAATAGTAATCACTTATCATTGGCGCAAAAATTGGCTTCTCTTGCTGGAATTTTGGGACAGAAATGGATTCATCCGTTGTTAGTCTAGGAGAAGCA
Organism: Ricordea florida; assembly: GCA_949710005.1. Taxonomy (NCBI): domain Eukaryota; kingdom Metazoa; phylum Cnidaria; class Anthozoa; order Corallimorpharia; family Ricordeidae; genus Ricordea; species Ricordea florida. The sequence goes on along the minus strand of OX453272.1, from coordinate 8,924,444 downwards.
AAATCGCAGAAATTTGAAAAAAATAATTACTGAAATATCGATGCCATACAACCGGCGATCTTTCTGAAATACGCAAAGGAAAATAAGGGAGGATAGGCTTATTAGCTTACTAGTGCGGAGGGAGGGTAGCAAAGGAAACGCGATAGAACGTTGAAGATAAGCTACAGAAGGTTAAGAGTGCCTTTGTTATGGTTCTTGGTGTACTAGTTGAAGAGCTGAAGCAGGAAGTTGACTCTCAGTGTAAATTGTGGTACTGCAAATCTCTTCTTGAAATTCCAGCTGGGCACTAGATTTCATATTGGAGATAAGGACAAACACACGGGTCCAAAGCTTCACCCCAAATACTGTATTTCTTTCACTTTTACTTCTCTCCTTTAAACTGCTGCATTTTAGTGCATATTTGATAAAATTATATTCTTCCGTGCAGAAGAAGTAAACTACTCGCCTTCAACAAGATCAGTATTAATATAAGCAGAAAGGAGGCTGAGATGCTTGTGAGGAGAAGCGACAGGAATGAGTTTCAACAGTAAACTAAATAAAAGATACATCTGTTTCAAATGTAGTTCACTTCTATTAAACAACGAAAAAAGTCCAGTCCCGGAAAAAAAAATTCAAGAACATAGATTACACTTCCGCCTGCAATTCGTTGTCAACCATTGCTCTATACAGCGATCAACAGGATATAACTGACATCTGCCATCATCTGTGCAGGTTTGAGCTGAAATAAGATAAGACAGGTCACTATTACTATAACACTCACTATGAGATTATGTTATCACAGATTAACACTGGGCACGCATTGCAACGACTTTTTAGTTGTAACAGGGGTACTGCTGTAGAACGCTTTATTGTAGGACGTAGAGAGACTGTTTCAAAGAGGAAATTTATGAGAAACATTGGTTTGTTTAATTTTTACTCCTTATTTTAAAAACTGAATACTGTATACTAAGAGGTTACACAGTAACACCTCTAATTTGAAGATTTAACCTTACACTGCGTTCAAATAACTCTGTCTGGAATTGAAAATGTAGTTGTTTTTTTTTCAATTGTCTATATTGATCTTGGTTTTACCGAGGTTAGCTTCGCTATGGGTATTTTACACCTTCTGATGAAAGCTCCAAACCAGCCCTTCTGCCTTGTTGCTCTCTCAGTGTAATGACCTTCCCTAGTGAATATATTCTGCTTTATGGATAATGTCTTTCATTTCTACCATCCCACGTCACGCTCCGCCTGATGGAGCAGCGCTTTGTTTACAAATACGAGTGTTGAATACATTTTACAACATCACTGGGTAATATCGCTAACTTAATGAACACAATAAAACGGCAGAATACCTTCATGACCTTCATTAAATATGCCCCTAGCCAGGGTCTATGAAGACGTAATGTTAATATAAGAGAATCGATGTAAATCTACGTGGGTACTCCTGCCAACTTAAGTATGACAATAAAAATAAGCTACTGGGTAGATACAATACAATAAGCGAGAAAAAACTAAACGAAGTATTACAAATAGAAAAGAGTGGAATCCTAGGAAAAAATTCATGCGATGATACGCAGCCCGATACGAAAACCCGGTAAAAACCGATGGGACAAAGAACCGGGAACGAACTCCACGACCGATGCGGCGTATCGAGGTTAGAGCCTTACCTAACTATCGTAGTTTTAACTTTGGTCACCACCTAGCGGCTGTCCGAAAGGCGAGATATAGCCCAAGACAATAATACTCCTGATATTTTAAGAGAATTATTAGCATATCGCCAAACATAGTCATGCGACATTAGTGCCTAGTTAATTAAGAACAAAAGCTATCGCATACGCGATAAGGAGTGCTACGAACCCTAATGAAAACGCTTTCCAACTTCACGTTGTTACGTTGAAAAGCATATAATCTACTTACCAGCACTGTTAAAAGCTGCTATAGGAGACACTGGTTGGTAGGTCACTGGGACGACTGGAGCAGGTTTTACCGGAGTAGAGGTCTGGGCTGGGACAGTGGTTGCATCGTGAGAAGCTGAGGACTGAACAGAAGCAGTCGTCTGATTGGTAGCTTTATTTTGAGAAGCTGAGGACTGGACAGGAACAGCTGAATGATTGGTAATTGCATTCTGAGAAACTGAGGACTGGGCGGAAGCCGTTGTTTGATTGGTTGCTTTATTCTGAGCGGGTACTTGTGACGAGTTAGCTGACTGGTTCTGTTTGGTGGATGTCATGTGCGCTACAGCAAACACGTGATCGTCCTGGTGTTCTTCAAGGTTAAATCGTGCACAAAATTAACTGACTATAATACAAACATTCAGGTGATAGCCTGCAGACAATGTTTAGGGTGCAAGGGTGCATTTAAGTTCCAATAATTACAACAACTATTATTAGTAAAAATCTACTAGTATACTAGTGCAAATGTCGCAATCTGATTGGCTGAGATACTGCACACTATCAGCCATTATAATTAGAGTGCAGCACTTGGTCGAAGATCGTTTTCAAAATGGCGACGTCTTCGCGCTTTAGCAGGAAGATTTACTACGTGATTCGTTTATTAGATTTAGTAGAGAGAGATTTAGATTTAGTGAGATTTAGGGAGATTTAATATTTTGGAATTTTATTCATCGACACGTGATTCGTTTGTTATGATTTTTACTAAAACAATTAGATTATTCGTTCTCGATTTCTATGAGGTGATAGTTGATTCGGCCTTCGGCTATGACCCCATAGAAATCTCGCGCTCATAATTAGCCATAATAATGATAATAATAATAATAATAATAATAATAATAATAATAATAATAATAATAATAGATAAATGATAGATACGTTCAAACGTATAGAGCGCAGATTCCACAAAAATGGTCGAATGCTATTTACCTGTTCAGGAATTAAAAAATTAAATGAAATAATGAGAACCAAATTCTCAAGACTCGCAATGCTAATTTCCTCTAAAAAATATAAAATGTTTAAAGACAAACCTATATGTTTTAGGTTCAAATTTGTTATCTGTACCTCCAGTACTGGATTTTTGTGCCGGATTCTCCACTAATGCCTCTCCTCCTCTGGTCACATTCAGTAGTTCCTTGTGTCCGTCTTCCAGCACCTCTACGATGGGTTTGGGGCTAAACTTTGTTCCCTTTTTTGGAACATCGATCTCTACATTCTCAACCAGCGTTTTTGTGATGTTTTGCTTGAGTACCATCAATGGCTTCACAAAGTCTTGTGTACTGTTTGACCGGGGAGGCATGATGCGAATCTCCTGAATCTGAGGCACGCCATCTTTGAGTTTTGGTTTTACACGGATGGTGTACTTTGCTATCAGTGGTCGGTTACCAGGCGACGGCGCCACAAGTTCAGAATTGACGGGTCGGTTGTTCAGAGCATTTGTATTCGCTGCCTCGGCTGGTGCCTCTGCCGTGTTTGTATTATCCAGGGATATTAAAAACAAGAGAAAGAGATTTGTCGTGTTTTAACAGTCACAGAGATACAGCCTAGCAGAGGGGATCAGTAGGGAAGGAAAAGATTTTGTTTCTATAAACCAACGCCATCCTTGCTGATAACGTTGAAAGGGAGGGTGCCCTATTTCATGTTTGTTTCGTTTTTCTTGCATTGTCCCATTAAGTTACACATTAAACAAGCCAATGGGATCTTATTGAAGTCGTATAAAGAGTCAATGGAAGTCATTTTCCCTCGTTTCTTACCCACAGCGGCGGGGTTCACAAATTAAACTGAGTCAATAAACGAAACGCCACTTATGGATTACCGTACTCCTCGCAGGCAAACTTAACTGAGGAACCAAATGTAACTCTTAAAATCTAGGTTTGGAATCAACAATTCTGAATTACTTAAGGCTCGATAAAAAGCCCCCTACAGGTGTTTTGCCTGACGTTTTCACGGATGGGCAAATACATTTGAAAGACTGAAAACAAATATTTCTGGAATTTTCCTCTTTTGCTTGCTAACGAGAAATTAACCTTGTTGCACCTTGACATTAAGAACAAAGAAAAGAAAATATACAATCGATAAGCTGTAACTTTCTTAGGTCCTATAAAGCCAGATCTAAACAAGACTGCCAAAATAACATCTTGCGTGCATAGCTCATAACAAGCTTTACACTAACGCTCAATATTATAGCCCTGAACGTTTTTTATCACAACGGTTTTCAGAAAAAAGCAAAATGACTTTAATTGAAACGTATTCAGGAAAGTGCGTCTACACTTTTTAACACTTTCTCTTTTGTGGGAGGATCCCAAATAGATTTTGACGGTCTATCAGTTGAACTTGCAACTAATTTACAATTAGAGATATTCCTGCCAAATCTGAATGATCTAAACAAAACTTTCTTGTAAGTAAACGCATTGGTAAAATCTTGTTGTCTGAGCAAGCCTGAAATTGCGTCCTATGAATTTCGTTCGTTTTCTGAACCAAGTTACCATTTTTGACCCTCATTACCCACTAACAGATCTCGACTGACATTTGTGGTAAATAGTTTAAAACTTGAACTTACCGCGAATGAATCTTTGCGTGTTTCTTCCTTCTACCACCGTCAAAAAGACAAAACTTACAATGAGTCTAAACATATTAAAAGTAAAAATATTTTGAGTTTTCTATTGCTTGCTCTGTGGATGTTGATGTCTTGTGAAATGAAAAGACACTGTGGCTCAAACTGGTGACCTTTCTGCTCAGTGAACTGGAAAATGGTCATCGTGTATCACTTCCAAGAATGTGAACTTACAACTGATAGGCAAAACTCTGAAAAAAGTGTTTAGAGATTCCTTTAAAAACAGAAAAACGAGCTGCTTTATAGGTCGTAGTTGCACTTTGAGTTTTTGTCCATGCACAAATAAAAGTAGAGATATGATACTTATTGGGGTAGGTAAGTATGCAGTATTTACTAATGACGTCATCATTTTATCATTCACCCATTTAGGCTCTAGCTAATTGCTAAAACCCAAGTAGACACTTTTTTATGTTAATTTTTTGACAGACTGGAATTTTACAAACGGCGCATCATATGCTAAAGCCCTCGAATATGAAGGTAAAAGTTTTCGTTTTTGACGAGAGAATGACAGGTTAATATGCTTGTATGACTGGGTGAAACTCTGTAAGAACCAAAACATCCGTATTGGTTGGTTATCAGCTTGGTTTCAGTCAATGTACTGAAAAACCAAATGAAAACAACGATTTTTTTCTAAATCCGTTGTAGCTGTTTTTGTGGAAATCAAATGCCACTTGCCATCAAAGCATTTCTAGGTTTTTTTACTGAAAAATCTACTACTTTTAAAATTTTTCCTGTTCTACCAATGGGATCTTGATTGCAGTTTCTATATGGCTGAGCAAACGAATGTGAACTTTTGATGGCCGTCCACTATTTTTTGCTGACGTGTTGTCTTCCTTTGCGTTTGTAAATTCAGTGAGTGTCTATAAACGTCATGTCTCTCGGTCGTTTAACCTTAATAGACGGGACCGTAAACCATCAAACGTTTTAACAATCTGTCATGAAGTTTGAATCCGATAGCCTGCCTGTGACTCTTGATAGAATGGCCAAACAGTTCTTTTACTGTGGGTCTCTGAAAAGTAAGCTTATTATTGAAACAAAATATCCGATGACAACGTGAGAGCTGAAAACTTGAAAATAAAATGTGAACGAAAACAGTTGCTGGGTCGAATAGAAAAAGATACGCAACAGAGAAGGAAACAAGCGATTCCCAGCATTGCAACAAAAACAACATCGATATTTTTCACTTTTTTATTACTGCAAAAATACAATGCAAAGCAAATTAATTGAAAGCCATAGCTACGTGATACAGGCTCAGTCAATATTTATACCATTCAGCCTGCAGCAAGCAAAACTCTTCATCTCTAATAAAACTTGTTTTACATTTCAAAGAACACAAACATGAGTCTAGTCATCTAGGTTATACACATATTACATTCAAAATAAATTATCCGAATCAGAGTTCGACTATGATGATATAGCAATGGACCAATCGCAAGGAAGTTTCGTAATCACACTTTTTCTTACGGATCACGTGACTCCGCGAGTCTTTTGCGACCGACATCTGTCATTATAGTGAATCAAAGATGGCTGGAACCTATGGAGTAAAAAAGGGTTTTCACTTAGAGAAGTATGGAAAAGCAGCTGTACAAATATACGGAGTTAACGTTCTACAGAAGCTTTCAGAAGAATGGTCACAATTTGTGGTTTGATCCACCGATGAAAAAGGTGGAACCACGCTGTAAAGTAGATAAAAAGGCAGATAAAAATTTAGTCCGAGAGTCACCGCTGTATAGTAAAACAAACAGTTCCCTTCAAAAAACAATCCTATTCAGTAGTTTAATACATATGTCTTATTAGATGTTTTGACATGTAGCATTGCTGAGGCGGTTTTCTCTTTCGTAAACAGTCATGCCATTTATAATGTGAAACAGTCGATGCCATTTATAATGTGAAACAGTCGATGCCATTTATAATGTGAAACAGTCGATGCCATTTATAATGTGAAACAGTCGATGCCATTTATAATGTGAAACAGTCGATGCCATTTATAATGTGAAACAGTCGATGCCATTTATAATGGTCGATGCTTTTTCCTGAAACAGTCGATGCCATTTATAATGGTCGATCATGCCTTTCCCTGAAACAGTCGATGCCATTTTAATGGTCGATCATGCCTTTCCCTGAAACAGTCGATGCCATTTTAATGGTCGATCATGCCTTTCCCTGAAACAGTCGATGCCATTTTAATGGTCGATCATGCCTTTCCCTGAAACAGTCGATGCCATTTTAATGGTCGATCATGCCTTTCCCTGAAACAGTCGATGCCATTTTAATGGTCGATCATGCCTTTCCCTGAAACAGTCGATGCCATTTTAATGGTCGATCATGCCTTTCCCTGAAACAGTCGATGTCATTTATAATGGTCGATGCTTTTTCCTGAAACAGTCGATGCCATTTTAATGGTCGATCATGCCTTTCCCTGAAACAGTCGATGCCATTTATAATGGTCGATGCCTTTCCCTGAAACAGTCGATGCCATTTTAATGGTCGATCATGCCTTTCCCTGAAACAGTCGATGCCATTTATAATGGTCGATGCTTTTTCCTGAAACAGTCGATGCCATTTATAATGGTCGATGCTTTTTCCTGAAACAGTCGATGCCATTTATAATGGTCGATACCATTACTTTGGACCAATGGCATCGACTATTTTAGGGAAAGGCATCGACCATTATAAATGGCATCGACTGTTTCAGGAAAAAGCATCGACCATTATAAATGGCATCGACTGTTTCACATTATAAATGGCATCGACTGTTTCAGGAAAAAGTATCGACCATTATAAATTGCATCGCTTGTTCGCTCTATTTTCATCTAGAATGTTCACATGTTCGGCTAACGACATTATTATCTTTCAACGTTCAGGTCAGACCTGGCCTGGTTTTGTTTGCCGTGTTACTGTTTTTGTTTGTCTCGATGAATTCTCGTATCTCCTGCAGCGTTATATTGGATTCTGTTGTCATTCTTGTCAGTGCCAGAAACACGACTTTGTCTTTTAATGCAGCAGTCGGCCAAATTAATTATCATCGTTGGTAAAATTAATCTAAGTTTATCAAATGTTTCCAAAATAGCGTCCATTTTTTATTTTTCTCCACCAACCTACGTTTCATAGTCATCGTGGCAAACCGGTCAAACAGGTTTCCTACTAGACAAATAACGAACTGTACAAATATCGGTACTCATTTCGGGCGTTGATTGTACGGCATTCGATGAAGTCTCATAATAGAAAGAATTATTACGCACCCTGCATCGATTTTGGGATCAATGTCAGTATCTTGGCAACTGTTCACCTAACTCTCCCCTAACACAACAAGTTATAACAAGTTAAAAAGTTTTCGTTAATGTTTGATAAGGGGAGGGGTCGGTGCACAGTTACCCAGATACTGACGTTGTGGGATAAAAATGTTAATAATGTAAAAAGGAAAAGCGATGTCTTCGAATTGGTCAGTACTTGCATATCCCTGATCAGTTACCTTTTTAACAAAGCTTGCACATTTTCTTGCAGTTCGTCGTCAGCCATGATTCTGAGCAGCGGTCTTCGCTGAAAAGGTTGCATCTCCCGTCATCCGAGCACGTTTGAGCTGAAAGTGAAACAAAATTATCAAGGTCAAAATTCTCCGGAAAATTGTCAAAAAATTGAAATGTAAAAGAACTCATCTGGCTTTGTTTTATCTTTGTTTTATTATCTGTTTTTAGTCAGTGAATTTTCAGTGGCCTCCGTCCACTTTCGTCAGAGATAGAAATCCGAACGTTACGTTACGTTAACGTTACGTTACGTTTTTCGTTTGAATTTCTATGCGAACGCTTACACCATTAATTCGGAATTAAAGCTGTGTAAGAGCCCGGAAGCGCTTTCCGTAGCGGGGTTCCATAATTCTAAGATGAGTCTCTTGTTATCACGGTTGGAGATGCAGCGTTGGAGAATTTCTGCATCCCTCGAATGAATGTTATAATCCGTCGATTCTGCGTGTTGTTTGATCACAGACTCATTACCACAAGTGCGCTGTTTTGTCGCGTTTTCTCTGACGTCACTAGACGAGCACAGCCTCCGGAAAAACTTTACTAATATTCGGACCATGGAAAGCAGACTTCATCAGGTTAAAAATGTGAATCAAATGTTTAAAATTTCTTACTTTCAGTATAGGCAGCAGTTTGCTTCGAAGCTGTGGAGTCTGGGGTCAATGAGTTGGTTGCAGTTGAGTAGGCCTGGGTAGAAGCTTGGGCAGCTGGACCTTGAACGACGGGAGTCTGAGGTTGAATCTGATCTTGAGCCTGCGCTGGAGAGTCTTCAGAAGCCGCTGGTTCTTCCGGTTGCTTCTTTTGATTCTCTTCATATAAGAGTAACAAAATTAAATTTGAGGGCTCATTATTGAATTTATAGTTCTATTAGTCAAAAGTTTATTTTTTCCAACTGATCCTTTACTGTGTTTTACAAATAAAAAGAACAATTGGAAATCAGTTAATTAATCAATCAGTCAAAACGTTTATCTAAATGTCCGAGTTAGCCTAAAAAGTTTTCGCCTATCTGAACATAGATTTCGAACAACCTGTAAACTAGTGATGATAAAGGATGCCGAACAATATTAACCTCAGCTTTCTACTTTTCTACTGCCCACTTCAAGACTCCTTTTAATTTTATCCATTGTGTATGTTCTACCCATTCAATTTTAACAGTGGTGGTACAGGTAAGCCAAAATCGTTTCTTACGTTTTCGTCAAGGTGGAAAGTGGAAGGTCGAGAGATGGACTTGTCGGTTCAACGTGCGACAATGCAACCCAAATTAAGATGTTTACAACGGAAAGCTAGGGATGTATATTAGTTAACTGTGAAATAGTTTAAAAATACTCTGTGAAACGTCTGAATAAAAGGCTCAGCAAATGAATTCAGGAGTAAAATAATCATTCATTCAGTCAGTCACATACCTTCATTTTTAGTCTTTGACTTTTGCACTGCATCTTCTAGCACTGCCTGTCCCTTACTTACTTTCAACATCTCTTTGTGGTCTCCTTCTATCACCTCCACGCTTGGTTTTGCACTGTATTTAGCTCCCTTCTTTGGCACGTCAATTTCGATGTTCTCAATCATTGGTTTTGTAATATTCTGTTTGAGTACCATCAAAGGTTTGACGTTTCCTTGGTAGCCGACCTTTCCTGGAGGCATTATGCGGATTTCTTGAGTCTGAGGAATGCCATGTATAATCTTCGGCCTGACGCGGAGTGTGTACTTAGCCACTAATGGTTTCTTGCCTGGGGCGGGAGCTATAAGGTCAGATTCGAACTCGTTTTTCTCTGGCAGATCTTTCACCTCGTTTGGATAAATTTCTTTCGTTGCCGTTACGGTCGCATTGCTGACTTTGTCCTTGGCTGTAAAATCATAAATAATGGTCAAATTCTTTTAGTGTGAAGAAGGTATGTATACGTTTGACCACAAAATCAGCGTCTTTCTCAAAAGCTAAGAACTAAATTTCCCAAAAAGAGGGTCATATTACTCGACACCAGGACCAAATTTGATACAATTAAGTTAAATGAAGAAGAATTTGGCACCTTTTTAAGAACAAAATGGTAAATAACATCCTTGAAAAACCTGCTTTTCCCGCTATAAATGTTCAAGTGTTTCCCGCCAAAAAGATACTGCAGAGCGCGCATCGTTTGCAGCGTTTTGGGGAACATTCCTGTTCTTAATAGAGTCTCAACTTCTAGAAGGCAGGCGCAAGAAGCAGTTAAACTGTGCAGAAACTATGTTGCTGTCATTGTATGCAGTATGTAGTGCAACCTGGGTTTAATGAAAGATTAAGCCAGTTTAGTTAGTATCTCTTGAAATCTCTTGATGAGTGCGTCCAGCTGGTTTGTCGCATGGTAAATTGCTTTTAAATGTGTGTTTTTTTGTAGGTACAGTGAACTCAGTCTATTCACCTTGGCAGAGGTTACACCGCTTAGGACAATTAATCTGCCACCAAGTGTCATTACAGTTTGAGTACGCGTAGGCACAGTCCTTGTACAGGTCATCACAGTAAACGTTGAAAATGAAGGGCACTGGTAACAAGACAGTGTAACACATGCAAATTAGTAGTTGAAATGTCGCAGCTGAAAACTTAGGGCACTGGGAACATTACAGTGTAACATGCAATTTAGCTGGTAAAATAGTGGGATCAAAATCACCAGAAACTGCGATCAAAACGGAGTTGCATATACAAATCAGTGGTGAAAATAAAGGAGTTAATACCCTTATAAAGCACCCTCTGGATAATTTTATCTTTGACTGAATAGGTAACCTTGATTGGTAAACTCTTAAGTTCGTATGATCTCTCTTCATTTATTCGTCTCAATTTATGGATTTTAAGGAGGGTTTGCTTATGAACAGCCTAATACAGTAACAGAAAATAATAATCTGATGAATTATTAGTTACACTTACTTGGTGGCGGCTTTGGCATCTTGGGACATGGTTTGCATCCTGGGGGAGGTTCAACGTCTTTACAACATGTCCAACTTGCCTTCTTTTCTTCTTTATCTTGCTCAGGTGCTTGTTGATCTACCGTGACATCTTGCGTGACTGATCCAGTGTCACTTGTCGATGTCACAGCAAGTGTACCTGGTCCTGCTAGGGTGACAGCTAGACCGTTAGGATTAAACTGCCCAACCAGCTCATTCGGTTCACCCGTGCTGGTTAAATGAAGTCTATGCATGAATGAAGATGAGCCACTTTCTTCCAATTTCGACGTTTCATGTTGCTCCTCGGCCTCAACAGGTGCTTTTGATGAGAGTGACTGTGCATGTTTTTCTGGTGAAGGCCGATGACCCCGTGGTTGTGGTTGTGTTTTAAGTGCCGGTGTAAACTTACTTTGCCGCATCAGATCAGCTTGTGATCCATTCTGTGGCTGTATTTCTACTTGTGATAGTGAATTATTTGGTGATATTTCACTGCCATTGACGAGTGAATGATTCTGTGGAGTGATTTTTTCCAATGGTATTGACTGGTTTTGTGATGTGGTGCCGTTTACAAGAGTCTGATTCTGTGGACGAAGGCCCGCCAATGGCTGTGATACGTTTAGCGATGTGTTGCTACCTTTCAGAAGCAAAGATAATTATAATGTACGTTTATGCGGGAGGAGAGAGAGAGAGCTAAGCAAACCAAACTCATTTCACACAAGCATAAAGGAGTTGTCTTCTAAACAAACTGGTGATGGGTCGGTGGGATGTTGAAAGACAAATAAAAGGTTTACCAAACGAGTCGAGGAAGTAAGTTTTACTATAATAAGATTTAAAGTGGGCTGACATTTCTATCGTTTCTCCAGAAAGGTCAGCACCATTTGTGTCAGCAGCTCTCAAATCTTAAGAGCCCGACTATGATCCCCTTGGGTTACTTCTACAAACTGTCGACGAGCCCGATTATTTGATTTATTGGTTGCCTGTGTGTTAAGCAATGATTGAATAGCTGAAGATGTCCTGGCATCAGCGATTTAAGACCCCCATGGTGAAAATAGAAACCTAACCTTGAGTTTCGCGTGCCTCAAATTAGTTCAATTAGCAGTACTAGTAATAAGAACAACCAAAGGTTTGAACCAAAGTTGAAAATCGAACTCAAGACTTCCAAAACAGATTTCCCGTTGTTCCCTTTACTACGCTAACAGGCTACATAACAAAAAAACCGAGATTAGTGACAGGACGTCGATATGACATTGAAATGATTGATGTGGTTGCTGTGATTGAGCGCCCTTATTAGGACATAACGGCACTGGATGGCATACACCAAAGTACACAGCTACTATTAAGTCCTCTAAAATACAAGTGGCGGATTCAATGAGACACATACCCGTTGCGGGTGCTTGCTGTCCAGGAGCAGCAGTCTGTGGAAACGATGGCTGAGCACTAGGCGCGGTCTGATTACCCTCAACCTGTCTCTGTCCTGCGGAAGGAAAAATTCCTGGCACCGTTTGATTAGATTCAGCAGCAGTAATAACTGCTGGCTGGAAACCAATCGGTACAGCTCCGGCAGGAGCCTCAGGCTGTTCAGTATGGTTAGAAGCTTCAATCACTGTCTGGTTGATTAGCTCAATGGTCTGATTCCCTGGCACAGCAGCAGGAGCAGCTATTGCTGGTTGAAGCTGTTGTGCGGCCATACTTTGGTTTTGTCCTTTCCAAGGCTGCTGTAAAACTGGCTGCTGAACGCCTGCCGACGGCGATTGGACAACCGTCTGGTTAGCAGACGGCACCGCAGTTGTAGCCCCTGAGGCAGGAGCAGTGACAGTGCCACTTGCTGGTGCAGCTGCAGCTGGGGCAAGCCCGGCCGCCGGTGCCGCCACAAAAATAGGGACTGCTGGAGCAGCCGTCGCTACAGCAGGCCCAACATTAGCAGCAGTAGCAGCTCCTATTGTAGGTGAGGGAGGGGCTGGTGCTACTGCTGCTTCCTGTGTGGCATTGGCTGCTGCTGGTGCTACAGGTGATGACCCTACGTCAGATGCGGAAGGTGCCATTGCTGCTGGGTCGGCGGCAGCTGCCGCAGATAAACCAGTCGTGGGTGACGCAGGAAGAGCAGAATTAGCAGTGGCAGCAGTTTGATCCTGACCTCCAAAATACTCTCGTTGCTTCTGTTCAGCGTATTGTTGAGCGTACTGCTTATCAGCATCTGACACTTTGTCCGCATATTGAAGGTTAACAGGATGCTGATCAGGGTATAAAAACAGCATGTTTTGCGCTTGTCCTGTGTATTCAAATAGTTTATAACTTGTTGTAGGATTGGGATAGTAGCTGGGTGGAGTTGGTGTGTAATCGGAAGGCTTTTTGAGGAACACCACGTCACGTTTACCATCTTCACGCCTCTCGACGTTTTTCTTGGCGTGTTTTTTTGTGTGCTTTTTGTGTCCAGTTATGCCATGTTTCTTTTCTCCCTTCTTGTAATAAACCACAGCTGGCAGTTGCACCAATTCAGGACCTAAAGTGTTAACGTGTTAACGTGTTTGTAGCAAGCTCAGTTTTAACTGACCGTCTAAGCACTGTTAGTAGAAACCAACTCGCAGGGGGTACCAGGGGGTACGCAGGGGGTACGCAGGGGGTTCGCTCTCGATTTCTATGCATGATAGTTGGCTCGGGCTGCGCCCTCGTCTACTATCACGCGATAGAAATCTTGAGCTCATAATCTAATTGTTTATTAGTAGAAACCAACTCGCATTCTATCTCCAATCCTGCAATCTGATTGGCTACCGTACTGACTATCTATTCTGTGAAAGATAAACGCCAGCGTTTCGAAACAGAAAATGCACTTTAAATGCTAAGAAGTCCATAAGTATTGTCATAACACTGAAAGGTGTATGCCAGACGGTTTCTACTAAAACAAGAAGAACGCTCGTCCTCGTTTTCTATGAGTTAAATAGTCAATGCATAGTCGCCTATCCACTCGTTGAACGGCTTGAATCCGTAGTTCAATTGTTAAGTATAATTATCTAAAATCACCGTGAACCAAAACTTCTTCAAGTAATTTTTGCATGATTGAAACACTTATCATGAAGAAAAACGTAGCATGATGTTGTTCGCGCTGTTAACACAACAAGTGAATCGACATATAAAATGCCAATGAGTGACGCTTATGCGTTAATGAAGCCATTCGTTAGCTGGTGCGTAACTACGGGGATCATTGAGGTGCCCGCGACCCTCGTTATGGTGAGCAAATGAGATTAGAATAGATTAATTTATTTCTCAAGGAATCTTAACTAATCTTTGCAGCCATTTTAATGGCCTACTGTTACGTATTGAGTCGTTTCGTTAAGAGAATCTCAGAGTTAACAGGGAACTCAACCAACCTTTTGTTTATTGACAACTACAGAACAAAGGATGAAGTTTGCCCTCAATCCGCAAAGCATCGTGCCAGAGCACGAGGTATGACGTCATACACTACACCTATTAATACAGCCGCTTCTGGTTTCTTCTCTAACGAGAGCGATGAGTGGCGGTGGTAATCACAGACTACTATTTTATAGGCTTCTCCCTCCCCCCCTCCTCCCCCCCACTCTCTCTCATCCAAAAAGCAAAACACAGCGTGGATGTCAACATGCCAATCTGGTAGGTACCCCGATTGCGGAACAGTGTGACCCCAGCACTTTTGCAAAATCCTCGCTACACCCTTGGTTAGAGAGATATTGGAGAGAGCTTGCTCGCGTTTGTTTCACAATATTTCGCTATTTCACAATTTTTTGGATTAATCTTGCAGCCTTGTTAGTAAGTCAGGCACAGTGTAACGTACCTTCGTATTCACAGCGTCTGCACATCTTAGGACAGTTAAGCTCTACCCATCCTGAGGCGCAGTCCAGATCACTGTATCTAAAGCAGTATGAATGGTCTTTACAGAAGCTGCCCTTGAGAAGTGCTACAAAGAGAAAAAAAAAACCTTTGTAAGCGAGAGAGGAGAATATCATGTGCCCTTTCAATGGCTTGCAAACGACGAACACACAGACAACTCTTCAGCAAAGTACAAGTGCAAAGGACTGACATGCGTATTAATATGAATCACGACGCCCGCTTGTTAAATTTCATCGTAGCCACTAGCGTTACCTTCATGTTTCTTGGTCCCTTTTTTGTGAATAGCATGTTTGGGTTTCTTTAAAGCTGGAAAGAAAGTGTTATAAACATATCAAGTTATCTTTTTGTTTGATGAAAAGTTATAAGGCTCATTAATGTGTCTGTCCGCATTCGAAGTGGGACAAAAGGTGGTGATGTTTTTGCATTACTAGTGAATGGATTTTGGATAATCCAGTAAATATGCTGGTTCTGCTTGTCTCGGCAGGGAAGAAAAATATCGACCGAAACCGTGTTGTGACTGGGTATTTCACTGGCGAATGCTTTATACAAATATGACTAGAGTTAATTTTGCTATTTTTTCTGGTTTGGCTTTATGTCAGTTTGAATTTAACCGAAAGACATCAATTCCCTGGAGTTCATAACGTGATGAAACCAAGCGAGGTGGTGGAGGAAAACGGTATTGTTCCTATAACATCATTTATCATACTGTAAGGGCAGGAAAAATGGGCGGGGAATATATACTGACAAAACATAGACTTGGAAACAGGATTGACCAATTAGAGTACACGTCGTGTTGAGTTTATGCAGGATGGGTCCTGGCTTATGTTATAGGACTCGTTATATATGGCAGGAAATGTTTTCAATCCACGAGAGTTTTTCAGGTCAGGTACAAGTGCAAGAAGTCCTGTTGCGATTTTATTTTTCTCCGAGTCTCAAACGTGAAAACATCGCTGATCTTTTGATCTATAAGAACCATCTTCATTCAGTTAATGGTCTTAAGATGTTTATAAGTTTATAATTTGCAACTGTTCTCGGAAAAAGGGGTGAACAAGACATCTATATTTCAGTTCCAGATGTTGCTGGCTATAAGATGCGTTTAATTTCTTCAGAATTCTGGTTCAAGTTGTTGTTTTTTTTAATTGTGGGTTATTTTTTCGCGTACACTTGGCATCTGCATTGCTAAAACCTAACGGTAATCCTCAGTAAAGGAAATAGCATGGCTATTTATTTGTTTTAGGAATATAATTAAGCAACAGAATTGTCCTCCACAAGTAAAATGCCAAAAAGGTAATCACACAAAATCTCAAGTTTATTTTCAAAGAAGAACTTTAGCAAACGATGAGGAGGTCCATGTGTTAGTGTTCATTTAATAAAAGTAGATTGGAAAGTTTATTGCCTGTAATCTTCTTTCTATAGAAACCCCTTGGAAATGTCCTTAACAAACTGTGATCTCATCGAGCTTTACGGGTATTGCTTTTGAGATCTCCACAGTTATTTACAGTTTTGTGAGTGTGTATTTGATTTTAGAAGAGCAATGTCCTGTCCAGTGTGCTTGCGAATAGAGAAATGCGTCTTTTGATGGAAAGAAGACTGAAAAAGGGTCATAAAAAGTTAGAAAACAAACGGTCTTAAGATCGTCCTATATACGCTTCGAATTACTTAAACACATTAGCTTTGGGCTCTGTTGCAAACCTGTTAATCTCAGCAAGCCGTAACAAGATCACACGCAACAACGGGTACTGTTAGTCAGTTTCATTAGCCGTTAACAGGTGTTTAGCGGGGAAGCCTATTGCGTTGAATTATTCACGAACAAAGAACAATAGAGTAAAGATACGCCTTAAAATTCTACATTGAGTTTCCCAGTTCATTGAACCAAGTAGTTCTGATCTTTTGTGCATCGAGCTTTCACAATCACTTTACCCATGGGCATATGTTCAAGTTATCGAATAAACTTATAGATGATTGATTAGCAGGAAGCAATAAAGCTACCAATTTAGTAAGAAATTCCAAGCTCTGTCCTAAAAAAATTTTCTGACTAAGGGTACTTACATTTTCCTTCCAAGAGTCCATAGCATAATGTTAAACAAATGAGAAGCAGCAAAGCCTTGGCGCCAAATCTTGTCCGCGTTAAGTCCATTGCTATTTTTTTTTCAAAAGAAATAGAACAGCAGGTTTAGTCAGGTACTTAAGCTTGGAGATAATTTGTTCGATTGACAAGCAGCTAATGGCTTTTATTTTGAACAGAATAGGCCTGGAAATAAAATTAAAAATAATACACATCTCTGCTGAAAGCTATAGAGGAACTAGGGCAGCTTGTACAGCACGAACTGCTGAAGCCATATTGGTTTGATCAGAAGGGAAAGTAACAAGTAAGAGACCAACCCATTCAGACTAACATAACATGTGATCTATTCGAATACCGGCTGATATTATTAGAACTTTGATGTGCTTCAAACTTCAATTGGGGATTTTCTTTTAACTGAGGGATTTTCCTGAACAGTGGTTCTGTAAAATGGTTCAATATTTGTGGGGTTTGAATAACTAATCTTGAATAACCACTGAGGAATTACACGATACAATCACCGTCTTTTGTCAGCACAGAGAGGCAATCAACTGCTAGCCCAAGAACAAAGAGCTTCGAGAATAACGGAATTTAGCTTCTCACTTACCTGATTATAATGTTCCCTTACGAAGAGGGCATAGAGGAAACACCGTCAGCTCCCCTGTTCCGCTGTTTTGAATTTCGAAATTATGAAAAAACTCAAACAATAAATTTAAACAATTCCTCAGTTGTCTAGCATCACTAGAAGCCCCATGATTCCTTGCGTGTCACGTGCTCGTCTTCCCTGAGGTCAACGGAAAACCGACAAACTCATAAGACTGTTACTTTTTTGATAACTGTTGACTGTTGGAACTCACGATAAAGATAATAAAGATTTTTATGACGAAAATACTAAAATTTTTCTTCATAAAAATTGAAACTTTTAACGTGAAATTTGTATCCTAGCTTCACTAGAAATGATTTATGCAACACTGGCGAATACTTTATGCCATTTTCCAAACGCACGGGAACGACGACCGCAAGCCTGAAAAGAGCGCAGAATTTTGATTCTACGCATCAGGAAATCAGTATTTTTATTTGTCGGTGGGGAGACGTTATCAATTTCTATGAGCAGAAGAAAAAAGGACGGAAGATAAACATTAAACTCTTCTTGATATAAAAATCGACCTCGGTGCACAATTAATTACAACAACCTCGTTCCTAGTGTCTATCCAGCATTGAACAGCGAGGGTATGTGGAACTCCAGTGGGAGCGAGATTCTTATTGGCTTTGAGTCCGAATAACAATTCACGCTTTTCCGTGTTTTTCGTGGAAAATAATGGTGGCTGTTAAGTACTGTAAAATCCAAGTGCACTATAACATTAGTTACTATCTTCTTTCTTGTGTAACAGAGACGTAAGACGAGGCTAAACTGTCAGTTAACAAAAACGAAAGGCCAAAAGGTCTCACTTGTTATATTGCGCAGTTCAACAGTCTTTCTAGGGCAATTTTGCGAATGCTTGGGTTTTGCATTTCTACAGTATTTGATTGATTTAACAATCTCGGGCAAATTTGTTAACCAATCAGAGGGGAAAAAATAACAAGTTGTTACCAGCTCGTATGCGTCGCGTGCTTGGCACAGATTACAGGTATTTACTTCGTGTTTTGATTGGTTATTTAGAAATGTGCGTCTGTTTTGATTGGCGGGGTTGTTACTTTAATTTTGGTGTTTCGGCAATTAACTGGTATTCACTTGGCCTATGTCTTTCACTAATACTCAGTAGTCGACTAGGCATAAAGAGAGGCTTTATTACACTGTTATTATCATGCTTCCATATCTGAACTTATTACTCACATCTTTCTTCAGGTCAAAGAGAAATGTCTATTCCAAAAAGACGCTCTGATGCATCTCATTGTTTTACTAGCATAGCCTATGATGGTGAGTCTTCAGTACTAAAAGAAAAGCATTTGGCTCTTGCAGACTACTCTCTTAGAAACTGTTGTTATCATTACAGGCTTATACATCGATCTATAATAAATGTACGTGCGAGATGGAAAGTCAGCCTGTTCCAAACGGATCATGGGAGGTTGTTTTGGTTTCTCATAATGTCTTGTCTGACTATGCAGAATCTAAAATAAACAGTTTTATTACAGGAGATTACATTACATTATGAATTCAGAAGACGAAAAAAATAAAAGCTTGATGTGTGTCAAACGTCACCAGAAAAATGTCAAAACTTATACTTTCAGAGACTAAAGAAGCCTCCTTTGGGAAATAGAGATACAATATTGTATTAATGAAGATTTTCAAAGGAGGGCATTTAATTTAATTTAATAAGCAGATCGATCAGTTTTTTTGCATTTTAGAGGCAGTGGCTTTTGTTTTCGCTTTGTCGCTCTTCTTCATTTTCTGAACAGGTTTGATTTTTGCAATCTTGTCGTGCTCCACTTTCTTTGGTGTTACAGCTTTCTTGTCTGAAATCTTTGGCTTGGCGACTTTGGCGGGTTTCCTGTCTTTATCCTGTTTAACCACCTTAACTTTTAACTCTTTGTTGGGTTTTTGGTTGAATTTCACTGGTTGATCGACCACCTTGGTAACCACTGGTTCGCCACGAGGGTCAGCATCCATCTTAACAGGATTAACTGGTTTGTCATGACTGCTGCTCGTTGACTTCATAACTTTCGCTTGTTTGCTTTTATCATCATTATCATTATCATCATCGTCGTCTTTAGAGTTTCTTTCATCGTTTCTTTCCATACCTTCCTTTTTCTCATCGTCAGCACCATCATCATCATCGTCATCGTCATCGTTATCATCATCATTGTCATTATTTTCGTCTTTAGAATTTTCTTTGGTTGAGTCAACCTTACTCTGCGCACCAGATCCCTTGTTGTTGTCTTCAACGTGGGTCTCTTTTGTCTTGGGCACCGCCTTTTCTACCACTGTCACTTTCGGATGCAACGACGCCTTGGCAGTCTTCTCCAAATCTTTTCGCTTCTTGTCTTTAGATACGCTCTCTTTTCTACTTGTTTTCGTAAGGACTTTCTTCAGTTGCTGTTTATTGTCGTCATGTTGCTTTGAATCAACCATGTATCTCTTTTTACCAATGAAGATGTTGGCGTCGGCTTTACGTTCTGAACAAAATAATCAAATTATTTGTTATTATTATAATAACAGTCAACCTCGTTCCCACGGTCTCTGGGAACGAGGGGCCCTGGGGACGAGGTTTAGTAACAGTAGCAAAAAGAAATATAGAGCTGGTAACTAGGTAAAAAAGCACAGGTTTCAAGAGGTCAACATGGCCGTGGTTTAAAATAAGTTAAAACTACTATTACACTTATCGATTGAAGAGTGAAGTAATCACGAATGACAAAATCATCTTTCATTTTTTTTTTGACACCTGTGCCGCAAATTCACGACCACGGTCTCCCTCTTAGTTATAAAAACAACTGATAGTCTTTTGAACGTGTTGCTTCCTTATAACTTGTCTCAGGGCAAAAAGATGGATGCATGCATGAATGCTTTCAACGGATGATAAAACATAAACAGCATTATTGCTTTTACAGGCTGTGAACATTTTTTTAAAAGTGGTACTGAATCTTCTCTAAGCCGGTAAGTTAATTTTGCGGCGTGTTAGGGACATGGAACTGTTCAAGACATAAAGTTTCCAAGTCGAGCAGTTAAATATTTGACCTTATCAATGGCATTTCAATAATTAAATTTCGGTAGCTTAATAAGTTGCAAACTAATCATATTTGTGGAAAGTAATGAATGTCGTATCTGTGCTGAAGATTTCGCCATCGAATGCTATTTTAGGGTTAATTTACTTCTTTCAGTTTTATTTTTTCCTCAATTGCTACTAATCTTGCAATCTGATTGGCTTACTTTACCGTTGTCGATAAGAGTCTAGACAACGCTGCTCGCGTTAATGTGCCATGCAATGCAACAGCCAATCAGAAATGCTCATTTTGGGGAATAAACCAATCAGATTTCGAGAAAGTTATAGACAACGCTTGCTCTTTTTTCGTGTCACAATCTTGTTCACGCTCTGAAAAAAATAAACATTTTCTTTGACGTTGACATGGTAAAAACAAATCGAATGTGGTTTAGCGTTGTCTGTACTCTTATCGACAACGATATGTGTCAACACAGTGGTCAAAATTTGTTGTTGACTCACTAGGCTGCGCCTCGTAAGTCCACAACATTTTGACCACTTTGATGACGCGTACTCGTTGTCGATAAGAGTACAGACAACGCTAAACCACAGTCGATTTGTTAAACTTACCGTAATGATTACATTGCCCGCACTTGCTTTTGCATGTTTCCCTAACCCAGCGTATCATACAAGCAGACTTCGCGAATTTCTTACATACTTTCCAATCAGCACAGCCAATAAACACTCCATAAGGGACTGCAAAAAAACAAAGGCGTAGCTCACATTGATATTGATAACCACTACGGTATGCATTCAAATGCAAATACCCCAAATTATTTAATGGCTTCACTTGCAGCCGATATAACGCGGACTTTTACCGTTCACGATTTTATAGATCGGATCATCACCGCGGAAACCAAACGTTTTGTGGTTTTTTCTGGTGGGTCCGAGAAATTCTAATGCAAAAAGAACATAACAAAGATGCGACATACTTTGCTCAATTAAATAAAACTTTCACAAGTGTAATTTATAAGTGTAGTTATTGTTTTCAAACTGTGAAACAATATTAACTACACTTGTAAATTACAATAGTGAAAGTTCTATTAAATTGATCCCTAAATGGTTAGTTCTTGATCAATGATAACCTCAAAAGTGATAACCAAGGAAATTAATGGCTGATGAAACTCAGTCTCACAAACTTACCATCACATAGACCACAGTACTTGCGGCATCCTTTCTGCATGTAATAGTCTCTACACTGACTGTCTTTTTGGTAGTAATGACAAATAGGAGAATAATCTTCGCAAGGGAACAGCTTAACTAAAAAAACAAAAAACAAAAACAAAAAACACGTAAAATACATCTGTTGAATGCTACCATGTTAAACACGTTTAGTCAGCCTTTCTTTTGCTGTTTTGAACTCCTACTCCATGCACCGGCACAGGTGACGTAAAACAAGACGAGACAATAAAACAGATGTTAATGAATAATTTACACACAATGGTGAAACAGCGCGTTACGCCGTCACCTGTACACATGGTAGGAGCCCTGTTTCCCTGCCGTCCCCTCGTCTAACTACAATCCTAACGAAAAACCCTTGACACCAGAGACAATATCTTGACCTTGACCACTTTCAAACATACCATGTGAACATTTCTATTTCTATCCTTCTCTCCCCGTGGAATGTTGTTTGATACACCAAGAATATTGGTTTGAACATGAAACCAACATTGCCAAAAGGGGAGGAGAGGGTAGAGTCTATTAGTCAAGGTATGAAACGGGGCCTGTCCCCTGTCCCAAGGATTGTAGATCCTTTGTGAGTCAGTAACTTTCGCATTTAAATCGTAGTATTTGCAAACCTGACTCTCCTCCAATTGACATAAATTACGATATAAACAAAAATAATTGGAAATTTCTATGGTGTTTTTCTTTTCGGGGAATCCAGATAACCGCTCAAGATACAACTGCTTCAACATGGTTCCCATTCCACTTGAAATTTTGCAGTGTAAGTATCTGGGCAACTGTGCACCTACCCCTCCCCAAACCCAAAATTAACGCTAGCTTTTTAACTTAATATTACTTGTTGGTTTAGGGGAGGGGTAGGTGCACAGTTGACCAGATACTTACATTGATCCGAAATTTTGGTCAAATGTGAAGAAAAAATGTGAAGTTCCCCTTGCGTATTTTGCTTATCCTTGATCCTTCTTGTAAGCAAGAGAACATATGCTCTCTTGTTGTAAGTCATCTTTCAGTTGAGTTTTCCTATACATGTTTGAAGTGTTGTTCATTAACAAATTTCTCATCCTTTCTATGATTCTTATTGGTAACAAAGGGTTATAAAGAGGGTTTGAGGTTTGCTATAATCTGTATGTTGTTTAGTTACAAATAGTAATAATGAAAATAATGATCATTCTATCAAATCACCAATGTATTTAGCTCTGCTTTGTGAATGCAGAAACAAACATTGCAAATAGAACATGTTTGCTAAGTTACTGTACCTTTTTCTTCCTTGGTCAACTTTAAATCATCTATCTTCTTCTCTTCCACTTGAGAGGGAAATAACAAAAATCGTCATCACTACCGACCAAGATAATTTTTTTTCCTTTTTTTCGTATTTTTGTTTGTTTGACATTAGGGACGGACCATTAGAAAAGTGATGGGGGGGGGGTGGTGTGGGGAAAAAAACAAAAAAAAATTCATGCAAAGAAGAAGGTAAAAAAAAATTCATGCAGAAGGAAGGTCCAATTGTGACTTTTTCACACGTAGTAAAAAAAATTCGTGCAGAGGGGTTCACCTGAAAAAAAAATTCCTGCACAAGCAGTCAGCGAAAAAAAAATTCGTGCAAGCTGAAAATTCCCCACCCCCCCCCCATCACTTTTCTAATGGTCCGTCCCTTAATAAGCTGATTTCAATAGCAACGGTCTCTGAACCCGCCAGTAATTTACACGAACCAGGATGATGAACATCGGAGCCCACAAGCACGGCGCATCCTCCACATTCTATTTTAGATTTTGAATTATGTTTTTTAATAACTTTACAGTTTTTCCGCTTGTCACTTTTGGAGAGCGTTCAATAATGGTCTACAGCTAGATTCTTTAAAAGGGACAATCAAAATTGATTGGGTAAATAACTCTCATCCGATAAGCAGCTACCGCAGATTCGGTATACGAAAACGGGTCATAACTGTACCAGTTTTTTCTTTCTTCTTTGCAAGTGGAACTGTCACCAAAGCCTCTGTAAAAAAAAGAAAAAAGAAAAAAAAAAACAATTTACTCTTTAATAGTTTCTCAGTACAGAACAAATAAAAATTTGTTAAGGGGCCAAATTTAAGGCACTCTATTTTCAATTTAAGTCACTCGAATCTCGAGACTTCATTAAAACAATACGTTATCGAGAGAGCTATGAATTAACCACGCCCGACCATGACATGGCGGCAGCTTACACTGAATCTTAACTAAATAAGAGGAGGCCAAATTTTTACAAACTATATAGCTCCTATTGGGTTTCCTTGCCACCTTATCTATCGCAAAAGTGCATACAAAGATTTACTCTTATACAGTTAATGTTATCTAATATTGTAACTCTTCATGTGCTGTACATTTGTAAGCTTTTTTCCTTTCTTTTTTAAAAATTTTTTCTGTGTGGGAAAAAAAAAATAAAAAAAAAAATAAAAAAATAAAAAAATAAAAAAACTGTTCTTACGTTGAGCATTTGTAGGCTTAACTTCTTTGGAAGGAAATGAATTAACTCTTTTTTTTTTCAGATTTATCACAATAACTCTACCTGCCATATTTGGCGGCTTGGAAAGATGCTTGATGGAAACGTTTAGTGTCGGAACTGTGGAAAGAGTCGAATACGTCACTGTCACTCACTCAATCAATCAATCAATCAATTAATCTATTACCTAATTAACCAATCATGACGCTAATATCTTACCTGGAGGAGGACCTGGTACTAATGCTCCAGGCTCCTGATTGGTTTGAAGTTTGTTCACTACTTGTGGAGCCTGAACATTCTTCTTCGTTCCCTGTATCTTCATCCCTATAAAGGCGCAATGAATTTGTGGCGTTAGATCAAACAAGAAACAATGAAAACGAACGGTATATAATGACTGAAACTGTAGACTTTTTAGTAATGCCAAAACACAGACTCTGTCTATGCTGTTTAATGCCGTAAGTTGTATAGATGGATTCCATTAACCTGTTTACCACATCACACGGTTTTCAACTACAAACCCTTGAATTAAGTTGCCTTAAATTCCAGACAGTGATCGTTTAGTGTGAAAGTAGGATAGGGTTTCCGCTTCAGCTGTCACCTCCATTATCTCAAAATTTTCACTGGTTTTATAGCTATAAATTCCTGATAAATACATCTTGCCAATTTGTTTGACTTTTCCTCCACTCATTTCGCATTAAAACTCTTTCTTCCCTTTCCTCGTTTGTAGTGTTAGTACCTGTGGGAAGTTGCCCTTGCTGAGCAAAGGCGCCGCACGTGATTGACAGGAGGGTAGCCAATAAGAGCTGAGGTGCGGCCATTATTGGTTCTAGCTAAAAAGAGGAAGAAAACGAAGACAAACCATGTGATAAAAAGGGTAGTGACCATGAGCCCATCAAACCCAGAAGCTGAACTCACTAATGACTCTTAATTTTAGAAATAAAAGGTAAATCAAAACTTTAAAGGGAAAGATAATTCCTAATATAAAATCATATTTTGTGTTTGTAATACTAAACTTGTTCAGTCAAATTGAGAAGTATGATCCTTTGCTGATTTGAAAAAGTCAAGTTACACCACAAACTAAGCTGTCTTTAAAGCTAGGCTCCACATGGGACGTGTCCTGTGTTGAGTTCAAATATATGAACTGACATGTTGTGCAAGAAAACACTTCATAATTTATGTCATTAGGGTGGAGTAGGAAGGTGGATTTATTCCAACCTGCCTTAAGAACAAAGCAAAGTTGACGTAATTTTCGGCAAGTTCATTAAACAATTCCTGAGAAACTAATGAATGCATCTGCTGAACTAGACAGTAAAATAACTGGCGATTCTCTCTAAATTGTCCGGGAAGAACAATCCATTTCACCCTAATTTTGCAGAAACGGGAATATTTTTTAACCCAAAGGATTGCTAAGACTAATGCTGGTAAAGCGTGTTGTTTATCAAAATGTGTCACTTCCTAATTGCAAGCGCTTCACAGGCTGGCTTGACTGACACAAATTGAAAAGAAATTTATAGAAGAATTAAAAGCCTCAATGGAAAATATGCTTCCCGTTTCATGATCAGCCAAGTTCCTAACTCGGTAGTGCGCGTAATTTCACTTAACAAAGTTAGCCTAATTTGTTCTGAGGACTTTTTACGACAGCCCCCGAGTATTATCATTTACGAGGTATTTATGACATTTCACGCTTTAAGGTTGAAATCAACTTTTTACGGCTTTAGGATAGCGTTAAGGAATCGAAAATAATTTAACATTAAAGAAACTCTTACCTTCACTTTACGGATTTCTTTCTTTAGCAAAGCGATCAACTCTTCGAACTAAATTCAGCTGAAATTCTGTTGAACAAATTTATGTCATGCGACTAAAATCCTAAATAGGGAAATAACAACTTTTCGTCCGTTGTTGTTTCCCTCGCACGTGATCTGAAGACGACAGGTGATTCAATCTAACACGATATAAATGGAACTTCCTAACAGAAAAAAACAAGGTCGGTTTTGATTCTGAAATCAAAACCTCACAGGTGACAGCTTGTACTTTTGCAAGTTTAAAAAAGACAATTTATAAACCCCATCAGCTTACAAATTACTAAAATCTTACAAACGATTTAAGCTTTTTCAACTGTGTGTGGAAAAACCAAATCTATAGTGGTGGTATCGCCATTTGATGGAAACGTAACAGAAAAAAAATATTTCCAATTAGCGATATTAGCTTTTTCATACATGGCAGGAGTAGTTTTTTTGGTTTATTCCAATTTTCTTGTTTTAGCCACGTTTGCTATATAAAGGCATTGCGTTCGCATGGCTAATTAGGGAGTTAACAATTGGTATACGCAGGGTGAACTTGAGTGGATTGAGTCGCTATGAAAATATCACAATGTTCACCCTAACTGAGCTCCACAATTAACAAGAAGTATCGGTCTCTCTCTCATTTGACCTTTTCCCATCTGTTTACGGCATTATCTAAACTCAGAAAACAGTTTCCGCAAACTAATGGCAAACCACCTAAATACGTGGTTTATACAAACAAGTCAAACCTTAAGCAACTAATCACAAACACTGTGCGTTTCTTGGCAGAACGTGCGACGGTACATGACTTCGAGTCATCTGCTGTGCCATGTGTGCCAGTTCGTACAATGCGATTTTCATGTAAAATTTTTTCTTTGCACAGTTTAATTGGATAATCAAGTAAATGTCGTTTCTACAGAAATCTGTGATGACGTTCTTTCATAAGGCTGAATTCTCGTCCCTTGAAATCTATAACAAGTCCAAGGCTTCCGATTCCTCCTTGATCGTGTACAATCGATACTTTCTCGATCGCATTCTAATCTCATCATTGTCACTGTCATCGTCATCAAACAGTGGATTGAACGTAACATTGCTTTGCACCTCGCTTTCAAACACGTCGGCGTCAGACACACTCAAGTTACACCTGCGCAGGGTCTGGGTACAATTGGCAGTAGACCGAGGACCTTGCCTCCTGACGTGTGCAGCAAATGATGTAGGGAAGATGCATGTCGGGAAACCCTCCATTTCTGACTCTGTGGTGTTCTTGCGTCGACTGGTTTGAACCTTTGTTTTGAGATTGATGCTGGATTGAATATTAGAAAAAGCTGCACTTACTTCTAGGCCTTCTTCACCTTCATCGTTCGTAAATTTTAAAACGTTTTTCTTTGTGAAAAAACTTCTCAAAGATCTATTCTTGACTTTGGCCGAATTTCCTCTTTTCCATATTTCTTCTGCGATGTGTGGCTGTGTGTATGAGCGCACATTGCCTACATTCAGACGTTTCTTAGGCGACAGTTCTTTATTATCTGATGGCTCATGAATGAAGTCACTCGCCTGGTAATCCACCAATGAACGTGTTGGAATGGAGTGTTGACCTTCGGAGCCTGAACAACTTCCTGCTGATAAAGGAGACCGAACATTTGTCTCCACCAAAATAATTTTCTCCTCCACGTCACCTGATAAAAAAATCGTTTTCTTAATTTTTTAACTGAAAACATGGTTTTAAGGGATTTCTTATTTAAAATGTTCCTTTATTGTAATTAACTATAGATAGAAGAAAAATAAGACTGGCACATAATTACAAGAATCAAATCAAGCACAATAGATATGATCTATTCTCTTAAACAAAAAAAGTCGTTTAAAAGCATGGTATTAAAATGTTATTGAGCTTGATAGAAGAAACAAAAAAAAAGAAACGAGAGAGGCAGTGATACATTACATATAACACACCGTTAGGAAGAATCTGAGCGTCTCGCTCTTAACGGCGTATTTCACAAAGTATGATGCCTAATTTTGTGGTCGAACCGTTATTTCATGGTTTAAAGGGGCAGTGTCACGGTTGGGCATGCGCATTAGGACGGTTACTTTCTGAGAAATTTTTCAGCTGTCCGCCATCTTGTATTTTCCACGTTTCTTTGATCTCTAACCAAATACGCGCTTATAGGCTTGAAATCTTAAAGGACAAACAAAATAGGATCTACTGAGTGTACCATCCATCAAGGTATATGGGTTTCTTTTAAGAAGCTTCTGTTCTATCCGCGTGTTTGTTTGGTCTCGTGTGGGCGTGGACATCACTGTCCATTTTAAACTCACCTCGGATCCTGCGAACCTCATTTTCAAGTTTGCTCCACTCCTGGGGCGAGATTTCTTCATAGAGGCTGACAAGGGGCAAAGCAGGTTAGTGAAAGGACACCTAAAGTGGTTTGTACCTCTGGTTTCCCGGAATATTACTACACCATTCACCTCTGAATACACCTTATTCCAAAATGGCCGAAAATATATTATTCTTTTGCCTATATGTTGAATTGGCCCTCATTGCCTCGTTTTAAGCCAAAGATTTTTTTAAATTCTGCGGTTGCGATCGAGGCAATGAGGGCCAATTAACATGACGACAAAAGAATAATGTATTTTCCGCCATTTTGGAATAAGGTGTATGGGGTAACATTCCACTGTCGCAGTGTTAATTAAAACCATCAGCTTGTCACCCACTCCTGTTAAGAAACCTACAATCCTGGCCAAAAGACTTTAATCCGTCTCGTCAGAGTAGTGCCTAAGTGTGCGATATTCTGCTGTTTCTTAATTTTTTTTGGCTACTGCAGATGAAATAATGCAGGAGCCAAAATGTCAAAGGAAACACGAGTGATTGAGTGAGTGAAGGAGCCAATCAGCGCGTGCCTAGTATTTAGCCACTCACAATGCACAATACAATTCGCCCACCGCCAAGAATTGTGGGAAATATCTGCAAGGTCTAAAGGGCCATATGCCTGCCCCACACACCGACATCGTCACGTTTGCAGTTGAAAAAAGGTCTGAATAAATTTAATAAATGCAGTAGCCACATGCATACAATTACTGCCTTTTCTTATTACTTCCGTTAACATTCCTCCCCCAATAACTGTTGATTCCTGAAATCGTTCAGCAATCACATGAACATCATTTAAGAGGGGGGCTGGGGTGAGGGGTGGGAGAGGGGAAAAAATGTCGTTCTTGGTTAGCAATATATGTCTAGCTTATGTTACAAAGATGCACCGTGCCGAACCTTTTCGCCAAGACTGTAGGTACTTCTTCTTCAGTGTGAAAACTAAAGGGCAACCACCACCATTGACTACTTAATTAAGGAGCAAATGATGACGTTAAAGTTAAGACTACTTTTCCTGTCCTCCTTTTGGAAAGCACGAAGGCAAGTTGGCAAGAAATAAATGACACAATGCACGACTTCGGCTGTTAATGCCGCTATTTTTCCATTGTGAAAAGTAGTGTGCAGTATTACAGTTCTGAATGGCCATGATGTCCCGCGTTTATGACATGCTTTTATTGCGTTGAAGGATAAATATTTATACTTCCTATGAATTGTTACATTACTATCGGTAAACTTAAACATGGTATAAAGGTTCTCGAAAAACAAAATCCAATAATGTACAGAATAGATATCTATGAGACAATGTGCAGAATAGATATCTATAAGACACTGTACACTGTGCTTATAACTCAGTTTTATATTATTGTTTCATGATTACCGAGTAGGCATATATGTATAAGCTCACTGTCACCGATGGAGACCGCATTCTTCACCATTACCGTGCGAGCACTAATCGTGATTTCGCGCGTACGTGTGAGTCGTGTTTTGTTTCGTTCACCCCGTCGTGCTGGCGTTCATGTCCTGCGGGCCTAACTTACCCATTAGTGTCGCTCGAACTATCAAAAACAATCTTTCTCACGAAAGAACAGAGAAACTTCATCAAGACGAAAAAAAATACAATAATAATAATCGATCGGTTTCATATATGCTGGTTCATTTTGCTAAACAATAATTCATGTCATATACAAATTCTTTTTAGGAGTGAACTGCTTAAACGCAGCACACATGAGAATATAATTGTCACTGGAAAGTAGTTCAGTACCTGGTCAACATTTTTGTTTTACCCACTCAGGTCTTACTTTTTCCTTGTAAACGAGAAAAAAAAGCAACATTTGCTTTAATTTTTTTTACGTTATCCTCCGCACTTATCACAGACGCGTACAAAATAACTAATTTCGTCGCTAAAATAGGTTAACAATCGTGAAACGAGCTTTTTCAGAGTAGTTTCATACAAACAATCAGATACTGTGACATTGCCGAGGAGCTGCTTCGCACAGTGTGGGCGATTTACTAATGATCATGATATATAATAAAACGCAGAAAATTACAACGAACAATTCAAGTTACGAAAACTAAACTGTCATAGAACTGAACTTACTTTTCAAGAAGAAATTCATCTCTATAGAGAAAACCTCTCCAACAAAAAACACATTTGTGACAATCCGGGCAAGAGTTGACGGATGATCTGCAACAATACACATACACCCGCTTCAAAATCTTGCTGAAAAAACAGTCGTCAAAACTGCGGTCAAACGGACTAAACATCGGGACTACGCTCTGTTCTCAACAAGTTCTACGGTTACGACAGGCTCAGAAACTCATTTCAAAGGTTCATCGGAGTTTGTATCACTCAATTGCTGTATGTATATTAAAGCTGAATTATTCCAGGAATAGACGAAAAATTGATCTCAGTTTGTTTGAGAATAACTTCCCTGTTTGGGTAATCCTCGACAAAGCAAAGATATGCATTATTTATAAGCAATGCGGCACGGCATTAGTTCATGTGTTCTAATAAGACATCATATTTTGCTGCAAGGTTCTAAAACGTCATCTAAAAAAACTTTTCTGAAATACCTAGACGACACTAATTCGAAACTTTATCATAAATGAAGAATTTTAGAGGGCAGTGGATATAAAATGTCCATCATTGCGATTAATAAGCTTCTATTTCAGGAAAACCACCTGCATATTTGTTCACACCTGAAATTATCAACCGAAGACTTTTCCCGTATCGTTTTAAATCCAAAACGTTCTGATGTTAATAGGAGCAATCTGAACAAAATGGCAACTTTTGGCTCAGGGATTGTTACAGTAATAATGTTCATTAATGTTTCAACCGAGAATTGAAAAGAAAGGCGAGTAGACTTAGCTCAGTCCCAAATTAGTAAAATGTATTTTACTGGATGCGTCAATATTTCTCAAACTATGACCCAAAACCCCCGGGAACTAGACTAAAATGAGGTCAGCAAACATTAACCCAAGTACCCCCCCGGGCCCAAAACTGTCATAAAACCAGAAAAGCGAGCCACAATCCTGACAGGGGCAGTGTAGGGAGAGGGAAGGAACAAGAGGAGGGGAGGGGAGGTAGAGAGAGAGATCTCCCCTTTCCGGGTCCCCCTTGTCTGCGCTTGGATCGTTTGCCTGGCTTGAGCCTATGGTTACACTTGGGGTTATCCACATTATGCTCACAATTTTCACTATTATGCTAATTCTTTATGCTCAAAAAATCTTACTATTATGCTCAAAAAGTTCCACTATTATGCTCAGAATTTTTTCCCCGGATCACTCATTTTTTTTACCTAAAATAAAATACGATCGCTTGATATGCTTATATGGAGGATTATATAGACAACATATGGTGTAAGTAATGTGATCATCTTTGGTTATACTGAAGCATGATGGAGGCCCTAGTCTATTGTCACGTATATTTCTCCACAGGTAATCAGGAATCCCAATTTCGAGATTGTACCTAACTCCGATGTATTTATTTATTTTCGATATTTTGACATATTTCCGGGAATTTTTCTTACTATTATGCTGGCATAATGCTCGATGCTGATACCTCACTATTATGCTCAAAATTATGCCGGTATAATGTGGACAACCCTAGTTACACTAAAATAAAAGTAATTTATATCCGGCCAATCGGAACAGCTGCACACAGACCATCCCAAAACGAGTACATGTCGTCAGGTTAATCTCGAGATTGACACCCGTCTGAGCAGGCTAATCTTACACACCAAATGTTACATTTTCACGTCTGAATGAATTGAAATGTTGCCCGAGATTGATAGCTATTCACCAGATCGAAGTGCGTAAGCAGAGCGATCACAAACTTACATTCCACAAGCCTGCGAACGCACACGTTTTTCTGGTACTTGATTCTCTCCGCCGGAAAAACGTCTACACTCGAAGAGTAACTTTCCGCAGGTCATTGAAAACAGCCCTGACTTTGCAGCGTAACACCAAACTTTCTGGTGGTCGACAATCACAGTTCCAATCTACCAGCCATGTTGTTTGTTTGTTTGTACAGGGAAACAATACACACAAGAACCTAAAACAACGGAACTATATACGAAACTTTGAAAACAAAAATAATCGTCTTCTACACAATTATTATTATTTTGTGGTTTAGACTTCACCAACAAAACTTAATCGTCGTATTTTATTTTAGATTTTAATCAACCTGCCCTAGATAAATAGTTGTGGGACCGCCCTCGGAAATGTTAAACAACTGAACACACCTCGAGACCATGCAGTTTGTGCTCTACTGCAATTTGTGCGTCACGGTACCAAAACAACAACTATTACGTCAACACAGGCGGGATTTTGGCATTTTACGCAACTGATAATGCATTCATATTGTTTCAAATCCGACAGAGCGTGACATTGCGTGACAAATACGTGATCATATTAGGGTAAACGAACTTCTCGTCAGAGAACATCGGAACCATGAGACGACACTTCGAGTTGGTAATTATTTTGGCAGGATCGTTGCGAATTGATCCTTCGTGTTTTTGGAAGATCTAATCTATTGGCAAAGTGACCCAGAAGGCTACCGCAAGCAATCCTAAAGCAGGGTTTAATTTGACATTTGTAAATTTATAAATTTAAATTCATGCAAGATTGCAAGCTCGGGATGTAGTTTCAGTGGAATGAGATTCAGTCATGAAGAAGATTGATGCGTCTCAAAGTGACATGAGTAGAGGAATGACCCTGAAAAACGCGAGTGAGAATAGACGGCTTATGGGGCATCTTCAACACCTTGATTTACAGCTTCATCAAAACCTAGTGAGTTTACAAGCAGAAATTATGGATTTGAAACTGTCAAAGTTTAAAAAACGTCCAACAACAACTCAACTTGGGAAGCTTCCACTTGGCGCTTCACTAAGTGACCCAAGACAAGTTAGAATACCCCGCCATCAGCAACCCTCAGCGTTATATAAAAGCTCTACTACGCCAGGCCATCGGATGAACACATTTCCAGCTCCATTTTTACCACAAATAAACGCAACACAAACTGGTTTGGTTGGCAAGAGAGTGGAACGTTCTGAAAGACCGAAGGCTGCGAACGCAAGACGCACAGGGGTGACAAACGGATACGTGAATCACTTACCCACAGCGAACAATCTGAATCTCTACAAACCCAAATCTACACCTGATTTAAGAACATCATCGACAGAAAGCAGCTTAATACCTAGTCCCCCTAAGGGTAAAAAGTCCCCTACTGTTGGTGAGCAAGCCGCTGATAAGCTCAAAAGCCGAAGCTCAGAAGATTTCAACACGGCGCCGACAGTCAATCTAAGTGACAGAGTCAGCGATTTCTTGCTGAGACCAAATACAAGTTCAGGAGATCGCGATACAAGATCAGTGAAAAAAGGAACTTTGAGACGCTCGTCAAGCGAAGAGATTCCAACTATAAACATTGAAGAACCACCAGAGGAACCAGCTCAGAATGAACCGAATCCTGAAAGCGGCAGTTCATTTGAAAACGACAAAGCCTTTGTGGTGGATGAAGAACTCTTCAGAAACTCTTTGCTCTTGAAAGCCAGCAGAGATGACGGTCTATCAAGCTCCATGCCGGATTTAAGGAGCCTTGGATTCATGGATTTTAATGAAGTTATTGACGAAAGGTTAAGAAAACTACAAGAGGAAATACCGTCAGAGGAGGAAATGAGAAAAATTCGCTATCTTCGATTCAGAGACGAGCCCGCTCCACCATCAGTTCTGTCTGTCTTTGAGAAAGAAAACCACGTTGAGCTAGAAAAGATTGATGAGTGAAAGGGTGAATTTTTTACATCGGTTAATTTGGTAGAATATCAAAAAATCAGACGGATTAAGACAATTGTAAACTTTACAGCTTGTTTGCTGTTTTTAAAGCCAATTATCACGAAAGAGTGTGCCCACACATCTAAGTTTGGTTGCCATCAAGTACTGTCGCGATACGTAGAGGCTTTATGCTTAGTTATTACAGTGAAGTCAATTGTTGGGCAAAATGTTCTTAGTAGTAATAGTGATAATTAGAACTCAGATTCTCTTGATTCATTATTAAACACTATTATTACTACTGGCAACGATTTTTGATACAGGAATAATAACACCCTCTGTTTGGTTGTTGTCACGTTTACTCTACTTAAGTTTCTGAAACATTATCCACAACTACCGTGGAATTCACATTACAATCCCGAAATTATTACTCTTCTCTCACGCGGCTTTTTTATTAACGCCGTTTATTGGTGGATTTTTCAGTCGTGCCCTCTGGGATTTACGGATTAAGAAGAAATTAGAGTTTGCGCACATGATTCAACAGGGCTATTTTACTCCTTGAAAACTGTTTAAATAAGTGGTTTGTCAGTGTAAAGTGTTTTCATAAACTGCTGAAGTTGTTGATACATTTGTTCGTTCCAGTTTCTGCTTGAGCTAATTTGAAAAAGCATCATGCAAATAAGCATGACCATCGATGTCGTATCATCTAATACCGCAGTCTATATTAAAGTAAATTGCCGGCTTTGTCATGAAGTGTCGCACGCTTGAGATCACAGTAAAATCGTATTGTCTGTCAGACAGTGAGTGGTGATGGGGTGGTTTGATTTTATCGAAACGGAATGGGTCGAGAAGGTAAAATGCCATGTGTATGGTCTGAGTTATAACACGTTAGATATCCTCTTATTTGAGAGAATTCATTTTAGGCTAAAGCAGTATCCTTAACTGAGCCGCCGTAATGCGCCCAGCAGTTCGGCTTGCATTTCAGAAATTTGACTTATAATTAAGCCACGTCGTAAAGAAACTGGTTGATGATGTGGTGTGCGCATTGGTCAGTTCTTATTCAAACCCATTTTTGGAATCGTTTGGTAATCACATTATTTGCAACACCAAAAACTGGCCAATCATAAAAAGACGTTTTCACGTTTTCCCGCCAAAATGACAGGTTCGCGAGCAAATAGTCACATGCATGTTATCTCAGTGGAATGTAAGGTTCTCTATTACTTCTCTGTACTTAAGTTAATTTTAAAATTTGCACTTATCTTAAGAATGGCAATGATAGAAATGGATTGCAACTTATACATGTCATGTTTAATTTACGATTAGACGTATTTTACATCCCATATAACACTGCGTAGTTACCTTTTAAACCTGTGACGCGCGCGAAGCTAATTGCTTTCGCGAGTCTTGCGCGTGGTAATGCGTAATTGCCTCTGTGACGTTAAAATATGATTCAATTTTATTAGAAATATAACTTGAGGAATTACCCGCAAGGTGGCATATGAAGTCTAAATCCATGCCACTATGGATTGTTTGCCAGAAATAGTGGTTTTAAAAATATTTTCCTTTCTTCCCGCGGCCGACTTAGGAAGAGCGGCCAAGGTTTGCTTCGATTGGCGCAGACTGGCGTATGATCATTCGTTGTGGAAAGCCGTGAACATCAAGAGATATGCTGCAAAAATCGACGAAGAGACACTGCACATGCTGATAAGAACAAGATTCTCCCAGTCACTGTCGATCTTACACTTGGGTGGCTGTAAGATCTCACTGGAGCTGCTGAGTGACCTGAACAGAAAATGCCGCAGCTTAAAGTATTTGATATTTAGTCGAGGATCAAAACTTCGTCCACCAAGCAGCAAACCAGAAGTCACCTACGAATTTCCTTCACAGCTGCAGCTGATTGAGCTGAGGCCGATCAAAGGAGATTTTGCTTTTCTTGGACGGATCATAAGACATTTTTGCGAGGTGAAGTACCTTGGCATTGGAAATAATTCTTCAAGGGGGGCTGTACCGTCGATGTTCAGCAAAATGCAAAGACTTCTTATACTGGACTGCACGAACTGCGATACAATCAATGATGAAGTTATTAGCAAAGTAGCCGAATGCTGTCCACTACTTGAGTCGCTGTGTCTGAATGGTTGCAAGTACGTTTACGGCCGAACATTCAACGAACTCTTCCGATCCTGCTCTCGGCTTCGCACGCTATTACTTCGATACACGCCCGTACGGGACGATTGCTTGGTTATACCCCAATGGAAGTATGTTCCTATTGAAGAACTTGATATTTCTGCGTGTTCAAACATCACTCAGATAGGATTGCTAAGCTTAGTTTCCAATTTAAAGTCCATAAGGTATCTAAATCTTTCTTACTGTGGTGTTGGTCGAGCGGTGACCGATGCTGTTTTGACCCAGATGGCCAGACAAAGCACAAGTGGTCGGTTAGAGATGTTGGACGTACGCTGGAGTCTAACTCTTACACCAGAAGCTCTCTTTTTCCTTTGTCGAACTGCGCCCTATTTGAAATGCCTGGGCGTTTATCAGTCTTCCAGTATAAATCCCTCAGCCATGGCGGAGATTTTACGCGCCTTACCAAAGCTTCAGATTCTAGAATACGGTGCGTTTGGCAAGGCTTGCATCTCAGAGAGCATGTTTTTACCCAACCTGATCCGTCACTGTGAATTTCTTGAGTCTGTCTCGCTCATAAATTTTGCTTCAATGGACACGTTACCAGACACGGTTCTTATGAACGCAGTGGTGGAGAACTGCCATCATCTAAGACGGGTCAACCTGTGTGAGCCGGACCCTACCCTACTGAATCTAGTGCAGGAATTACCAGCCAGCACTAGAGCTAAAGTAACACAGAGATGGCAGTGTGTGTTACCTCCCCCGGATCACACATTGGACGCTATTATCGCGCGACTGAAATACACCCCACCACATTGCTAGCGATTTTTACAGCGCCAGTTGCCAGTCCATTTCACATTGACAGTTTTTGTTTAAATATTTTTGCCATATTTGCTGTGAGTTCATGTTAAGCTCAGTGCAGTTACAGAAGACTAACTACCGAAAGATGGGCAATTAGACATTGATTCAAAACAATTACTTTATGGTCTCTTAAGGGAATTAATCCAAATCTGAAAGATTCTACACCAATATTTATTGATTTAATATCGCCTTGGAGTTTCCTCTACTCGATTTAGTGTCATTATTAGGTAGTTTTTTAATTGATTGCACAATTATTAGAACACCGTTCACCGGGAATTTTTGGCACATGGCAGTACAATTTATCATGACAAGGAAACGCTTATATTGTTGTAATGTTTAGCCCTACCCTTAGGGAGTATACCAATACAAGATGTGACAGAGTGGTTTGCATGTGGTTATTAAATTTTCGACTTTATCAAATGAGCATAAGACGTTCCTCTGAGTTTCTTCATTTCATGGCTTTCTACTCGGTCACTGGGTTGTTTATGCTGGTAACCAGACAGGATTACACCAACAGATCAGTGTTCTCCTTTTCAGGCGGTAACCGGTAAAATTTACCGCCTGTAACAGCACTTGTTACCGCCTAAAATGGCCTGAAATTCTTAAAAATTCAACAGCTACGCGAGTGTTTTACCGGTTTGAAAAACTCTATTACCTGTTGAGCTGAAATAAAAGGAGAATACTGACTGATACTCCTTTTGGAGCTTGAAGCCGATGCTCGTGCGCATAACAAGGCCACATGGAACTACAATAATATTTAGTATCACCCAGCTAGTGAACAAATGCAAATGCCGCAATCTGATTGGCTACACTACTAAACGGCTATTAGTAATAGTTCTCGAGTAGTGAAATTCGTGACCCTTTCTTTTGTTTTATTCCCAATTTAAGTATTTCTTCAACTGGCATTTGCTAACTTTATTATTGCCTTTCCTGCCCGACTTGTTGGGTGATACTAAAATAATTAGACCCTTCGCCCTCAAGGGCCACGGGTCTATAGCCCATTCGGCTGCGCCTCATGGGCACGTAGCCTTTGCAGGGGTTACAGCTTACGTCATTGAACAAGTTTGATAAACCATTTTTGACGAGAGGTTTTCGAATTTCACATCGCACGGAAAATATATAGGTAAGATTTCCGCACAGGTCCCTACTTCATTATGCATACTGTAGCTATACTATTTCGTTCTTCGAACACAAGAAATATTTGCACATG
This sequence comes from Ricordea florida, assembly GCA_949710005.1. NCBI lineage: Eukaryota > Metazoa > Cnidaria > Anthozoa > Corallimorpharia > Ricordeidae > Ricordea > Ricordea florida. Next base: position 8,886,098 of record OX453272.1, on the reverse strand, counting down.
CATTACACCAGACAAGACAGCTTCAGCATGCATAATGAAGTAGCGGCCTGTACGAAAATCATTCCCACTATATACAACCCGGTTGTGCAATTGTTAACACAAGAATTCTAAAATTGACTCCAAATTATTTTGAATAATTGCGTCAAATACTTACAGCTCTTCCTTCGCTTTCGTCTGTCAGATTAAGAGGATACAGACCGGTAAAAGCCATGGTCAAATCTGTTCGCGCTTCTGGTGATCTATGTTTTTTTTTGGCTTTATAATTATTCCAGTCACTGGAAGAATCAGTTAGCGGACTGCGACCGTGACCGCCATAAAATAAAGTCCTGCAGTCCAACAAATAGCGGTTTGTTTAGCTTTGAAATGCGCACGCAACGCGCGGGAAGCCGAAATCCAATATGGCGCGTCGATCAACACAGCGTACGAGGCAGGTGAACACATTCAAACAATGTTGGGAATGGGCCAATAACACTGATCCTGAAAATATCACTCGCGAAAATATCCATGCTGCTTACCGAGTATCGGTGCCTTCTTGCATCCAAGGAGCTTGTAGGTTTGTATTTTTATGAAAAATTTTAATTTTATTGCTGATAATTGCAGTATGGGCTGTACCTAAATGATAACCTCAGCTAGGTTAAATACACGTAGTTTAGACAGGTCAGTTGGTTAGCATAGCACTATGATTGATTGAAATTTTACTAGGCTAAGTATTGAAGAGTGAAAGTTTCTCGATGATATAAAATACTTAAGTGTACGTACATATATATTACCGGGTTTTCCCTTATTTATACATGTATATATATATATATATATATATATATATATATATTATTGAGACGGTATTAATTGAGGTTAAATTCCCTGTTAGGAGAGGTCATTTTCCTTTTTTTCCACTGAGCTGACGGGCAGGAGGAAATAAAAGGCAAAAAAGAAAAAAAGACCGTCTAGCAGGAACAAACTAACTCAACGTTGTCAGACATCAAATCCAGGGAGTTAATTACTTTTCTTTGCCATTAAGTCATGGCCAGTTTTAATATGAGCACAGTTTATTATGTTTTTACCCTTCTTATTTAAACTCTAACTTTCAGTATTGCTTAAATAAAGCAGTAGTTTAGATTTTCTTTTAAGGTCATGGTATCTAGTGACCTGTATTGATATTCTGGCCTCATTGTTTACTTTCATTGTTTTTACAGAAGGAACTGTAAAGCCAATCCAAATTGTTTCAATTGTCTTGGCGAGAGATTCTGGCTCAATGACATTAAAGGTATACGTAATGGATTCAGTCTTATTTTAATATTGAAATTTGAATTTGTAGTCTTAAGGGTAATAAGGTTTTGTACACTTGAATCCCTTGAGATGCATGACATACATTGTTCTTGACATTTAGTGTAAAAGCTTTTGATTCAGTGCTGTATCCCCATGTTAGTCGTTAAATTACTTACATATCAGTGATCTTGTGGGTATTAGCACTGGGGCTGTTTGTAACATTTCACTGAGGCACACATTGCTTTAATCTTTAGTAGGACTGTGCTCTCCAGCAAGTGACCAAAGTGATTTTCTCAACTCTACGCCATTGAGTTTCCTCAAAGCAAAGTCTTGGTCATGAGGCTTGTGATAAATAACTCTCTTGATTAAATTATACCAGCAATGTTTTAGTTAAAGGTAAAGTAAATGTCCTTTGAAAATACTCAACCAAAGCATGGTGACCGCAGGTCAGGAAATGTTAAGGGAAATTTTACATTTGTCAGGAAAAAGTCATAAAAATCAGGGAATTTCAAAATCGCATGACTGTGGCAACCATGCTGAGGCTGTGACAGGATTAAATATTGCAGCCCTTTACAAGTAACACCCTACTGTTGTCTACAATTGTCCTTTTTTGGTAGTTGTCTCCAAGAAAGCCACCAGTCCCTTTTTGGGTAATCTATTATTTTTCTTTTCACATGTCAGATGAATACTGGTTCAATTGCGATGACCCTGAGATTGAGAGAAGGCCAGAGGTACAGTTATGTAAAGCCATTTTACTGCTTAGCAGATAGTTGTAATTCTTGTGTCTATCTGTAATTGTTACTATCGTGACATCAATCATTTAAGCATGCAAAGTATGGAGGGGCTACAGTTGACCCTCGTTTATCTGAACTTGTTGGGTCTTGTGCAAAATGTCGAGAATTCATGTTGAGATTCCGCATAATCAAAAATATGAATATTAATTAAGGAGACAGAAAACAGAGGAGATAAAGATAAAGGAGACAGACTGTAATAGTGAATAGTTCATACTCCAGTACAGAGGTGTTATACCATGATGATTTTTAAACTTGTTGAACAAACAAAGCTTTTGCAGTCATGCTACTCAAAAGTTCTGAGAAAGGTTTGCCTTACCAATGCACACCTTATTTCTTATTATTCTTTATGATGAAAATGGGACAAGAGAAACAAGTCTAGGTAATCGAAAAGTCCGGATAATTGATGTGCGGGTAGTTGAGGTTTGACTGTATTTGTAGTATTTGTCTTGTAGCTTTTCCTTTTAACTACAGTAATTAAGCATGTCCTCTGTTTTTTTTATATAGAATGCATTTGTTGGTCTCAGGAATCTTGGTGCTACTTGCTATGTTAACACATTTCTTCAGGTAAAGCAGTAAAAAAAAAAACTAGCTGTTAGTTCCAATTATTTGGATGCCTCTGTATAGAAACCTTTGTCAGAAAACATGTTATTCTTTGAGAAAATATGGCATTAGTGACAATGATTGGTATTTCAAATAACTGTATATTTGATATTTTCTGGCAGGTTTGGTTTCATAATCCAGTATTTCGGTCAGCCATGTATAATTACATTTGCCCAGCAGTTGCTGGTATAGATGCTAAGAAAGAGGAGTATAAGAGTAAGTCCTAATGTTAAAACACAATGGTGTAACTATATAAACTTTAATGATTTTCAATTTAGTGTTGTGCACCACTCAGCTACATGCAACACTTGTCATTTATGCTGAAAATTAATAAAACAATGTTTTTGGTTGATTCCTTTTCCTTAATAGATCATTTATTTGTGAATTTTATATGCAGCTTATGGATTATCCACACCAGTGGAAGCCTCCAACATTACCAAGTCTTCCTCATCAACGAGCTGCAATGCTGAACATGACTGCAATGTTCCAATTCCAGCTACAATAAAAACTGAGACGTCTACAGCTAAAAAAGCTCCATTACTTCCATCTAATATTGTACTGACTTCGAGTAATACACCAATGACAGTGTGTGGACATCTGCAGTTATTGTTTGCACAACTGCAGTACAGTTGTCGGAGGTAAACATTAGTAGAGTAACTTTATAGGTAGTGATTTTCACAGTTACAGGTGTACAGCATATATGGTGGATTGTACTCATGTGTATTATGTTGAAACTGGTAGACCTAAGTACATTATAATAACCCTTAATATTCTTTCTCTAGGTATATTGATCCAAGTCCATTTGTGGATAGTCTAGGATTGGACACTGCTCAGCAACAGGTACAACTGTTCTCTGTAATTTGTACATCTGTCAAATAAAATTATTGTTGTGTGAAATGTTGTTACTTTGTTTATATGTGTTAGATATTTTGTTATTTGGAAAGATGTATTTTAAATTTTGTACAAGTACATTGTATACCTGCTGGTAAATAGAGTATAGTTTCTTTGCACTGAAATGCATTCTATTCCTTATGGTGATACTGGATCTTTGTAGGATGCCCAAGAGTTCAGTAAACTGTTTACATCATTATTAGAGGAGACATTGTCGCATCAGGTCAGTGTTATTGATAAGATGTTGGCTGAAAACTCAACTAAAATATTCAAGTCTTAACCCTTTAAGCTTCAATATCAATATTCATTTTCTATTGAGTGTCCTCGTATAATTTTGTTATGGTACCCAGCGATGAGAATTTGTTTAAATATCAATACAACTCTTTTTTGGTGATCATTTTAGTTATTCTTATAACCTGAATGGTTGATGAACAGTGAATAGTGCAGTGAGAAATTGGATGCTGTTCACTACTGGTACTTAAAGTGTTAATTCTGTATTAAATGTGGCATTTTCTTTTTGCACAGATGGAACCCAAAGTGCGGAATGTTATTCAGGATCAGTTTGGTGGTGAATATTTCTATGTCACTGAGTAAGGAAAATGGTTTTACGTTTATTTTTGAGGGTTTTGCAAATGCAATACTGTACCGAGGTCTCCTATAAAATATAATAATTATATATTATTTTATGTGTTAATTATATTGATGTTGCTGTGTAATATCCATTTTTACAGATGTCACAACTGTGGGAACAAGTCAAAGAGGCTTTCAAGGTTTTATGAGTTGGATCTGAACATTCAAGGCCACTCCTCGCTTAACCAGTGTATCAAAGAGTTTGTTAAGGTTAGTAAACATTAAATGCTTGTATTTTATATGGTCAAAAACTTGTTAAGTTTTATCCATAAGTTGAAATTTCATCTTCAGGAGGAGAAACTTGATGGTGACAATCAATATTACTGCAACCACTGTAACAGTAAACAAAATGCCGCACGGTACATTGAACTGCAATCCCTACCACCAGTCCTCAATTTACAGCTGCTGCGATTTGTGTTTGACAGGTGAGAAAGATCAATTTGGATCTAACATAATAAAAAATGTTATTTACCGGGTGGAAGGTCCGTATGGGAAAAACTGTACCTGAGGCCGAGGGCCGTACTTAAGGCCAAGGGCACAGTTTTTTCCTATATGACCAACCTTGCCCGGTAAATAACTTATTTAATTTTTTTTTTGATGTCTCCTTTTTAAAGTAAGAAAAGAGATAGGAAATTGCTACAGCGGGGAAAGAAATCCAGCCCGTGGGCTGTGTTGTAAAAAACTGGACCGGTCATGTGCACATAATTAGCCAATCAAATTTGAGGATTTAGGATTCTGGCCCACTCAGATGCTTGAGAAAAACATAAAGACCTTAATTTTAGTGTCTACTATAATTATTTAGCACTGATGTACTAATTTAGGACACTGCAAAGCACAAACTGGAAATCAAATAAAATCATATTAAATTAAATCAAACAAATCAAAGCAAATTTCAGTTTTTGTGGAGAGGTGAAAACTGGAGTACCCAGAGAAAAACCTATTGGAGCAGAGTAGAGAACCAACAAATTCAGTCCACATATGACACTGGAGCCAGGAATCAGACCCGGGCCACATTGGTGGAAGGCGGGCACTGTCACCACTGCGCTAACCCTGCTCCCGTACAGTAACTGTAATCTGCGTGTCAACACTACAGTATTTCCAATGGTTTTGTCTTTGTGTGAGAATGATTCTGATATTCCCTGGCTTACTTACCGTATTTACTCGTGTATAAGTCGAACTCGTGTATAAGTCGACCCCCCATTCTCAAGGTCAAAAATCGGATATTTCATCATTTCTGGTTAAAGTAGTGAAATTCAGTCCAATAGAAATTTCCCAAGAAAGTTAATCTTTTCTTCCTAAGAATATACTGAAAACGCGGTAAATTAAAAAAGGCAGAGCGAAATGTAATCATGTGCTTTGAAGTTTATTAGGACTTTGTTTATATCATCACGATTTAAGCACACTCGAGCACTTCGGGATTTTCTAGAGAATTCTTTTACAATATTTGGAAGTACCTGTAAATCGCATTGCATTTAACTAGCCTTTATCTGAATGTTGAGTTTGAAAGGAGATTAAGAAGACCAGAATGCCGAAGAACTTCACCGCCATCTTGGAAAAGATGGCGTGTTTGCCAGCATTTGCCAGGTCACTAAGCTACTGCAATCGTTCGATGAAAACGAAAGTTCAGCACCGTAAAGACCAGCGAAGCTTTAAGAAAAATGCCTGTTCTACAGATCAAAAGACACAATAGAAATCATCTCCAGTAGGTCTGCGTTTAAACCACTTAACATTCGACTTAGTGGGGGCTAATCGACTGGGGGCTAATCGACTTGGGGGCTAATCGACCTACAACCTAGAGTTTCACACTTTTTTGTTGACGAAAAATGTGCCGAAAACTGGAAAAACTCGTGCACAATTAGAACTGGTTTTGTAGACTCGGTTTTCGTAACGGACTTTGGGCAATTGTTATGCTAATTTCTTGGATTGCTTGGTCAGGTCTTTGTGTATGACTCGTGTATAAGTCGAGGGCGATTTTTTGGGATAATTTTTTGGTCATAAAAGGTCGACTTATACACGAGTAAATACGGTAATCCTTTGATGCCAGATTTCAACAGGAATTCCTTCTCGGTACGTGTATATGCCTTAATATGAATAACATTATTAGCTTGGTGATTTGTTGGTTGTAGCATTGACACTGAAAGAGAAGGTAGATATTGATTGCTTCTGGAAATGAAAGTATTTATTTTTATATAAGATATTATGGCATCACATTTTATGCTGATTAAAAACAGAAAGACTGGTTATAAGAAGAAGCTGAACTCATTTCTCCAGTTTCCTGACACATTAGAGATGAAGGACCATGTAAAAAATGGATACACTGGTAAGCAAAAACTCTAAACTCATCCCTTTTGATTGAGACCATGATTTATTATCAATGTTTTAAGTCCACAGTTTTGACAATAAAAGTAAAGGTACACCTTTTACACCAACCCCTGGAATATGTTACTTTATTATATTTCTCAGTTAGTACGCGTGCTGTGATTGGTCAATTTAGTGGGCCGTACAGTAAAGTACGGCCCACTAAATTCAAAAGTTTGTTTTGGTTGCCAAAATATCTCCAGAGATGTAATAAATATCTTACAAACCTCATTTTCTCGGTCCGTACTGTAAGTTACAGATCCTCGTTTTTTTCTGCTTGGATTTATGGCCCACATGCTTTGTGCTTTGGCCATAAATTGTAGCAGAAAAAACTTGGTCCATAATGTACAGTACGGACCTCGAACTCGGTTAGTAAGAGGCATGTAATCTTCTTTTTACCACTTGAATTAGTTAAAAAAAAAACACAAAATTTATTAAAGGTTTCCTTTGTTTTTCAGAATCCAATCTGGTATATGAGTTAAGTGCAGTCTTGATCCATTTTGGTGCCAGTGCTTACTCAGGACATTATGTGGCTCATATTAGAGACAAGGTTTGACTTTAATATTTTTTAATCCAGTCAAATTTGGTAGCTAATCGTAACTATAACAAAATTCTCAAATCCGATTGGCTATCAACTGCCCTGATTTCAGCCATAATAGGACAGTCAAATAGGACAGTACGCGTCATGCCTGAGTAATTGGACAGTACGCGCCATCACGCGCGCGCTTAAATGGCTTTTTTTTTTCACTGCTGGCATAAAAAATCTTGGAATTTCATGTGCTTAGATTTAAAAAAAAGAAGTTTAAACATCACAAATTTTGTTAAAGTTATGATTAATTGGTAGTAAGACTTTGTGTCGTCCAATTCGGTCTGCAATCATACTCGTGATTAAACAAATCGGACTCCCGCTACGCGGTCGTCCGATTTTGTTTATCACTCGCATGATTACAGACCGAATTGGACTCCACTCAGTCCTATTACCATTACTTACCATAAATCAATTTTTATATGTTTGATTCCAGTCGTATCCATTGTTTTACTGACTAGTGGTCGTAGAGTGCAATTTTACCATAACTTCAAACTGATCTACTTGCCCAAGTTACTCAATGTGTTTCTAGTCAGGTTCCTGGTACAAGTTTAATGATGAAGACATTGTTAAAATGCAAGGACGTCTAAGGCTTTCTCAGGATGAAGATGCTGCAGGTAAAGAAAAAGAATATGCATTATTATATTCAACCAGTACAGCAATCAGTGCTTTGTTTTGCTTATCGGTAATTAAACGGGTCATACAGTGAATTACTAACTGAGGTATACAGGCAATTGTGATATTAAAAGTGAAAATATTAATTATGAAATAGATTGTTATTCTTTGTTTCACGACATCTCTTTACCTGAAGAAGACTAGCTAGCACAAAGCAATCAAAACATTGTGATCAACAACCAATTGACTCTGTTGTGAGACAAAAGAATTCATTTATATTATCAATATTAATTTTATAAACAGGTAGCCCAGAAGGTGTTCTGTACAGTACAGTAGCTTAGCCAAGAATTTGAGCAGGACTGTTTGATCCTTATTTCATTTCTGTTTGCTTCTATATTCACTGTCAAGATAAAAGTATGTTATACTGATTAATCACATTGCAAGCTGTTCTTACTTTAGACACCAGTGTCAAACCAACAAAGAGGCCAAAATGTGCCAAGGGTTTTCATGTGTCCAAGAATGCATACACACTGGTATATTCTCGTCAGGGATACGAGGAATTAGGTGAGCAAAGAAAGTAGAGGTTTTACAGCGCATAATGTAAACATTGTTATTGTGGGGATAGTTTCTAAATAAACTGGTGCTGCGTCAGTGGGAAATTGAAACACAAGAAATTGGGTAAATCAAATGAGTTGATTATGAAATAAATACAGTAAGTTATACCACCGTAAGGTAAAAGGGAGGTTCTAATGTTTCGAGTGTTAGCGCTTCGTCGGAGCTAATGAGAGGATAATCTGCCCAACCACTCCACTCACAACATTGTGGTATGTGGCCTTTCTGTGCATCAGGGCAACATGGAAAGCCGTAAAAACCTAGAACAGAAGTTTATCTTCCAACTCGGTTCTCTTAATCCCCACGGTATCAACGAATGTTTCTCATTCATTTAATCATTCATCTAATTAATTCACTTCCATTCACACACTGCTATGGTTCCACCAATAGCGTGGCTCCACACTTCTCTATGTAAATTGTACGTAACCCACAATCCTCTCATTCACTCCGACGAAGGGCTAACGCTCGAAGTGTCAGCACCTTCCTTTTACCTTATGGTGGTATAACTTACTTAATCAACTCGTTTGATTTACCCAATTTCTTGTGTAAACATTGTTAGCTTTCCTAATCAATAGCAAGATACAAACTCTCTTTGCATAAGTCAGTGTTTGCCT
>OX453272.1:8684632-8874632 GCA_949710005.1 Ricordea florida | reverse complement strand
AACCAATGATATCTATATATAGCCCTTGAAAAAATAATGTAAACAAGAATGCGGGATTGTTTAAATTATTCTGGCAGAAGGTTTTTGTCCACTGAAAACTCAACTTCCTGATGGATTCCATCTTAAACTGTAATTGGAAAGGTACTTGAAGATTTGAGCCTTGGATTTTTTATGCAATTTATAGCAATGGAAGTTTAGCTTGAAAAAGAACAGTCTGACAAAGGATTTGAACTTGCCACCTTGTGAAAACTTATGTGACGCTCTACCAGCTATTGAAGCTAACCCAGTCATTTACACTGGCAAGCAGGTCAACAGCTTGTTTTAATACGGTCACTTAAGATATCAATCATTTCTACAACAGTGTCAACAAGTCTAACAAGTTAAGAGGACAGACTATGGTCAAAAGACTAGGAGAAGGTTAAGGAGATAGTGTTTAAGGAGATAGTGTTTAACCCTTTAAGCCCCGAGGGGTCTCCCTGTGACGAGTAAAATCGTCTGGCATTAGCCAGAGTAAAATTTATAAAGGAGATAGTGTTTAACCCTTTAAGCCCAGAGGGGTCTCCCTGTGATGAGTAAAATCGTCTGACGTTGGCCAGAGTAAAATCTATAAAGTCTTTATTGGGGCGTAAAGGGTTAAGGTAGTCCTTTGTGCACTATCTGTTTGATTTTGCTTTGCTTTTGTACCAGACTCAGAGCATGAGTGGATCTCTACGACTTGGCTGAAAGACTGGATGAATGACAAGGTGGAAACACGCCCAGTTGATAACTCTTCCCTGCTTTGTTCTCACGGCAAGTAAGTTACTTCAGAGTGATTTGCCTCTGGCTAAACCCTTAGGATTCTTGATTTATAAAAAAAATATACATACCGGTAATAATAATAATAATAATAATAATAATAATAATAATGGTAATGATAATGATAATGATACAGTGTATAATGTAGTTTTGTATTATGAAATCAATACCGGTTAATATACATAACTTATAATTCTTAAATATAGAATGTCTGTGAGCCAGTTTGCTTTTGATGCTACAGCAGTTTTAACTGTTTGTTATTTCAGACTGCATCCAAATCAAGTATTTAATGCCAAGAGAATCAGTATGAAAGCTGTAAGTGAGACCCTTTATCTGGTTCTTCGTGTTCTCTCATTTTGAAATTGGTACATGTATGTCATTATCTGTGTCCCATCTCACAAAAGTATTGTGATCTTTGATTTTTTTTTTCTTTTAATCATAAAAGGCCAATGAAATTTTCAGTAGATATGGAGGGCTTCCTAGGCTTCAGAGGTATGTTTACTGTTAACTGTTGCTAACAGCAATAATAAACTAGGAGCAACATAAATAAATGTGCATTCCTAAGGCGGAATCAGCCATCAGGCAATTGAAATTCCAAGTCTCCCTTTCCTGGACATTACACTTAAGCGGGGAAAATCATAGACTGAACCCCCATCCCCACCCCCATTAGTTTCAAAATCAACAATGTTAACTTCTCAGTGACACCTTTTGTAGGACTGCAAATAATATATTTATTTTTTTTTGAAAGGACATATGTCTGACTGTGTGACCATTTTGTCGGACAAAACAAAACAAAAATATAGTTGGTTATCACCAAAAAAAGGTTGAATTTTATTCATCTTTACTATTTATCATGTAAACAATACATGATAACAAAAACATGAAGCTCAATGAAATTTATATGTTATATAAAGTAATATCGTCTTTCATATTGACCTTGTTGATGGTCTTATAGCTGATGGATGTTTGCTTTACTTCACTAATAATAATAATAATAATAATAAATATTTAAAGAGGATATTCCCATCACGTTATGTGGTTTTCAGGGAAGTCCTCTGACAAAAAACATAACTAAAAAGATAAAAAAGATAACAACTATAAAATATATGAAGAACATCAGGCTACAACTAATTATTAAAAGTCCGATCTAAAAAATATTCATTCAAATGTCTTTTAAAAATGTTTTTTGGCATTGGCTGAGTAAAATATAAATTTATTTTCAGTGACTCTCTGTGTGTGAAGTGTGTCATGGAACAGTGCAGGCGAATAAGATTTGAATCAAGGCTGGCTGAAGATTACAAGTTTGTACTGGACTCTTTGAAATTTCAAACGCCTTTAAGGTTAGCAGATTCCTTTCAAGGTATCCTTTGATATTTTCATACTATAAGAAGAAAAAAAAATTCTGTTTTAATGTGCGAAAATGTGAAATTGAACTGTCTTGATTGCTAAGTGCATCTCGCACTATTTCATTCGTAGCGATGAATTTTATTGGGTGGGACGACGATCGCTTGTTCGATGGAAAAGTCTGGCTGTTCACCTGGAGGAGGAGCGACAGCGATTGATGGGCAGCTGTCATATGTCATCCAATCAGTACACGGACGATGAAGAAGATGACAGGTCTGCTGTGTCGGGAGACCTGGACACGAGCATAAGGGAGGAGGAAAATGATAGAGGGAAGGCACAGAAGAATCACCATGACAACACAGCTGATGAGGAAGAAAGTGACAGTTATTCTTGCAAGTTTAATGAAGACTTGCTTTGTGAACATGGTGAGTTTGCGCCAGTGGGGGACCCTAAAGTAGGTTTTGTCAGTGGCTTTTCATCCTGTAAACTTTCATCCTCAGAGCAATCTTTTGAACCGATAAGTGATAACAGAAGGTGCCATGAGTCCAATATTTATGACATTAATTGATCATCGCAGTTATGTACACAACTTAAGCAGCTGTGAAATTAAAGCCTGAAAAAAAAAATAGATCCAGGCCTGAACGGGATTCAAACCCATGACCTCTGCGATACCGATGCAGTGCTCTACCAAATGAGCTATCAAGCCAACTGGGAGCTGGTCATATAGTGAGTTCGTAATATACCCGTACATGGAGAAGAATGATGCAGGTGAATATATGAAAGTCCAATATTGCGGGCTATACAAACCTAGGGACGCTCAGGCCGGCACAGGCTGGTGTCGGCGTAAACAGTTACTCGTGTATTCTACTTCATTTTGTTTATGCACACTCGTCAGCTCAGGTGAAATAGATTAAATGTTACCGTAAGTCGCCGTTAAGTACCTCAAAAAGCAGGAAATGTGCATTCCAAGAGGCGCAAATTTAAAATTGCTCCTTTGGTAACATGTTCGTGGTTAAATATCTTGCTACAGCATCACTTGGGCAAAAATAAAGACGAGTCAGCCACTTTTGTTTGTTTGTTTTGTTTGTTTGTTTTGTTTGTTTGTTTGTTTGTGGTTAAATATCTTGCTACAGCATCATTTGGACAAAGATAAAGACAAGTACGATTCAGCCACTTTTGTTTGTTTGTTTGTTTTACCATTTGTGATTTTGACTAAAATAACTCTCAAAAACGTTGCGTTGAAATGAATTTTCGTGTGTTCTCTTCTCAGTTTAAGTTTGTGTTTACAGATAATCTTTGTTCAGACGAGTCCTGTCAGAGGTTGGTTCCGTATGAAGTGTGGCAGAGGTTAAAGTTTTACTTTCCTTCTGCTCCTGAATTTTCCAGCACACATCCTGTCTGCAGAAAATGTCAGGTAAGGCTGTCCAACAAGCCAAAGTACAGTTTCAGTAGAAAACAAAAAAGGCGATGAACAGAATAGCGAACTGTTTTTTTACTCATATTCACTGGATATTGGGGGGGGGGGGAGGGGAGGCAGCGTGGCCAAGTGGCTAGGGTCTCAGACTTGAATTGTAGTAGTCGCGGGTTGAACTCTCTTCCTGACCGTTAGCTGGATTTGTAGGACGGTTATTCGAGTTTCAAATCCTCGATCACGCTTGTAAATAACCATCTGGTCCGCTTCCTCCTACCAGTTAAGGTTCTTAACGAAATTTATGTTCCATTTCCAGTGTTTGTTTCTTTATTTGCAATGGCCTCCATTAGCACAGGAGTGCAAAATACTTCGACACTGAAATAAAGTCATCCTCATTTTCATTTTTATTATAATTCTCATCCTCATTTTCATTTTTATTATAATTCTTATCCTCATTTTTATTTTCATTATAATTCTCATCCTCATTTTCATTTTCATTATAATTCTCAGCCTCATTTTTATTCTTATTCTCATTATCATTGTCAGTCTCTTTCTTACCTTCATTTTCATTGTCATTCTCATAATTATCATCCTCATTATCATCCTTATTCCTATTCTTATTCTCATTCATATTCTCTTTGTTATTATTAAACGCGTTTTTGAGATAAACACATGTTTCTTACAGGCTGAAGATGAAGAGGAACGTCAGAAGAGCGAGCTCTATAAAATGCTGGCGTCAGAACAAAGGACAAACCTCAATCAGCTCTATCATGAACGAAGCCGGCCACAGATGGATGGAGATGTAAGTGCTTCGGTCTGTGGAATGCTACTGAGAATTCGCAACTCTCAAGTTCTGCAAAATAGCCATGGGTTGTTAACCAAGCGGGTAAAGATGAGGCGAATCTTGATTTCTCCTCCTGAGTTCCTAGATGGGCCTTTGTTGCCCGCTCGGGATTTCCCGGTTTGTCTCGCGAAACCAAACGAAATCGCCTTGTAAGCTTGTTTGGTCAAGACGGCTGTATATTTGCCTCGTCATTTTTTGTATTTTTAACTTGCCATCTCTGATTATCATTTGAAGAGAAACTGCTCTGATTGAGCTCGTATAATCCATTACCATTTTGCTCAGTCCTCGCGTCTGTAACCAGGAACCGTAGTCTAATAGTTTTGGGGCTGGTGGCAGCCTCGTCCCCAGGCGCCGCTCCCTGGTCGCGCGCGGTGCACTTTGCGTTATGGGATTGATAATTCGCGGATCGCTTGGCGTTGTGGGACTGTTGCGAACGAGAAGGTGGACCGCGCTCGCTCCCTAACCATCTACCCCCGCGCCCCCTGTTATCCCGCCTTACCGCGTCAACTGAAAACTGACCGGCGCCTGGGGACGAGGCAGGGCTGGTGGTGTGACACTGTAGCCTCCATCTGCTCACTGTTGACTTCTTAATTAAGCAAGAAAGTTGTTAGAAATGCGTGATTAGAGCGGCAAGAAATTCAACTTTTACAGACTACACTTCAGATGATAAGTTTTGTTCAATATGTAGGATCCCTTCAATGCTTGTGCTGTTGCGAAAGATTTTCTCGATCGCTGGAGACAGTTTCTAAGGTAAGTGAAACTCCATTTCATTTTATTTATTTATATAATTTTAAAACCAAAACGTCCGTGGGAATCTCGGAATGCGTTGAGCGAGGTTGGTGCAATTATGAGACTACCTACCTCTCATCTGTGTGACACGTGTTCAGCTTACGTCGTCTCATGTAGGTTGAGTCGCTGGTCTCCCTTTTCAAGAAGGTTGTACTTCGTGATTTCCGCTTTTCCTTCCTATGTATTATATCAACCAGAAATTTAAAATTACTTTTTGACCACTTAACAGTCCGCCTGCGAGCTCGCTTTCCGGTGAACTGACTCACTCACTCACTGCCCATTGTGCCCACTGGCACGTAGGGCAGCAACAAAGTTCTTCCACTTCTGTCTGTCTTTACCCAGCTGTTGGATCTTGTTCCAGCTCCGTTTTAAGCCCCTCAATTCTGTCTCTACAGTAAGATGCCACGTGTTCTTAGGCCTGCCACGCTTGCGCCTGCCTTCGGGAGTCCAGTGTAGTCCGGTGAACTGTTTCCTTACAAATGGAAAAATCTACTTCCCTGCTAGAAAAAAAAACAAATAACCACTTTGTGGCCGAATGCTCCTCTTCAAATACCTTTTATTTGTTATTTAGTCAATGATTTATTTACCTATTTTGTGGTAACTGTTTGTTTGTGTTAGATTTCCCACACGGCATGTTCCACCCAGTGATATCTGTAACTCTCATCTGCTGTGTCCACATGACAAGTTTCTTTTTGATCCTGAGTGTTACGACCAAGATGGCGCCAGTGAAGTGTAAGTTGCTTTCCACGTCCATGTAATAGCCTTTTACTCAGAATGAACTTCTCTCTTACTTCGCTTTGAGCATGTTCACATGCCTAATTATATTTAAAATACTTAACGCGCGAACTAGCTAGGTTGTCGCACGCAAATCGTGACTTTTTTGCGGTCATAAATTTGAACATATCAATATCATACCAATGATCTCAAGGTTGAAGACTTAAGTCGGGAATTTTCTATCGTAGCTTGTCCTATATTTGGGAGCACGAGTGGATTTCTCTTACCCGGATGTACTCACATGATCACGAGATCAACGTCACGAAAAATGTCACTGAAGACGGCGAAAGGAAACTGGTAACTAATCCGGGTGAGTTTGTCTACCGTGGGAGTGGGGATGGTAAACTTGGATTGGCCCTCAGAATTAGGCAGCCTCCTTTCTCACTTTTAAGAGTTTGAGCTTGTGTATTCCGAGCTGTTAACTACTGTTCACTAAACATTGTTTTACACATCTTAATTTCGTTGCGTAGTCAGTGAATGTTTGGATTTATGTAAGTATCTGTGCAACTGTGTACCTACCCCTCCCCTAAAGCAACATTAACGCTAGCTTTTAACCAAATTTAGTATAAATACTCACGTGATTATACAAAATCGCGCGCTCTGATTGCTTCGCTATCTCGGATTATCAGCCGATAATCACCTCGACGAACAAAATGGCTGCCAGTCGTTCGCACGCTTTTGATGAAATGAAATTTTTTCGTGTTGTAAAATGCTTTTCTTTTCTGTTTTTGAAATAATCACCTGTGTATTTATACTAAAACAATTATTCGCCGAACGCGAAGTGATTCTCGGTGAATATTCACCGACAATCACTTCGTCTTTGGCGAATAATTGTTAAATAACTTGTTGGGTTAGGGGTGGGGTGGGTGCACAGTTGTCCAGATACTTACATTGATCCGAATTTTCTCTCTGCGTTCCTGTTCTCGACACTGGAAGAAAATGGGACGTGTGCAGGCAAGGTGATGAAAGCCTCGCCTACCTGAGACTGAGAATTACGAGAAACGCCATTTGGCAAAATAGAGAGTTACTTGGGAGAGGGGAAAAAGGGAATTCCCTCCTTTAAGATAGTTATGACACGGTTGCACTGAATTTCTTTAAATGAAGAAATGGTTAACATGCAGCGTACAACCATCGAGTTATGGACGCACCCGGGAGGTTGCTAAGCACGAAAGAAGCGTAACATGCGCCTCAAGTATCTCTAGTTTCTTGAGTGCTTAGCAACCTCCCAAGTGCGTCCATAACTCGATGGTTGCACAGCTGCTGCGTTTACCATTTCTTTTATAACGTAAGACTTCACAAGTTTTGTACTGGTTAACAATCTGATGACAGCATGCAATCCATGGGCAAATGGCTCGCGCGTATTAGCCAATCATAGCGCGCGCTTTCCGAAAGCTGTTATAATGTATTATAGAGTGCGGAAACCAAGCACACAGCATTATTTACTGTTGACTTCTTATTTTATTGTTTACAGAAGTGTGCAAGGAGTGTTCAACGGCACGAATTCGACAAAGAATCCAACACGTGGAACATTATCGCAGCGCCACGATTTATGTGCGAAAAATAACCAAAGATCACAATGAAAAAGACATACAGGAAGTCATGAATGATGTAAGCATCTGTGGCTTTTTTGTGGTATTACATCCTTGTCTTTCTTTGAATAATTGAATGATGACTGTTTTTTTGTGAATTTACTGCTTTGACAGAGTATCTCAAGTCAAGATGGCTACTCGTTTGATCCAGACTTCCAGGTATGTCTCCGTTGTCAAGAGGTGAAACTTTTTTTTTTATGCCGAAGTGCCTGTCAGGACGATTCCGACAAAGGTTTCCAGGTTACAGACATAGGCTGCATTCCTGTGGTCTGATCCGGATCATGGAACATCAAAGTAACCGACAAATCCTTGTCCAGAGTGGATTCATCGGTTTCTTTGATGCTCTATGATCCGTGTGATCTCGGAACACAAATCCAGATACGGATCATACCAAAGCAGGGCGTCAAATTGCGCCTAATACAGGCACCAATGCGACTAAATTTTTCACTTTGGCGACCAAATCCTGAAATTTCTAATCACATCTTACCTAGAGATATAGTGATTGTTGAAGATTTGTAAGGATAAATCTAAAGCAAAGTTCCTCATTAAACTCATTTCCAAAACGCAGCACATGTACAAACGTAAATCCAGGTAATAAATTCATGTCCTATATACACCAAATGGATGACCCTCATAAAAATCCCACTACCATATAAGGAACTACACGTCATTTGAGGTCATTAGACTCCACTAGACGCCATCTTGTATTTAGGTAACCTTTCACGTTGTATATAAACCATTCTAGTGTCCTCTTTGTAGCAGGTGCAAATTGCAGGCTCATTTTTCATCGCCTTTCACAACATGTTGACCATGTGAGCCCATAAACAAAATGGCCACCAACTTCGTGGAATTGGCTACCACTTTAAAATATTTAGGAGCCAAGTGGCTACCGGGAAAAAAGTTAATTTTACGCCCTGCAAAGAAACGCATCCATAGTTTCTTAGTTTCATGTGCATTCCACGCGGTTCTCACAAGGTTGTTCTCTTTTAACAAAGAGCCCAGAGAGCAAGAAGCCGAAACTGAGTCAGGACAAAGGAGCTCGCAGAAGTTCAAGGTATGGAACATAGGCACGTGTAGAGTGCATGTAGCCAGTTCACCCGCATCAGCTAAAAGTTGGCTTGTACCTAGGGACTTGGGGTCAATTCAGTAAAACTTTGACGAGTGTAATTTACAAGTGTAACTATTGTTGAAGAGTTTAAAAATAATAGCAATACTTGAAAATCAGACTTGTAAATGTTCTGTTGAATTGACCCTTGAACTCGAGTCCACTAGATTGCGTGACCTGTTATTTCTTCCATGCTGCTTCCTCGCCTTGTACCTCACAGACTGAACGGTTATTTTGTTTTTGTTTTCTGACCAGGCACCGGAAACAGCGGGGTGAGGTATCTTTAATGGTTGGATCAACAGAAACTTTACGAGACATTAAACTACAGGTTAGTCACGCTATACCTACAGTTTTGTCATTTTAACTTCAGTTTTGCCGCGCTATAACTGGATGTTAGTCACGCTCTAACAGGGATATCAAGTTGCCTTTTTGCATCTGTGTCGAACCGGTTGCGTTACACTAAAGCCAGTTCAGAAGACTAAATTTAACTGTTTATATGTCTTTTACTGAGTGGATATTGAACAGATTACAGTTGAATAAAAAGTCAGCCCCCACGCCAATGATAAATTACATCATATCGCATACTTTTTCCTGTTCTCCTTTTTTCTCAAGGCCTTGCGAAATAACGCGTTTTGGCTACATGCTACATACAATGATATGCCCTCAAACGAAAATTTACCTATATATGTTGCAGTCAATTTTTTTTTTAGTTAATTCTATCTTTAACTGGGTAATTTTCACTTTTACAATACAAACTATAAGGTGTACTCCTTATAGTAGGTTATCTTAAAAAAAATTATCTAGTTAAAACTAAACTAACAGAAAACAAAAAGTACCTGCAACATGTCTACCATTGCTGACTAATCGTTATTACCATGTGTTAAAACTATCCATTTCCTGTTGTTATTTTTCAGCTTATGCGGTGTTTTTCAGTCATGCCCATGGACCAGCATCTTATACTGAATGGCACCACATTGACTGATGATAAAGCGACTCTTGCTACGTTGGGCATCAGGCCCAGCTGCTTGTTGCTGTTGAAGGTTCGTTTTCAGAGCTGTGAACTTGTTCTGTAGACTGTTGATCGCAAGGTACACCTCTTGGCGAACGATCGCATTTACAAACTGCTGTGGTCAATCAAATAAAACTTTAACAAGTGTAATGTTATGGGTGACAAATTACTCCTTAATTTTGTCGCGAAATTTCATTCTTAATTCATAATTTCACGTGTGAAATTGCAATGTTGTTGCGGCAACGTCTCCTACGTTGCCAAAATGGAGTCCAGGTTTGAAAATTAAGGAATAATTTGTCGCCCATGATATTTAACAATTATTCGCCGAAGGCGAAGTGATTATTCATCGATAATCACTGAGGCTGAGGAGAATAATTGTTATAGTATAAATACACAGGTGATTATTTCAAAAAAAGAAAAGAAAGAGCATTGTTTAATACGAAAAAATTCTATTTCATCAAAAGCGCGCGAACAACTGGCAGCCATTTTGTTCGTCGAGGTGATTATCGGCTGATAATCCGAGATAGCGAACCAATCAGAGCGCGCGATTTTGTATAATCACCTGAGTATTTATACTAATAATAGGTAATCAAAGGGTATACTCATGAGATTAGGGAATAATTTCACTTGGGTTTTGTCCTTTCACTGGTCACCATTTGATTACACATATTAACTTTTGTTTTCAAACTCTAAAAGAATGGCTGCACTTGTAAATTTCACTTGCAATAGTTTTATTGAATTGACCCCTGATTTTTTTCATTTGTTTTCAAACCGCTTAGAACTAAAATGCCTTCTACATTTTTCAACTCAGATTGATGAACCTCAAGGAGCTTTGTCTCAGGATGCTTTACCAGGTAATTGCCATGTAAATTGTTTGGAGTGGCGTGGAATGGTTAGAAACGGTGACTCGACCGATTCAATATTATAGTTACATCTTTCATTCCACTAAATAAATTCTTCAAACCCTTTTAGCGCCAATATTAATATTCAATTTCTCATAGACTGTATTATTTATGGTAATAGTGAGGTGACTTTAAATATCAATACAGCTCTTTTTGGTGATCATTTTCGTTATTCTCATATCATGAATGGTTGATGAATATTGTAATGAGAAATTGGATTCTGGTCACTACATCAAACGCTTTATTCGTGCGTTCTTCACTTGCTGAAGAATTTTGTGGTAATATATTCATGTCGTATATTTTGGAGCCGTTCTTCCAGACCTGTTTGAGTCTTCAATCGATAATTACACGAAAACGTTTGCAGCAAAAAATCTTATACTTCTACACGTTGTTTCTTATCTTGAAAAGCAGAAGAGTTTCAATGCTTTAAACGTTTGGTGTATATAGGACATAAATTTATTACCAATTTCGTCGAAAATACTTCGCCACGCATCCTAGTCTCCATTGCCTTCTCGGCGGTTTATGCGTTATAACACCACGAAAACCTAAAATGTCGAATAGATAATTGAAACGAGTTCTTGTATTTGGTGTAGTTAATGTATTTCCTGCTTGTTCTTAACAGTAAGCAGCGCTCCTGAGGAAGGCTTCAAAGGTAACAAAATTGCTTTTCATTTAGCGATGTTTGTGTTGG
The DNA here is from genome assembly GCA_949710005.1 of Ricordea florida. NCBI lineage: Eukaryota > Metazoa > Cnidaria > Anthozoa > Corallimorpharia > Ricordeidae > Ricordea > Ricordea florida. The sequence goes on along the minus strand of OX453272.1, from coordinate 8,863,379 downwards.
CGACCACTGATTTCCTTCAAGAGTGGGTCACTTTTCACACTGTACCATTCATAACTGGTCACACTAGATGGTTTTATACTACGAGGAAGACAAGAACAAATCCGTAAAACTAGAATACACAGCGCAATGATTTCCACTTGATTTGAATTATCCTTTTGTATGCCCAGTTTCGTACTCTTACTTTTATTAGTAAAAATCTTCTAGTATACTAATGCAAACACCGCAATCTGATTGGCTAAGCTACGGCAAACTATCACCATTAAAATGCAGCACTTGGTTGAAGATTGTTTAAAAAATGGCGACGTCTTCGCGCTCTAGCGAATTTCGCTTGAAAATTTAGTATTTTCTTTACCGACACATTACTCGTTTATTATGATTTTCAGTAAAACATTTGGATTGTTCGCTCTCGATTTCTATGAGCTATCACTCCACAGAAATCTCGAGCTCGTAATCAGATTGTGTTTTCATTCCTCAGGTACTGGTTTATTGGGCCACTAATAATTTTAAAGAAAAGCAATACAGAAATAGACTTAACAGTGTGATACCCAGCCACGTACCGCCCAAAGGGAACTGGAAACGAACGAACTTGCATGGACCATCAGGTTACGAACAAGATCGTTGTTAGAAGCAAGACTGAATAATATCACTATGCAAAATTGTATAATACACTGAATGTTGTAAAAACATTTTAATAGGCAGTACCGAAGTTGATCGATTGTTATATATCTCCGGAGTTTATCACTTGTGTTGTAGAGCGCATCTCAGGTGACCACGAACAATAATATTAATATATATCTGAACAGATATAGTTTTGTAAGATTAATTTGTAGTTGAAATGGCGTAAGCTATAGTTAAATTAGACAAATGTGTAAAACAAAGAAGTCCAACTGAAATTAAGCGTGTTGGGGAGTTACTCGGTCCCATAACTTGTTAGGCAAAAGTCTGTGAACTGTGTAACGTGCAGTGATTATGGCCGTGTTCTACTGGGTCAACCGTTTCAACTGTAATCTTTTTAGGTTTAGGTTATATGGTAGGTACGTTTAAAACTAGAGATTGAACAAGCCGCAATCAAGTCCGCGAAAGCAGCGCTAACTCGGGCTGAAACTCAAATAGAGATTTATTTCTTACTGACTACTTTCTGAACAAACGTGTTAGCGCGTCTCGTCCACTGTAGAGGGAACATATTACGCTGTAAACAACTGTTTCAGTTTACTTACGGTATACCGAACGACATTCGCTTCAACAGCGATTCCAAATCGCGATTTCACTAATAGGAAAGAATTAAACAACAAGAAAACCAAATATTTTTGTCACCGTTTAGTGGTGACAGTTCTGTACACGGGAAAAACTTATGTCTCAGTTCTTTCCTAAAAATTTGCAAACTATCAAAAATGCTGAATAAAACATAGAAAACAAGTGACTTTAAAGATCTTATGTAAACTCGCGATGCACGGTTTGATACATTACAACAACACCACAATACATACTACTTATTAACCGAGAGTGAGGTCATTAAATCTCGGACGGAGGCCTGGATGTATTGACCGAGCGATAGCGAGGACAATACATAAAAGCCGAGGTCTGAGATTTCCCTGTAATGACCGAACGGACGAGGTTAATAAGTTGTTTATTATATGGCCTTCTTAGCACTGGACTGAAAGAAAACCGGAAAGGTTTTTAATATCCCCTTGCGCGCGCAAGAGATCATTCAAGGTCATATTCAGTGAACAGAAACACTTGATTATGCTATCGAAACCAGAAGTGACAGTCTCTTTGGAAATGAGACAACTTTTGTCTATATTAAAGGAAAAAAAATTTTTTGGAAAAATTTCATAATGCCCGGTCGTTACAAGAAAATCTTGCCAGCTCAGCAGCCAATCAGCGCGTGCGTACTATTGTAGCCACATAATAAAGTAGTGTTCCGCAGCTTTATAAAGATTGGTTACTGTGTGAAGCTAGACCAACGCTGTAAAGTAAACAGTACCACAGTACAGTACTGTTCAGTAGCTTTACACAGAATGGTTACACTGCATGGTTTGATCCACAGATGAAAAAGTTAGAACCACACTGTTTAGTAAAACAAACGTATCACAGTACAGTGCTGTTCAGTAGCTTTACAAAGAATCGTTACACTGCTTGGTTTGATCCACAGATGAAAAAGTTAGAACCACACTGTATAGTAAAACAAACAGTACCACAGTACAGTGCTGTTCAGTAGCTTTCCACAGAATGGTTACACATGGTTTGATCCACAGATGAAAAAGTTAGAACCACACTGTATAGTAAAACAAACAGTACCACAGTACAGTACTGTTCAGTAGCTTTACAAAGAATGGTCACACTGCATGGTTTGATCCACAGAAAATGTTAGAACAACACTGTTTAGTAAAACAAACAGTACCACAGTACAGTGCTGTTCAGTAGCTTTACAAAGAATCGTCACACTGCTTGGTTTGATCCACAGATGAAAAAGTTAGAACTACACTGTATAGTAAAACAAACAGTACCACAGTACAGTGCTGTTCAGTAGCTTTACAAAGAATCGTCACACTGCATGGTTTGATCCACAGATGAAAAAGTTAGAACCACACTGTATAGTAAAACAAACAGTACCACAGTACAGCGCTGTTCAGTAGCTTTCTAAAGAATGGTCACACTGAATGGTTTGTTCTAAAGACATTGGAACGTTAGAACCAAACTTCATACCTTTCCAGAGAATGGTGGCACTGTTCCTTACCACACACATGGTTCTGCCGCTAAAGACCACCAAATCAAAACTAATGCCACCAAAAATGGCAACTTCACAAATAACAAATTAGTACTGCACCATCGTACTCTCTCCCCAAAAAAACTGACCCTCGTTTCATTGAGTGTCAAATATTAAATATTCAATAACAATTTTTAAGATAATCGAAGATGTTTGAGATGAATGACTCTTTATAGAACTTTAATAAGCCGAACGAAGGAGTGCGTGACACGAGTAACGGTTGCAACAACATAAAACAGTACTTCTGTATCCAGTAAACTTTCACGCAAGTTTGTCTAACGCATCAACATCGTCTACTTCCAGTAAAGCGATTTTTCTTCCAAAATGTTCCTCGATTTTCTGCATGACGGCCATGGATCGCTGACCGTCGATAAAATTGACGGCAATACCGCTCTTACCAAACCTGCCTGTCCGGCCAATCCGGTGTAGGTACGTCTCAAAATCCGGTTTGCCTGATTGGTCAACTGGCATGTCGTAATTTACAACTACAGTCACCTAAAGAGGAAGAAAACAAAATCACACTGAACACTTCTATAGACGACTAACCGTAGTGCGCCTCTGTCTATATGTACAGCTCGCGGTAGATGTGTCTTACAGGTTTACAGGTTATCTTATCTTATCTTTATTTAACGAGGGTGACGCATTAACCCCATAAGAGTTTTCTAACATACGGCCCTCGACTATAATATTACACTATAAACAATATGACCAGATAGACCATTACAACGGGGACTACGTCCCCTACTCTTTTCGAACAGTGCGTGGGTTCCTTAACGTCCCACAGATTATGAGGAACAAGTGCGATGAGACGGGCCCTACATTTTATCGTCCTTATCCGAGAAGACTAGAAAGTCTAATCGTTTGTAGATGTCATTGCAAAGGCAGCACTTTCTCCTCAGTTATTTTTAAGACCCTGAGTGATGGTCCGGCCGGGGTATGAACCCACAACCTCCCGCACGGTAGTCCAGTGTTCTACCAACTAGGCTAACTGGTCGGCGGTTTGGATCTCATCCAGGTTTCATCCGGGGCGCTTGTTATGCCCAGAAAATCAGGTAGACACTCGCGCTGAGAAAAACCAAGATGCGTCCGTGTGGCTGTACCTCAGTCTACATGGATAGGGCCCAATTAACTAGTAGTAGTAGTAGTAGTAGGCATCCTTCCGTCTCTTGAGACGATGGGTTGTGCTCAGGTTTGTCCATTTAGTCCCTCCAAGAACAACTTCTGGAGTGACTCAGCAGTCCGATCCTTGCATGGCAGTCTCTACCGCAGTTTCCGCACACATAATTAGATGGCGGATTTGGTGCTAGGTTCAGCTGCCTCTCTTTTCTCTTTGCTCTCTTCTCCTCCAGCTGTTGTCTTCTCTTCTCTTCCCCACTCTTGGCACCCTCTCTCACTGCATGCCTCCAACCACTGCGATCGTCTGCAAGCGATTCCCAGGTGCCTGGGTCAATTCCTGTCAGTTTTAAATCACGCTTGCAGACATCCTTAAACCGCAAGGCTGGACGTCCTGTTGGTCGACGACCGGAAACCAACTCCCCGTACATGATGTCCTTTGGTATGCGACCGTCATCCATCCTGTGTACATGCCCCAGCCATCGCAAGCGACGCTGGCAGAGCAGGAGATGGATACTGAAAGAACCAGCTTTTTCCAGCACTGCGGTGTTGGTGACCCTGTCCTGCCACTAGATGTTGAGAATTCGTCGCAGACAGCGAACGTGGAAGCTTTCCAGGCGGTTCTCTTGTCTGGCGTATGTTGTCCAAGATTCACTGCCATACAGCAGGCTGCTAAGCACGCATGCCTGGAAGACTTTGAGTTTGGTATTCAAAGTCAGCTGGTTGTTTCCCCAAACTCTCTTGCTTACTTCCGTGTTGTGCTCTCACCGTTTAGCGAGACTGGAGTGGCCTCTCCAGGGCACAAAAGCCTGGGCAAAGTATATGGAGACCTAGTGTTGCCCAAGAACAGGGTCCCCCTCTCTTCCGCACCGACGAAGTCCAAGGGAATGCAAGGCATTACATTTGGAGCCGGGTTGGCTGCAGGAGTTGCCAGAAGGGCGACTGATAGTCGGTCCAACTGCCTTAGGGGCTCCACTCCGGATTTCTGTAGGGTTTACTCCTTAGCCTTTCTTTCTCTCCGACAGTATCCACAAGGCAGTGGAGCCATAGTCCAAGGGCCGGGGCACGAGTGCTGGATGGTCGGGCGATGTTAGACCCAGGGTCTACACGCTCCGGGACTGTCCTGCGCCCAATTAACTTTTGCGTTCAAATTATAAGACGTAGTTTTAAGGCTAACATGAAGTTACAACGGAAGTTCATAAGACACGTGGGTTTCTGGTTACAAGCAACGAAGTTGTTACCTGCTCCACGTCAATACCGCGGGCGCAAACATTAGTTGTTATCAGCAGTTTTTCTTTTCCCTCGCGGAATCTGTTGAGTACGGCCATACGCTGTTCCACTGTGATCTCTCCCGACAGAAGGGCTACAGCGTGACCATCCGCTGTCATTTTCTCCGCCAGCCATGCTGCTGCTCTACGAGTCTGAAATGATCGGAAAATAAAACTTGGAGCCACTTGTAGACAACGATTTTAAACTGATAGAAATTCAAATCCTAGCAACTAGAATATAACAGTATAAGTCTATGGTACTCACTGATGAGAATTAGTATTCTGATCTTCAAAGGGTGCGCTCCTATGGTACAACCGGGGCCTGGATTTGTGATACGAGATCAAATAGATTATGGTGCATCAAAGGAACCGATAAGTCCACACTGGACAAAGACTCATCAGTTTCTTCGATACACTATGATACGAGTCATTCTGTTTGGATCACAAATCCAGATCCTGATTATATCAGAGGAACGCATCTAAAGGGAAAGCGTAATTGTTAAGCGATTATTTGTTTATGAATTGGCGTTATACATACATACATACATACAGACAGACAGACATACAGACATACAGACATACAGACAGACATACAGACATACAGACAGACATACAGACAGACATACAGACATACATACATACATACAGACATACATACAGACATACATACAGACAGACAGACAGACAGACAGACATACAGACAGACCTACCTACCTACCTACCTACAGACAGACAGACAGACAGACAGACATACAGACAGACAGACAGACAGACATACATACATTAGTGGCTCGTCCCCACGGGGCTTTTCAGAGTCACTTTTTATATTCAACACAACGTTAACTTTTTGCTAAGAACCCCAACTGGCGGAAGGCAGACCAGGTGGCTATTTACAAGCGTGGCCAATGATGTGAAGGATATGAAACTCGGGATTACCGTATTACATATCCATGTAGTGGTCAGGACGGGAATCGAACCCGGGACCGTGACCAGATTACACGTCCGACGCCCTAACCACTCAGCCACCTAAGGGTCAAGCCTTGAGCTTGAATCACTGTTTATTCTCGGGAAGTGCCACTCTTTCTAGGAACGACAAGGTTGGGCAGAGACATAAATACCACCACCTGGCGACACGCGACTCATTTGATGCTGATGATGACCTCCGCTCAAGTTGTTGGAACGCCAGTCACTGTCAACAACAGTTCTTTCCAAGCACGTGCAAACAAACTCGGAAAAAATGGGACTCCAAAATGACACAGTAGTGTAGTGGTTAGCGTGTCGGACTTCCGAGCATGAGGTTTGTGAGGTTTGGGGTTTGAGCCCTGGTGCTGGCACTGTGTTGTTTCCTTAGACAAGAAACTTTACTCCACACTGTCTCTCTCCACCCAGGTGTATAAATGGGTACCAGCGATATAATGCTGGGGTAACTCTGCGTTGGACTAGCATCCCATCCAGTGGGGAATAATAATACTCCCAGGTGCTTCATGTTAGTGAAACCGGGATAAGCTCCGGCCGTGTGGGCCTCCTGTGGCTCGTGTGCGCCTTTACCTCTTTTGCCAGGCTCAACCATTTACATATTTACTGACCACAATTACATGTATGCAGGCACAGCCATGCATGCATTAAGAAACTTAAGTAGACAACAGACTCATTCTCACCAAATAATCTCTGTGAAAGTGTCGCAAAATTGGCAAAATCTAAACACAAAATACGAATAAACAAAAAAACCACAATTGAGCACTCACGTGGCAAAAGACGATACACTGTCCCATGGACACAACGCCATACATATTCGAGAGGGCCTGGAACTTGTCTTCTTTGTCACGACACACCACGTAAAACTGCTTGATGTTATCCAGGCTCTCTTCTTCTCGCCGTAACCGAATAACAAGTGGGTTGGGTACGACTGTTTTGGCGAATTTCATCACATCGTCATCATAGGTGGCAGAGAATAACAGCATTTGACAGTCTTTAGGTAAAGTCCTACGACAAAAAATAGATACAATCAAAAAGGTGATTTCCATAATACACAAAATCAGACGCCCTACAGGGCCGTAGCCAGAAGAAATATGACTGAGGATATGGTAAAATTTTCTTACGACATGTTTACGGTGTTCATGATGATTACATTTAACACAAAATTGCAATCACGCATAATTTAACAAAAATTCAGTGTAACAGTCTGGATTTGCCTCTTATTGGTTGGATTCCACTGCGAGTATCATATTCTTATGGTAATTCACAGCAGTATGGAAGGACAGACGAACAAACCTAATCTCAAATGGATGGATGCAATGCACACTGCACATTTCCCTGACGATCTTTGGGCTTCGTATTTTAGTAATCCTCTCTTGTCACTGCTCAACTACATCCGTGTGCAATTACGTTTGGATTAGGAAAAATAAGATAAAGCTGGTTTCCGTACTCTTAACAGTGCTACTAGCAAGCACTGGTTTCATTTTAGAGTTTCCACATCAAGGTCTATCACTTTTTAGTTTATAGTTAATAGAGGGTCCTAAAGGCGGGGTACCAATCCCATTTCTCAGCCCATTTTTTTTTCGGAATCCCAGTTCCCAGAGCTCTAAACCCATTCCCACTGGCGGAATTCGGAAAAAAATTCCCATTCTCAGTGACCCAATCCCAGTCACAGTTATTTAAATCCCATTTTCCCAGGGCAAAATCCGGCCAATCCCAATTCCATTTTACTCCTTCAGGGCCCTCTTAAAAAAAAAACATTAACAGCAATTTTATGCATAAAACTGTACGTGGTTTGAACCCAGGACTCTCGGTAGTTGTTTGTCGAGTTCGATCGTCTAGGTCTAGGTCCTACTAAGCACGACTGTTGTTGATGTTTCAATCAGGTTGTCAAAACGTCAGTCCACACCAATAACAGTTGTTCTCAGAACCGACCAACACCCAGACGATCGAATCTGACAGTCATTTAATCCTTACCTGTGTATTCTGATGGACTGATCTTGATGACCTTGTAAAGCTATCATAACATCTGCCTCATCCAAGACAAACATCTTCACCTTCTTGGAGTCTAATACACGGGACTTTAATATCCAGTCTATCAGCGTTCCAGGTGTTCCAAACACGATATGGTCTGTTATCTTTTGACCTCTTGACACTAAGGAGAATTTTAACATGCAACAAAAAATTATAGTTGTTGGAACTTAAAATCTCCAAACTTCACTCGTTTACTGACGAAAAACTCTGTTTTGACAGTTTTCTATCACTCTTAACGGAAAAAGTAAATATACTAAGAGGAATTGCCATTCAAAATAACAAGCTTAACCAGTTCACTGAAATATATATGGAAATCTTTTGTAATGTCCTTTTTTTTCCCTTCTCCTCTTCCCTTGTAATCAAGCATTGTAATTAAATTTATGTTGTATACGTAAAATCAGTTGTAAGTTCACATATATTAGCCTAGTGATATCTTGTAATACCGTCTGCTACACGTATTTTGTATAGTTAACTCATACTTTTGCTTGTAAATACAAAAAACAAAAGCGACTGCCCTCACTTTTGCTGCCCCAACTAGGGGTGGGCTAAGCGTGCCAGCAAACGGGAGGAATCAGGGGGGAGGGGACAACAAGGTTTTACCCTTCTTCTCCTTTCTCTCTTATATTAAAAGTTCAGCTAAAAAGACCTAAAAAAGATGTTTAAAGATCCCCCTTGAAACATCAGTTTAGTCTACCGAAACTGGACAAGTAAATTAGGATATTGTCAGTGTGCATTCTAAATTTTACCTCGGAAACTAACATTAAAAACAGTCAATCTGAAAATCTTACTGATTTATTTTTCTTTTTACACACTTTTTCTTATTTTAACTGTTACAATAAATATGAATTTTTGCCCAAGCGTGAGGTCAAGATGGATGTATATTGGTCGAGAGTTCTTTTTTGCATTCTTATTGACCGTCACGTTGTCAAAAAAGAGCGAGGCCAATATCCAGCCAATTTTACCTAACAAGCTTGGCCAATAAAGGATTGTTTGCATGTCCATTTTGCTCTGTTTTGTTTGACGGGACAACACTGAAAATTCCAAGTGGGGAAGATAGGCATATCTTGCCCACTCTGGTAGCCAATCAGAGCTCAGGATTCACCTCATCTTGTCTGATCGCAGAACCAGCCAGAATATATAACTAATTGTAATGACCAATATACTTTTCACAAACAATATATATTTTATAAAAATACTACCTTTCATAGTAAAGGGGAAGAAACTCGACTACAAATCTGTAATAGGGAAAAGAATCCCTCACTTTCACTGGGAAATTCTTCTCTTGTACACGCTGACAAATTACCGTAAATCCTCTATTAAGCCCCCCGGGGGGCTTATTTTTTTCAAGCACTTTTCAGGGGGGGCTTATTTGATTTAGCGAAACGCATCACCTGTAGCACAAATACCGTGGTATGAGATAGAGTAGACTTGCGCGTTGTACAATTAAAGTCACTGTCAATAGTATTTAATTCACTTGTGGGAGCCTAAAAGTAACAAAAACAAAATTCTTATTCTTAAAAAATGTGCTTTGGCCTCATGTTCTTCGTTAATTTTAATGAGAATGATTACTTGTATTAATTTGTCGAACACAACTTACAAACGAAAATCTCTGGAAAACTCCTCTTACATTTACTTTTTTAATCTCTCAAGTTGAGAAACTTAAGCATATGAAGTTGGAGGTCATGCGGACGAAGACCAAAAACAATATGAACTTCCAGCCTGAATAAACCATAACTGATCAGTCCACATTAATCGTTAATTTTTTTGTGAAGAATAAGGACTGGGGGAGGGGGAGGGGGAGGGGGGGTTAATAGAGAGGGGGGGCTTATTAACTTTCCTCCTCTGAAAAGGGGGGCTTATTAGAGAGGGGGGGGGCTTAATAGAGGATTTACGGTAGTCAGTTTCAACCAATGATCACATAATGACTACGAAACAAAGCTTTTTAACGTTCACCTAACAAACTAATTCCTCTGCTGGGTGGGTAGTTTTTGTTATAAACTCAATGGCTTATTTTTTTCAGTTTTCAGGAGCCAAAGATATTTTCAGGGACAAAACGGACAAATAAACGGATGTTGTTTCTGAGACTAACCTCTTTCTCCTCTCACTGCATAACCAATCTTCACATCAGGACAAAACTTTCCCATCTTTTCAGCCACTTTACCTGTTTGTAATGCCAGCTCATACGTTGGTGACAAACACAGTGCCTACAGAGACCCAGAAACATACAAATTTTGTTATTAATTAAGTGTTACATGTAGAAAGTGGTTATTAGATAGATGGTATGTTTTGCGTACTTTACAAAACAGATAGTCCTGGTAAGGTACTTTATTTTTTTAGCGATGCATTCAGGGGTTTTACATTGATTTTTACCAAAATGTTCATACTTGCCACCAGCTTAATTTGACAAACGAAAATATGACGTTATGTGGGATCTTTTGGATGTTACCCAGTCCAACACTGGTAAAATACTGGTGCTCACGGGACAAGAAATGAAGGAATCTGATATGCTGATTTTAGTTACTGGCCCACAGTCTGCATTAGTCATATAATACATGGAAATGTTATGGAAAAGATTCTTATTCATCGTGGTAACTTCAGTGATAATATAAATTACATGTAGTTCTATGGTCTCACGATGGAGTCACTTGGGTGGTGGTCGCGACGTTTCGTCTGCTTACTGCTAGTCTTCTTCAAGCGATGGAGTCGACTGTTCCCGGTGCAGCATTATATATCACTTTGGTCTGCTGTTTCGATCCGGCCATTGTTTTCGCTCACTATGTTTTCCTCCGGCATCCGCTGGCTTGCCGCGCGCTTGTTTTGATGTTTCCTGATTGTCGGCATCCACGCTTCCGGTATTTCGATTCCGTTGTCCCTCTTGATGTTGTTGGGGTTAAGTCTTATGCGGCTTGCCTCCTTTACCTTTCTTGTATACCGGTGAGTGTCTCGATCAATAAACTTCACATCTTCCCACAGCGGACTGTGTCCGGTCTCGTTGGCGTGTTCTGAAACGGCGGAGCTCTGAGTGCATGCTAAGCGTATATCTCTCTTACCTTCTCTTATATCTCGTAATTCTCTCTTGCATGGGTCGGCCTGTTTCTCCGATGTAAACTTTACCGCATTCGCAAGGTATCCTGTAAACTAGACCATCTTATTTCTTTGGTTCGGCAGGATCTTTTGGTCTGACTAGTCGAGATCTTAATGTGGTGCTGGACTTGAAGACAGTGCATATTCCTTGTTGTTGTAGGTTGCGGTGGAGAGTTTCCAAAACTCCTTTTATGTATGGTAGCAGTGGACTAAAATTCTGGTGCTTCTCTCAGTGGTGCTGGATTCTTGGTTTTGGTTACTTTCTGCAGGAAGGCTGGAGGGTAGCCGTTGGCGACGAGAGCTGTAGATATACGTTTCTTCTTCTGGGTTATTCCGGTTTGGTAATGATTCGCTTAGCCCAATCATGTTAACACTTGACACTACCGCATTTTACTGACTGTGGATGGTGTGAATCATTTACTAGGTACTGGTCAGTGTGTGTGGGCTTACAGTAGACGCTGGTGTATATAAATCTTCCGTCAGGTTCCGTATAATCTTCCGTCTGGTTTATATCGGAGAAACAGGTTCTACCCCACTTAAACCCACTGATCATAGACAACAATGTTGTTGAGCTAGTGGAGACAACCAAATTGCTAGGAGTTTCCACTGATCAACATCTAACCTGGAAAAACCATATAAATTATTTGTAAAAAGATTGCCAAGTCCATCAGGTTATTATGTAAAGCCAGTTTTTATTTGCCACAGAACTCTCCCTGTTCTTTGTATTACGCATTGATTTACCCGTACCTAACATACTGCAACTTAATCTGGGCCTCAAGCATACAAAGAATTTACTTATCCAAAAGCGTATCATTCATTTGATTTCAAAGGCTGATTATAAAGCGCCCAAAAACCACTTTTCAAAAAGTTTAAAGTATTAGATATTTTCAGTATTTATCCGCTTCAGGTTAGGTCTTTCATGTATCTTATCACTACAATCGGCTACTGCTATTTTTTCACCAAGTCTTTCTAACTGGCAGTCAAATTCATCATTACTCAACAACAAATTCAGAATCCTATCGATCTCATCCATGCAGAACCAATTTTAAAAAATTTTCTATACTCTTTGAAGGACCCAAAATATGAAACTCTCTGCCAGTTGTCATCAAAGCCACTGCAAGCTTGTGTTCTTTTAAGAAACTTAGGAAAACATTTCTAAGAGATGATTAAAAGCCAAAGCAATTTATAATTTCTTCCTTACAAATGACGATTCTTTTAAGCATTAAAACTTTACCCTAATTTCTAATGTCTGGGAGGAGATCTTGATTACACCATAAGCTCCAAGCTTCTTTGAGATCTCCTCGCCACCTTTTTCATACTTCTAGTCATCCCACAACTATCACATCATTGTATTGTAGTTTTAAAGTGAATTCGCTTAGTGATCTTTTGTTGCAACTATACAGAAATCAAGTTAAGCATTTTTATGTACCGTAATTAGAGATCAGCTTATTACTCTCAATGCAAAACAGTATAAACATTTTGTTATTCAAACGTTGTAATTTTACTTTACCTTATGTTTAATATTACCCGTAAACTGCATGCTATGTATGCAATGACAACTCTCTTTGTACTTGTAAATTCTCCCAACCAGTCATGTAATTAACCCTAAGTTCTTATTTGATGTGTATTATGTTTAGACAGTGCTTTCATTACGATTTGAAGCTGGTGGCTACCTGATGTTAGCACCTGGCGGAGTTGACTAAAGTTCCTTTAAATTATTTCTTCACACATGCAAGCACATTAATGCAAGAAATATTGCCAGCGATTTGAAAGAGAGCACATGGCGGGGCCACTGAGCCGGGTCTTATTGACAGCACTGTTACAGTGTATATATCTATAATTGTATGTAGCAAAATAAATAATAACAATAATAATAATAATAATAATAATAATTTAATAACTTCTAGAGAGCCAGTTACATGTGCTGATGAACAGCACTTTACAATAAAAAACTATGACACTAATTACAAATAAAATAAAATATATATTATGTTTATACTAATAACAATAAAAACGAAAAAAATCTAATCTTAATACGCTTTAAAAGCTATACGAAATAAAAAAGTTTTCAGCTTAAATTTAAAAGCAGTTAGTGACTGAATATCACGCAGTCCAGGGGGCAAACTATTCCATAAACATGACGCAGCAGCAGAATAATTTGATTACCTGTGTAAATGGTTTTGTAGCATCAACCCGGCTAAGCATGGCTAACACAAAGGCTGCTGTTTTCCCTGTTCCAGACTGTGACTGGGCTATCATGTTGTTAGGCCTACATAAATATAAAGATAGTAATTATGATTATATATGTTGCGGTTCAAATTATTCCTTGGTTTAATTTGTTTCCTTTTGTTTAAAATTCATTATCAAATGTTACCATACTTAGAATAAAGGAAACTATACTTCAATGTTCAAATAGAAATTGAACCACAACATGTATAATGCCTATGGCACGCCGTTTGTTTCAATAATACTTCTTTTACATAAATAAACCTATTCTCCACATAAGTAATACTTGTTCCGTATGAGTAATACTTCCTTGTGAATATATGGTACTTCCTTGCTTTTATAGCAAACTTTCTTTCTATAATAATACTTAGTGTGGTACAACTCAAACTTATCAGAAAGTAAGACTTCGAGCTACAAATAAAACTTGTAACGCAATCCCATCGAGCCCAGTTCCCCGCGGTCAACATGTGACAAGACAAATTCAAGATGGCGGACATTGGCATCAATGTTTTCTTTGACGAATTTAAAAGCTTTGTCGAAGATCTTTCCTTCGAGAAGTTACAGACGAATCTGCTTACTGAAGATATCAGTGTTGCCGATGAACTCCTTGGTCTAGCTAAAAATGCTTACCAAGTGTTAGTGTTATTTTTCTGCCTGTTCAAAGAAATTTATGTTTCAACAGTGTCAGTGGATGCTGATTGTATAGAGTTCACAGAAACCCTAGCTGCACTTATCGAGATGGACAGTGACATGACACAAAGGATGAAAGAACGCTGTGATATGCTTGAGGAAAGAAAGACCGATACAGGGTTTAGGTGCCATGTTCGTAATGTTGGTGGCCGGGGGAGGCCGCGTTTTGTTGTGTCAAAAAATCAAGTCGAGGGATTAACCCTTTCACTCCCAAGGGCTCTCCATTTGACGAGTAAAATCGTCTGGCGTTAGACAGAGTAAAATCTGTAAAGTCACTCTTGGGAGTGAAAGGGTTAAGGGAGATAGTTTTTAACCCTTTCACTCCCAAGGGCTCTCCATTTGACGAGTAAAATCGTCTGGCGTTAGACAGAGTAAAATCTGTAAAGTCACTCTTGGGAGTGAAAGGGTTAAAGGACTTGGGATTTTCCTGGACGAAAATATCAACAATGATTGGCGTGTCCAGAACAACTTTGCATCGGAGAAGGCAAGAATTAGGGCTCAATAACTGCAATAACTATAGTGAAATTGATAATGACGAACTCGATGTTTTTGTAAGGTTTATATTGGAACGAGCACCAGAAGCAGGGGAAGTGATGGTGCGAGGTGCACTTCGGGGACGAGGGATCTCTGTTCAAAGATGGAGGTTGAGAGACTCGATCCAAAGAGTTGATCCTGTGAAGAAGCAATACAGACAAAGACTAAGGATACGAAGGAGGGTATATAATGTGCCTGGGCCCAACAGTCTATGGTATGTTGCATTTTTTGGTTACAAGGGTCAGGTATCAATTTATCTTTTTTTCTGCCAGAACATTTATTTGACCCTTGGTGCGGATTGTTTTTGTTCACTCAATAGAATGGATATTTCATCCAGGGCTGTCAAGTGTATTTGGGCAGGGCTGAACACAAACAAAGTAACAAACTGAATGTACTTTTTGACTGATCCCCTTCAAACTTCAAACAATTGACTGATTGATCAATGAATTGTTTGATTGATTGATTTAAAAATAATAATAATTATAATGATAATTGAAAAGAAATGCACCCTTCATTGGTGTACCCTAAATGTTGCTAAGAACAGTGTGGCATTTAAGCCCCATCTGCACTGCCTTATAGCCTCAGACATTATGCCTTTATATCATTTCTGCTTGTTTTCAAATTTGAATCTTCCGTAGTTTAACATGTAGGGTTCTATTCTCTTTGTGTGATCTTTCTTGGTGAACTCCACATTTTAATATTCTTTCAAAATATGAATTGGAATAACATCATCAATTCACAAGAAAACCACTAGGGTTACTAGGGTTAAGACTATACCAACAATTCTGGTATTTTTCAGGGGATACATAACAAATCCTTTTTTTATCCTTGAATCTCAAAAAGTTGTCAACACCAAAAATTTGAAATTCAAAAAATAATTTTGAGTTCTGGGGGCGGTTGTACAAATTAGGGTGAATAAAGTTATACACTCCTTATAAGGATTTATTTGGTGGATAATGCTTTTTCACCCTTCCTACAAGCCTTCCCTGGCTAGTTCATCATCTGTTTGATAATACTAACTTAGTTAGTTTTTATTATGGGACAGCAGACAAGGCATAAGATTTATGATCATTATTTTTTATAGGCATTTAGATGGTCATCATAAACTTATTAGATGGAGGATGGTGATTCATGGTGCTGTTGATGGCTTTTCAAGGACTGTTGTTTTTTTAAGATGTGGTACTTACAATCAAACAATTCATTGATCGATCAATCAATTTTTTGAAGTTTGAAGGGGATCAGTCAAAAAGTACATTCAGTTTGTTACTTTGTTTGTGTTCAGCCCTGCCCAAATACACTTGACTGCCCTGGATGAAATATCCATTCTATTGAGTGAACAAAAACAATCCGCACCAAGGGTCAAATAAATGTTCTGGCAGAAAAAAAAGATAAATTGATACCTGACCCTTGTAACCAAAAAATGCAACATACCATAGACTGTTGGGCCCAGGCACATTATATACCGTCCTTCGTATCCTAAGTCTTTGTCTGTATTGCTTCCTCACAGGATCAACTCTTTGGATCGAGTCTCTCAACCTCCATCTTTGAACAGAGATCCCTCATCCCCGAAGTGCACCTCGCACCATCACTTCCCCTGCTTCTGGTGTTCGTTCCAATATAAACCTTACAAAAACATTGAGTTCGTCATTATCAATTTCACTATAGTTATTGCAGTTATTGAGCCCTAATTCTTGCCTTCTCCGATGCAAAGTTGTTCTGGACACGCCAATCATTGTTGATATTTTCGTCCAGGAAAATCCCAAGTCCTTTAATCCCTCGACTTGATTTTTTGACACAACAAAACGCGGCCTACCCCGGCCACCAACATTACGAACATGGCACCTAAACCCTGTATCGGTCTTTCTTTCCTCAAGCATATCACAGCGTTCTTTCATCCTTTGTGTCATGTCACTGTCCATCTCGATAAGTGCAGCTAGGGTTTCTGTGAACTCTATACAATCAGCATCCACTGACACTGTTGAAACATAAATTTCTTTGAACAGGCAGAAAAATAACACTAACACTTGGTAAGCATTTTTAGCTAGACCAAGGAGTTCATCGGCAACACTGATATCTTCAGTAAGCAGATTCGTCTGTAACTTCTCGAAGGAAAGATCTTCGACAAAGCTTTTAAATTCGTCAAAGAAAACATTGATGCCAATGTCCGCCATCTTGAATTTGTCTTGTCACATGTTGACCGCGGGGAACTGGGCTCGATGGGATTGCGTTACAAGTTTTATTTGTAGCTCGAAGTCTTACTTTCTGATAAGTTTGAGTTGTACCACACTAAGTATTATTATAGAAAGAAAGTTTGCTATAAAAGCAAGGAAGTACCATATATTCACAAGGAAGTATTACTCATACGGAACAAGTATTACTTATGTGGAGAAAAGGTTTATTTATGTAAAAGAAGTATTATTGAAACAAACGGCATGCCATAAATGCCTTCCCAAAGCTTACTGGTTAAACAAATGTTTCAAACATCAAACAACAGCACAGGAAACAATATAAGTAAAACTGGAATTTTACAGTGCAATATGCAATTTTACCATTTATTGCTAACAAATATTTTGCATATTTCATGGTAATTTATATCATGTAGTACAGTGACAGTAAAAGAAACATATAATTAAACATTAAACTATATTTTTGTGGTAAGTCGAACATTCAATTCAGTTGTACTTACGGATCAGCAAGGAGCATAGGAAGAGCTGTTTCTTGAATTTTAGAAGGTTTGTTAAATCCCATATCATATACTCCACGACGAAGCTGCTCTGAGCTACAAACAATCAAAAAAAAGAAAGGCAAAGTGGAAAATAACAATACACCCTGAGGACAACATGAAGGACAGAGAAGATATTAAAGGATGTTATTTGCCTCAGCCTTTTGCACATAATCTCTTCTCTGCTCTGCATAACAATAGCAGGACTTATTTGGCTTACTAGCATTAACTAACAATTATTCACTGAAGGTGAAGTGATTATTGGTGAATATTCACCCAGACAAAGTTGAGGTGAGAATTCACTGATAATCACTGAGCCTGAGGTGAATAATTGTTTTAGTATATAAATACATAGGTGATTATTTCAAAAAAAGAAAAGAAAAAGCATTGTACAACATGAAAAAATTTTATTTCATGTAAGGCACGCAAATGACTGGCAGCCATTTTGCTCATCGAGGTCATTATTGGCTGATAATCCGAGACGGTGAAGCAAATTATCAGAGTGTGTGATTTTGTATAATCACCTGAGTATTGATATTAAATTACTAATAGCTAAAAGCAAGTTACGATATTGACTACCAGTGTTGCATCCAGATTTTGCTGGGTAGGGGTCCTCTGGACCCCATGGACAAATATTTGGGGGTCCATACCAGAATGTTGGGGGTCCTATCATAAGTATTGATTTCAATCACCTCTTATTTGATGATGAAGACAAGAGTGAAAAATCGCATTGTCGGTGTCCGCCATTTTGAAAACTGCAATAACTGGGCCAAGTAAATGTTTCTTCGTTTACCTTCGCGTGACGCTACAGCTCCCTCAAACTAAAAAGTTTTTGTTATGAGAAGTCAGAACTCAAAAAAGACAGAGCAAATGAACACGAAAATCCGTCATCGGTAGCTATTGTGCATCAGAAGGCATGAAGCGCTCCTGTGTCAATCTTCAGAAGTTCGTTGTTCCACACGTGGCAAGTGGATTGTTTGTCTTCGCGTCGATACAAATGGAACAAAACATTTTACCCTTTTTGAACTCAAGCCATTTGAAATCGCTGAGCCATTGGCGGCAAAATGACTTGCAGACTTTGAGTACAGGGATCGATTCAGAACTTACTTCACTGGCTTTTCGCTTTACGCTAGTTTGTTTACCGAACAATATTGACTCCGTCATCTTCAGGATTTGAAAATTATGCGAAAACGTTTTTCCTTCAAGTTATACTGATGCTAAAAATAAAAATACACCAACCAGAATTCTCTGTTTGTTATGCATTTTCTTGCTGGATGATAGTGTCATTGTTAAGATAAATATAATGAGTGCATGGTTTATATGCTTTCAATTTAGAAATGTGTGTATATTTCAAGCATGATATTTCTGCGTCCACAGGGACCCCTTCTTAGTATTTTAGGGGGTCCAAATGCAAAATATAGCGTCCCAGGACGCCATGACGCGCTCTGGATGCAACACTGGACTACTAAGTACCAGTGTTGCATCCAGGCTTTGCTGGATAGGGGTCCTCTGGACCCCGTGGACAAATATTTGGAGTTCCAGACCAGAAGTTTGGGGGTTGATGATGAAGACAAGAGTGAAAAATTGCATTGCTGGTGTCTGCCATTTTGAAAACTGTGATTACTGGGCCGGGTAAATGTTTCTTCGTTCACCTCTGCGTGACGCGACGGGCTCCCTCAAACTAAAAAGCTTTAATTATGAGAAGTCAGAACTCAAAAAAGGGGTTGGAACACGAAAATCCGTTATTGGTAGAAATTGTGCATCAGAAGGCATGATGCTCCAGTGTTCAACTTTGGAAGTTCATTGTTCCGCATGTGGTAAGCGGATTGTTTGTCTTTGTGTCGATACAAGTGGAACAAAACATTTTACCCTCTTTGCACTCAAGCCATTTGAAAACACTCAGCCATTGGTGGTAAAATGACTTGCAGACTTTGATTTCAGGGATTGATTCGGAACTTACTTCAATTGGCTTTTTGCTTTATGCTAGTTTGTTTACCGAACAACGTTGACTCCGTCATCTTCAGGATTTGAATATAATGCCTACAACATTTTTCCTAAGAAGTTATACTGATGCTAAGAAAAAAAATATACCGTCCAGAATTCTCTCTTTGTTACGCATTTTCTTGATGGATCAATCAACGTTGAGTATGTGAAAAATAGTGGCATTGTTGAGATAAATATAATAAGCGCATGGTTTATATGCTTTCAATTTAGAAAAGTGCATATATTTCAAGCGTGATATTTGTGCATTCACAGGGACTCCTTCTTAGTATTTTAGGGGGTGCAAATGAAAAGTATTGCATCCCAGGACGCAATGACGTGCTCTGGATGCAACACCATATAAAGTACACATACTGGATGCCCCTTATTATACACTGACCGATGATTAAAATACATGTGTTATTGCCAAGGGCATCACCACTACAGTGTAACAAAAGATGGTTCTTATGCCAATGGCCAATGTCTAGTGCACAGTAGTACTAGTGTTCAAACTACTCAAGCTCCTGGTTGTAAACGGCTCTGTGAAATGTTGACTTAACCACAGTGAGATACTTACAGAGGCAATTCCTCAAATGACTTGACAGAATGGAGTGGTGAAGTAGGATCATTCCTTTGTACTTCAACTTCATTCTTATTTTGTACAAGTTTTGTCCTCAAAACTTTGATCAGCAATGATGCTTCTGCAGCCACACTTGGACTTTCTGTAATCAAACATGTTAGGTACTACGCGTCATTGATAACTGGTGAAAATTATGGTGATGCAGTAGAAAACCAAATAGTTGTAACAAGTCTCCTAGTGAAATACTTTTTAACAAAGGGAAATAAGTCTCCTGTATCCTTTGCCAAACTGCTCAAATAACTTACAGTTCAAAATATTCTTTTCTGCCTAAGTTAATCTTTTTCACCTCCCAGATCTAACTTTGAAGTCTCATTTATAAGTACTATACACTTCTTTATTTCTATGATACAATTGAAGGACAATTGATTAAGTTACACTGTAGATCAACTAAATCAATTATCCTTTTTTTCTCGCCTATTTGCTTAACAAACATAGCACCAATATTGTCTCCATGTAACATTCCAGTTACTCACAGTAATGGAACAGGTTTCACTGGTAAGAACCCCAGTTTCCAGCTGTTATTATCTTGTCTGTTTTTTTGGTCAGAGAACAATATTATTGGACTGGTGAACTGAGACTTTTAAGGGCTTGACTGCTGAATACCCGGCCACTTCATTAACATACTGATGAATAACAATAGAGTCCACTGTAATATGCCTCGTTCTTCAAAAGCCTCCGACACATGTAAATGAAGTGGCTGGGAATTCAGCAGTTACTCCTTTTTAAGTTACAATCATTATTTTGAACCAGCCTAGCATCAAATTATGTCTGATTATTGACCCTTTAAACATAATACAAAGGGATCTGAAATATAGAAATAGAAACTTGCCATCTTAGCTTAGCATTTGTGAACCTCAATGCAACACTAGACCGGTTTGGTGTCAGGCTCGGTTCAGACACCACTTCACTCATGTGCCGAACCTAACCGATGAACTATGTCCAGCAAAAGAGCGGTATCTGAATCAATTCGGTGTCGCAACGTTGTTAAGTTCGACAAGGTCTGCCGCATTATTTGCCACTGGAGTGGTAACTGATTCATACAGCACTCTTCTCACAAGCTGAACCAAATGCATTAATCATGACAATGTATAATGCCTTCTCTGTATACAAATACATACTAGGTTTGACACATGGTACGCCATCTGAGTCACCTGTTGCATGTCGCTCCAAAGTCGAACCTAATTCAATTAGGTTTGGCACATGAGTGGAGTGGCTTCTGAACTGGGCCTTACCAAATAGGTCTATCAGTAAAATCTATAAAATGCTGAATTGTCTTAAAATAGCTTAACTTCAGAAAGTGTGGACGTGCAGCAGCAATCTAATCAGTAACAGAAGGAGATGGACAAAACACTGACCCCCAGTCCATGGACTACACAAATGGACTACCCAATGGACTACCCAAATCCATTGTTCCAGTATAATTATTCAAAATGGCATAAGTCATCCCTCAGCCACCATAATGAATAATTATACTGGAACAATGGATTTGGGTAGTCCATTGGGTAGTCCAATTGGGTAGTCCATGGACTGGGGGTCAGTGTTTTGTCCATCACCGTAACAGAAGCTACAAATTCTTCAAGTTAATGGACTTGAATGGCCATTAAGCTATAGGTTTCTTTCTTCATTGTATCTCCCACAAAATGCAATGGGGTCACCATGATGATTGTGGATCCCACTGTGTCAGACATATCTTTAACACTCAGCTCGATAGCAGAGCTATTTATTCTTACCATCACTTTCTTCCAGGGCTGGCTTTTCATCTGGAGTAGAATTCTCTGTATTATTCAGTTTCTTATTTAATTTCAGCTCATTAACCTGCAAAATACACATGCATCTTGTTCATGCCACTTCATGAAGTGCGAAAAGAAACGCGAGTCGCGAAGCCAAGTATCTTCACTAACTTATTAAATTTGTAGCCTTTAAAAAATTTTGAAGCAAAACTTCTAAGGCTAAATAAAATCAGATCTGAGGCCTCGTGTCTGAACGGTTCGGAACGAAACCACACGTGCTAGACAGAGACATCTAGCATTTCACAAGCATAATTTTTACTTACTTTACTCGAGATTTCTCTCTCTTGTTCGTCGACTTCAGCCGCCCAATCTTCATCGGGCACCGAATTTTTACCTGCCATACTGAATAAGTATGAAAAGTTTTGATGGGCAAATAGCCAATTTGTTACCGCTTTTGAAGTTCGACTTGCCGTATTGGTTCGGTTTTGCAGAGGTGACAGGCAAAAGCGTTTCCGGTGGCTCTCTCTGAGGACTGGGAGTCAGTCTTTCACCAGTCGATAGGACATCGACCGTTCTTTCCGACTGATTCCGATGATGAAAAGTGATGTATTTTAATGGTTATTTATCCTTATCTTTGGGTTACTTTTTTTGCATGTTTCCTTCTCCTTTCTGAAAGAAAGTTACTGGCCTCTTCACCACACTTGAACGATAGTGCAGGTTGAAAGATGCAGAACTAATAGTAGTCAATATTTTATCGCTGTCCTTCACCGAAGTTGCCTAGCACTGAAAAACAAAATGGCGGCGGATTGAACATGCATTCTACAAACGAACTGAGGAGAAATCAATCTGAAGTCAAGGACAACTGTGATGAACAAGCTGAAATCAGGGCAACAGAATCCTCTGCTGGAAGGCGATTTGGTGATGGTGAGAAATATCATAAAACTGGTTTTAAAGTTTAGGTTTTTCCTTTAATTTACCGAACATGATTGTCAATTTACATGCCACCAGAAATAAGGAAATTAATTGTATTTACAGCCAGGAAGAATTTGACAGTCATTTCATCTTTATTAACTGTTCATGTTCTGATCTAGGCCTTCTAAAAAAGAATTAACATTAAAATTTGTATTCCTGGCCAGCTCTTGTATTAATATTTTTATATAATTTTATACTGAATGAATCATAGACAATTTTAAATTACAGAATAACCTTTTCACCCATGTTATATTGATCACTGAAGCACCAGTGATGCAATGAAATATCCGTTTACAATGCTTTTTTTTATAAAACTTGTTGAGGAAAATGTTTTTGTTTTCATGTCTACTTTTTTTGTTTTTTTTTCTCTTTGCCCTCACAGTGTCTTGGTTCACAGGGATCTAAACATAGTAAATCTGAGATTCTGGTGGAATTAAGTCAGTTACAGTAAATTCGTTCAACAGTAGGCCAGCAGGTAAACTAGGACGAGCAAGCCAGAAAAGAAGAGTACACATGAAGAATAAAAAATATAGATCATTTGTTTCTTTCGCCATCAGGGAAGGTTGGTCAGCGTCCTCCATCACAGTGCAGAGAGAGACCCTTGTCTAGCCATTCACTGGACAGTCCTTTTCCACTGAAAGAAGTGCTGCAGCAGAGAAACCATGGGTCATTATCCTATGCTAACTCTGATCAGAAAAAACGACCTATACATAGTTTGCAAAGACAAAATGCTGTTAATAATATTGGCTTTGGAAGTGGATATTACGAGAATTTTCACCATGGTGACCTTCTTCCAAGGCCTCCTTCTCGCCCTAGGTCAGCTAAAGGCCGTGTTCGTCCAGTGTCGAGAACTGAAAGAAAGCAGTTAACAAACCAAGTGGATATAGACATTCACAACAAGAAAGATCCCCTTCCACCTCCTCTAAAACCACAATTGTCATTTTCAAAATATAAACCACTACCATCGATTGGCACAGGACAAAGTGCACCATACACAGAGATTTTTTCTGATAACCCTGCAGTCATCAATACCGTTGACACCGACCAAAGTTTACTGCAAAGCACAAGTAATCTATCATTACGAAATGATTTTCCACCTGAGCTCCTTAAGGAACCTAGTGAAACAGAACTAGGAAGACTTCATGTTGCTGTTAAGCTTCCTAATGGATCTCGGCATGAGAGGTGGTTTAGACACACAGACACTTTAGGGATGGTACTGCTTTTTGCCGAGACTGTCAGTGATGCTAGGCTTCCTCCTTGCAAGTTTTTCACCAATGAAATCCCCAGGCACGTGTTTGATAATCTTTCTGCAACTCTTACTGAAGCTGGTATCAGCTCTAAAACTGTTCTTTATCTTGAAGAGGTTGACGATTTAGAATAATTTTATATTACTATGTATAGCAATGATAATAGTAACATAATATATAAATGTAGATATCTGTCCTCTGGGTTTTATTTATTCTTTATGAGTGTTTCTTTTTGGCAGGTAATTTATTGACTGTGGGATAGTAATATCCCTTTTATACAGTAATGTTTTGTAAAAAAGCTAGGTGTTGACGCTTTCTTCATCAGAAAGATTTTACTGAATTTTCATGATAGAAATCAATTTAATAAAGAAATTAAACTAGTAGTTTTTATGCCTGCAATTTACAGATGTAAAGTTCGACTTGTAAATATAAGGCTTCAATAAAAGAATTTTCCACTCTGTAATTTACACGTGTATCCCGAATCAAGATACAAGTGCAAATTTCAATTGCTGCAGCCTTATACAATTATTGTAACTCTGCTTGAATGCATGTGTATTTTAAACATATGCAACATTTTATATCTCTGCTGTCTTTTCAATATATGCGGCTTTGCTTCCTCTGCTTCCTATGTTCTCAGTCATGTTCTTAAGAAAATTGTTGAGCATATTATCCAAACAACAAAAGTTGTTTTTAGGCCTGCTCGTGAGGCACTACAAAATGGTAGTTTTGGCGCCATTTTCGTCGACATTTTAACAAAGAAGGCAAAACGAGAAACATGGGAAACGATTCACACTCAACGAAACGGCGTTGGGGAGAACATAGACAGCGCCAAAACCCTGCGAGACGTTCCATGGGCCAATATTTGGCGCTCTACAACTAAAAAGGTTTTTTGTTTTTGAGGCGGTGCGAGGACCTGAAATGCAAGGACCCCCGTCCATAACGGACTAGTACACCAACATCGATGGGAGGGAACCCACTGAATGTGACCAGTTCGCCAACTTCGCCGGGGAATCGAACCCCGCATCCCATTTAGAAATTGCACATGAGTAAGTGCCGAAGGAACGTAGCAAGAAATTGAAACTGAACTGCGAGGGTTACGCGAAAAGCTGTAGTGCAATGCTTTTCCCCTCTGCACATTGCGGGAAATTGCACAAAAGTGCCAACTGTACCTCAGTTCAACCAGTGAAGGAGACCGAGTGCACAGAGAAAGAGACAAAAGCCAAAATAGAATTTGGCAGAAAACAGCACAAACAAAGAACAAGGATCTAAAAAGTGAAGAACAAAGAGTTGCCTCGCACTTGGCAAAGAACACCATTTCCGCCCCACTGGCAATGGAAAAGGGAGGCGCTTTCTTGCGGATTCAAACCGCTTGAAGTACAGGGTCAAGTAAAATGTGACCCTGGCTTTGGCTATAAGCAAGGACGGACAGAGAGAAAGCGATAATCGTTCCGTTGACTCCACACTAACAATTTTAGCACGTGCAGGAGGTATTGGAAAACCCGAGGCACGCATAAGAGTTCGTCTGGACTGAAACCAAAACGAACGTGTCGCAGACAGATAGAGGGGGCGGTAGGGGCAGCAACAAAACGGAGATGGAGACTGTATCCAATTCAGGCCGCGAAAACAAGAGATGATCAATGCAAGAGATTCTAAGACCCCGCCGCAGAAGCAACCCGCAGAGACGTCCAGGCCGAAGGATGACAGGCGCTCGGCAGTGTATGGGACGCCATGGGCTACTTTCCAGGCGAAGTCAATAGCCTTGCGATCTAGCGGGCATACAGAAAGAGAGCGCCACGTGGTACGCCAGTAAAGCTCACCAAATATCGGGCGATATTTGGCAACACAATGGGGCACAGTAGAGTGTCGTGCCAGCAAAAAACTATACACTTGCTTACAAGTGGTCGAGGATACCAGAAAAGCGTCAGCATGCAGAGCTATATCCAAGAACAAATCCCCCCATGCTAGATGAATAAAAACCTCCCACCAATTGCCACGCCTTAAACATAGCGGCGTAAAAAGGAGGGAGCCTTGCCAAATTGTAGGCAAAGAGCCTAGAGAGGACTGCTACCGAGTCCACCCCGTAAAGGACGTGACACCAGAAAGAGAGCGTGGATACCCATGCACCATCGGAGGTAAGGAGACGCCGAACCCATTGAATTAGTAAGGCCCAGGTTTTGAGTTAGACAGAGACCAGAGCAAAACCACCGTTAATTGAGGGTTGAATGACAACTTGCATGGTCACCAGATCTTTTTTCCCACTCCAAAAGAAACGAAACACCAAAGAATTTAGCTCCGCCAAAATCCGATCCGGTAAGTGTACCAAAGAGGCCGCATACCACAAACTAGACAAAGCTAAGGCATTGGAGACCAGTGCCTTTCCTTGAAGAGACAAAGAGCGAGAGCGCCAGGATGACAAATATTTCCCAATCACCTCTACTCTGGATCGTCAATTGGCCTCATCGAGGTCACCGTTTCCAACGAAAATCCCCAAGGTCTTAATTTTGTCCGAAGTCCAATTAATAGGCACTGGGCCATCGGTCCTACCTCGCCACGCTCCAAGCCCGTGCCTCTCTCGAATGAAGAATAGGTGGTGAAGACCGCGACGAAACAACAGCCGACGTATTATCAGCATACAGAGAGAGGACGGGCAAAGTTGCCGGGCGTCCAGGAAGACGGATTCCCTCAATATCTGGGTTAGCCCGAATGTTAGCGGCCAACACCTCCATAGTCAAGTCATATAAGAGGGGAGAGAGGGGGCAACCCTGTCGAACCCCACGAGATGGTGAAAAGAAGGGGAAGTAAAACCTTTAATAAACACGGCCGATCGGACTCCCGTGTACGGCAATTGGACCCACCGAAGAAAAGAGGGTCCAAAACCCATAACACGCAGGGTGTTGAAAAGAAAGGGCCAATCCACACGATCAAAAGCTTTCTCTTGATCGAGAGAGAGAATAGCCACAGGAAGATCTTGTTCAGTGGCTAGCGCCGATACATCTCGCAAGAAGGCCACATTTTCCCCAATATTTCGTCCGGGGACACTGCAGGTTTAATATGATCCGGAGCGACCGCGCTACTTATGACCTTTAGTAAGCCAGAGCCCTAGCGCAAAGTTTATAGTCTACATTGAGCAGGGTGACCGGACGCCAGTTTTTCATGAGGAGTCGATCTCCCTTCTTGGGCAGGAGAGTGATGAGCCCGGATCGCATGGATAGAGGAAAGCTACCTTTTTCAGATGATTAATTAAAAACCCCAACCACATCATTACCCAAAATAACATCCCAAAATGCTAAATAAAACTCGGCAGGCAAGCCAACCAAACCTGGAGACTTATTAAGCGCCATGCCTTGCAAAGCCTTAAAAACCTCTTGCATGTGAGGAGAGAAGACCCTCACAAGTTTGAGACTGTCATGAAGAAAGGTGGTCGAAAAAATGAGAGAGGAGGTCAGCTTGAGTATCCAAGTCTACCTCACTCAGGCTCGCAGAAAATAAAGAGGAATAAAGATCAGCCCAAGTGGAACAAATCCCCTTGGAAGAAGTAATTAAGTTCCCATTTTTGTCGTAAATGGCCGACATACAGTTGTCCGTCGCTCGCTTTTTCTCCAAACGGAAGAAAAAGGAGGAGGACGCCTCTCCTTCCTCGGCTCATCTGATGCGAGAGCGTATCTGGGCACCTCTTGCCACATTCAGATCTAAGTGAATTGACGAAGACTGATGCTGGGGGGAATTGGGGAGCTTACTGAGCAAGACGAGACTTTCCTCGATGTTTTAGGACATGAGAGTGCTAACATAGGGTTAATGAAGTTGGAAGGTTCCGACACTATTTGGAGTGGGGATCTTTGCCACAAATCCTAGCGTTGAAGGTAAAACAATAAGCACTATTTTAATAATTCAACCCTGTTAAATGTAGGAGCGTACCAGCCCGGGGCGGGGGGAGGGGGTGGAGTGAAATGATAATGCTATTATAATTTTTTTTCATTGCCAAATCAAAAACCGTACCAAATGAGGTACCTCATCTTAGACCCAGAGACCCTAAACCCCAACCTGCTGCCCGTACCATTTCGCAACACGGGCGAACCAGGGAGACTGCTAATCCAGCAGATAATAAAGTTGTCGTTGTTTTCAACTTCTTTGAACTAGGTGGAGTTGGATGTTACACCGGGGAAGCTGTAGTGCAAGCTTCTACCGCTGAAACTGGCAATGGTGAGAAGTAGAAGAAAGAGGACTTAACGGTGCTGGCTCGATACAAGCAGACAGTCGGGGAAACACCAACGCCAACAAAAATACGATGCGAGGTCAGCAGAGAGGACATATTGCGCTTTACAAAGGGAAAGCTCTAACTAGAAAGCATAAGACTGAGACTGGAGATAAAAAGGCTTAGAAATGATATTGAAAATTAATCAATTAAAAGGGTGTCCAAAATGCAAATTAACATGACGATATCTGTGAATCTTTTGGACATTTGCCGAACGTATACATTATAATACTTTTAATATAGTTGAATACTGTAAATTGCCTCCGGTGAAAGGTTTATACTCTCTTCCGGCTTTTTCCTTTGTAGGTAACGTCAAGTCGATGTGGACTTTGTGTAATAGATATGTAATGAATATCGTCATTGAATAACAAGTGACATATTAATTTGGCACTTCTATGAAACTGAAGTTTCATAGAAACTGAAATCGAGGAAAAAACGGGGCGACTATTTCGTCTTTTGACTGTTTTCTTTTAAAGATATTTTAAAACTGCCAGTCGTAGTCAGTTTGAAATGTGAGTTATATCATTCCTCTCACTCATAGGAAGTGCTGCAGCAGTTGCTGCCATCTACTCCTACTGTTCAGCTCCATGGTCGCCGGTGATATCCAAATTATCGTCGTCAATGTTAAGATCTGCATCTTAAGATCATGGAGTCTTCTACCCAAGAGCGCTGAAAAATACACTAAGATTTGAAATCACGCTTGCCCCCGTTTCTGATGTTGTGGTGTACTCAAACGCTGAAGACCCCCCAAATTATACCCTCACCAACATTCATATGGAGCATTCATCCATCACGAGTGATTATTTGGCGAGTAAGGCATTAGCCTCATACAAGATTGGGAGAGGGTTCATGTATGAGAACATAATCCTGGAAAAGACTTTCACAGTCTCCAGGCCCAATGATGGAGTCATTAATGAGAATATAAATGTCTCCAGGAGATCCATGACGGGGATATTATGCCTCTTCATAGACGATTATGCAGCGGGGACAAGGGATTCAGAGATGTTCGTGAACCCAGACATCACCTCAATCAGAATAAACATCGATGGGAAGCCAAATTGTCTCTATTCCAACGGGATGATCCCCAGAGACTTGTGGAAATCCATAATCAAGCGTTTTGGGGCGAATGACTCAGTTGAAGAGGCGGATTTCTATACAGACAAATTCGCGTTGTGGATTGACTTGAGGACCCATCCCGACAATCACATCCATGGCAGTGGACTGGCCCTAAATGAAACTCGTGATGGGGTTAAACTTCAAATTAGGCGCCGAAAGTCTGGAAGTGGCACCCTAAGCTGTTACATGTTCGTGGCGCGGATGCAGTAATGGGGATTATGAATGCCGATCTAAAAGAAATAGTGTATTGAGTAATGATGAATGAATTAAGAGACAAGATGCCATTCAATTGTATCATTACTGGGCCCACAAATTGTGGAAAGACCCAATACCTGGTGGACCAGCTTCGAAGGCACTTTAGAGGCGCATTCGAGTATATTGTCTTGATCTGCCCGACTTATACCCATAACAAGACTTACAGAGACTTTGCAAAGGGGGACAAGAGATTCTGGGTACTCTCACCAGACGCGAGCGATCAGGACGAAATTAACGATTTGTTAACGCTTTGCTCATCGTTCTTCTCGGGTGAGAACACACTCATAATCTTGGACGATTGTGCTGTGTCCAAAGACTTGAAGAAACGGTCAAACAAATTCATCGATCTGGCCTTTTCTGGGAGGCATAACGGGATATCCGTGTGGGTTCTCACCCAGCAGCTCACGTCGATCGCGAAACCGTTCCGAGAGAACGTCGCTTGTGTGGTATCGTTTTATAACCCATCCCAAATCGCGATGAAAATGTTATTTGAGGACTATGGTGGTACTTTGGAGGCCGACGCGCGAAAACGGCTCGAGAAGGCACTCAAAAAGGAGAAGTATGCCAGACTGTGCTTTTGCCTGCGACACCCGTTCCAAAGTTATTTAGAGATACCCGCGATTGGGGCATAACCATGTCAACTCCTGAAGATATATTGAATGCTGAAGCATCAGTGGATACTCACACACCAAACACTGAAGTGGAGTCAAAGAGGGAGTCACTTTCAATATTAGGGTGCTTAGGGTCAACGAAAGAATACACTGGTACGGATATGGACTTAAAAGATACACTCAAACTATCGGATAAGGATGTGGAGAAGTATTACAAGAGGTACCAAGTCGTGTCTGGCAAAAAGATCGCTGATGGGTTGGTGGAGTCGTCATTTCAGTTGATAGCCCAGGTTGTGAGTAAGTTCGTACACATAGATGACCAGGATGCCCTTGTAAGTGACTGGAAGAACGATCAATTGATACTAAAGGAGATCTCAGATCTATCTGGCTTACTTGTACTAAGGGGTGGAAGACTCACAGCACTGCTCTCAGCACTTATTCACGTTGCAAAGCACTTCAAATTAAGTGAGCCTAGTGAGCCTGTCCAGATAGTTCTAACACAGCCCGAGCAGTAAACATAAGACTACTTGAAACTCCTAATAGAACACCTATTAGGAGACTCAAATTTGACTGAGACGATAATTTTGTGATGATAAAAAATTGAGTTAAAGATACGACTAACTTTACGTACAATCATATGCAAAAAGAACACAGCCAAACGAGAAAAATGCCTCAAACTCTATTCGTGTCCCTAAAGAATGATAAATTTGATTGGAGTTCCTTTAGTCATGGACAAACCAATAAAAAACTCTAAATTTGGATATTCCACTTCGAGAGTTTACGCGAAAGGCCAAAACGGTTCAAAAATACCAATATACTTTGAAATAGCCAAACAAAATGTGTGGGGTGTTTCGCCTAAATGGAAACATCGGACCAAGGAAGATGAAAAGACACCTCAAAACGTGTTGGGGCTCCAAGTCATGTACCCAATGACATCAATTGAAACTATGGAAGATCCCACGGGTGATGAGGAAAGAACCATGGATAGATTTGATAAGATCCGTGAGGTTGTGATATCCCACCTTGAGAAATTTTGTGAAGATGAATCTATGCAAAAGCGTCTCCCAAAGAGCTGTGTGAAGGAGTATGAAAAACAAAAACAAAAAGAGGACGAGGACCTAATTGACGTGGTCAAGCCTATAGATACCTACCCAACAGACCCATCCTATCCAAAGCGTGCATACCTTAACTTCAAAACTAAAGGTACTGGGGACGAGCTTATTTGTAATACCATATTCAAAGGACGCAAAAGAGGCGAAGTACCATCCGATTATTATTGGAAAAAGGGTAATCCCAAGGTGTGCGCCCAAATTGTACTTCGTTGGAATGATGTATAATTTGGGAAGCCTGGGGAGAGCGATTATGTGGCACAAGCACGCCTTTTTATTTCAGAAATTAAACTAAGTGCACCGATGGATGAATTTGAGGAAGAAGTGTCGCATCTTATTGACACATATGAAGATGATGATGAGGAGGAGGAGGAACATCTATTTGATAGTGATTCAAATGATGATGATCATCCGTTACTGGAGGAGAAGAAGAAGAAGCCGGTGCCATCTAAGCGTACAAAGAAATAAATCACTACTCTTACTAGTGGGGTCGGGTGGGTTTTGGTAAAAACTTCCTAATAGACCACCTATTAGGAGATTTAAAGATTACATCTAGGGTTATCTACAACATGTCTGAGGAAAACACTGAGCAGATCACAAAGGAGCCCGTTAACAAAGTCAAAATTAAAGACCCCAATAGAGTGAAAGCTGGAAAGAAGTTATCAGCTGACAATAAGAAGGCTAGGGAAGCTTTGAAGCGGGAGGAGGAGAGAGAGAGGCTAAGGCCCGCAAAGAGGAGGAGGGCGAGGGCGCTTCTATGGATGTTAATGCCTGGATACCTAGTTTATCCTTCCAAAATGTGTTAACACTCGGGTCCATTGGATTCGCTGCCTATCTCTTATTCTTCACGAGATATAAGAGTAAGATAGCTGACTTGCATGTACCAGCTCCCACCTTGAATCCATCTCCCGTCAAAAACATTGATGAGACCATGAGGGTGGTCGCCCAAGAAATTAATTTAAAAGATGGGTGGATGTAGTCCATAAAATGGCTGAGAACAAGCTCGTAAAGACTGTTACTGATTCTGCAGTCCTCGTGGGGCTCGCCGCCGCTCTGGGTTATGTGGGCAAAAAGGCTCTGAAAGAATCGTTCATTGGCGATCCATCGTCCAGTATCATGAATTATGGTAAATGGGTCGCTGTTTTGGCGGCAAGCATGTATCTCAAAACTTATTTAGAGGACCAGAAGATACTACCCAGTAACTGATGGCAAGTATAGCGATCAAGCTTGGTGGGGCAATCCTCAACGCAACGGCCTTCATTGCTGGTAATAATTTAGCCAAGGTTCTAAGTGGATCATCATCCAAAGATTTGGAATTAGAAAGGGAAAGACATGACAAAGCCCAGGAGAAGTACCAAAAAGATTACGCTGAGTACCAGGAAAAGCGGCTGGCTTTTATCGATTTTATGAATAAGAGAAAGGGGGACGCGAACCAAGCCTCCGAGAATATATCAAAGACGGATGAAGCGTTGAAATTGTACAGTCAAGCCAATCCTCCTAGGTTCTCTGACTATTACCGACCGAATGGAGACCAAAGAATGGGTGAGATGGCCTATGTCTCTGGTGGGATGTTAGCCCTGGGATATGTCGCGAGCAAGTGGTTGTGATAAAATAACTTAGAAACTTCCATATTGGACTTCAAATATGGAAATTGATCCTGAGCTCGATCCAACTAAACTAAATGAACCAGGGGCCACTGGTGGTGCTGACGAGGGGGATGGTACGTTTTATCTTAGTCCAATAGCCACAAAGACATCCACCACTCGTGTTGACCCTGATATGGAAGAGAAAACGTCATTCATCGAGGATACCGATGGAACCAGGCCCTTGATACGAAGGGAGGGTGACCGAGATTATGCTTTGGATGAGATTAAACGCAGGTTCCCCAAAGCCGATACCTCTAAATTCATAGCCAATACGGATGAATATGGTAGAGTGTTCTTGAAATTGATCAGAGGCAATCCCAAAAAACATTACTTGTTCAAGGGTGATGGTGAAGTGAACGATAAGTTCCCCAAAACCATAAAGGACAGTCTGGGGCCAAGCGCGGACGAGATTATGGAAGCCAACGATGGCCAAATAACGGAGAAAAAGGGGGCCCTCACCAAACTTAAGGAGAGGCTAAGATTCCATCGAGACAAGCCACTGAAAACCCCAGAGGAAGAAAGGCAAATAGAGACTCTCGAAAGACAAGTTGATGAACAGGAGCGAGAGATAGGTAGCCTGGAGGAGGAGAATGAGCAAATACAGGAACGAATGTCATTGCGAGAGCGAGTAAAAGCCATCTGCAAGAAATATGGATTCACAGCATTTGCCATTGCGAGTGCCGTTAGTGTGGTCATTAGCGTTATCGTGTCTAATTTTTCCAAAGGGATCTCGAAATTGGGAAAGGAGTTGGGGATGGACTGAAGACCATCGGTAAGAAACTGGGTGAGATATTGCCTGGAATGGTGGGAGCGATCGTGAGCTTTCTGTTCAAGACTGCCGGAGAGGTCGTTTCATTCCTGGGGAAGAACGCTTGGCTATTGATCGTCGCGGTTGTAATGTACTTTGTAGAGCAATTGAAGAAGAAGCATCGTTGAATGTAAATGTGGAGCTATTGCGTCAAAGAGAGAAAGGAGACTGAATGCGTACCTGGTAGTGAAACATACACCAAAACCTGTAAGGGCACGTATATGATGAAGTACAAATGTTCCAACTGTTGGATAACCAAGGCTCGATTCCTCTCAGAGGCTGAGTATAAAAATTTAAAGAAGTCCAAGGGATAATCCAAAAATGTTGAGCGTTACAATGTACGAGTCTGAGACGAGGGTATATTTGGATCCTCCTCTGGACAAGGTTCGGGAGATACAACTCCTGGATTGTAAGATACCCAAACGATTGGTGAATTTCAAAGACCGCCAGGGTTTACTCAAGGAGGATAATCGCCCCTTCATAATAATCGAGCCCGGTACATATTCATTGCGCAGTATCCATGCGATCTTTCTCAATGATACTGATAATGCCAAGCTCTCAATCATTGAGACTGATACTGTTGATTACCTGTATTCC
Source organism: Ricordea florida (assembly GCA_949710005.1). Classification (NCBI taxonomy): domain Eukaryota; kingdom Metazoa; phylum Cnidaria; class Anthozoa; order Corallimorpharia; family Ricordeidae; genus Ricordea; species Ricordea florida. Next base: position 8,829,003 of record OX453272.1, on the reverse strand, counting down.
AATAAGAGCTATAACATTAAGCTTTCCAGAGGGCTGCAACTTGGGCTTGGGGTGCCTGAAGTCATAAAACCTGGCAAATTGTACCCCATAAATGTCCAGATCAAAGAGCCTCTGAGACTTACGTGCAGTCTAGTGTATAATCGGTCATCCTATATGAATAATGGTCGATTTGGGGACTCTGTGAAGATTTCCCCCTCATACCTCCTTGCCAACATACCCTCGCAGAATTATGCAGTCATCCCGGCTCAGAAATTGAAAACCCCCATAAATCACTTCACTCTAAGCATTCTTGATAGTGAAGGTAAGAAATTGGATCTGAAAGGGTCTCCCATCCCCGTCAGTTTGGGATTCAGATGACATTTTAAAAGGACGTGAAAATCGTAACTAAACATGGATGAGTATAACAGAATCTATCCCGAATTGCCTCCAACGGCGCCTCCTCCTGATGGTGCCACTTTCAGACTACAGCAATGTTGTGAGGCTTTGAATAAGCTAAAAACCGAATTGAAGCATTATGAGATGGTCCTAAAAAACGTACAATCGGTCAAAAGGCGCGCTCATAAATGCAAGCTCGACCTGTGGTATCCTATCTTGTATTTTGGCGGCGGGTGGGTTGGGCACCTCTCTGAGTGGAGTGGGAATCATAGCGGCCATACCATTGGGAGTGGCAAGTGGAATACTTGTCTTCACGTCCATAGCGTGTGAACAAGTCTCCAAAAGTCTGTCCAAGAAAGCGGTCAAGCATCAAAGTACCGTTACTCTGGCCAAAGCCAAAATAAATACAATCGAGGACCTAATATCGAAGGCGCTTCGTGATAATAAGATCTCTGACGAAGAGTTAAGAAATTTGAAATACTGGCTGAGATCCGACTCAAGGCTCAAAAAAGTCCAATGAAGGGGGACGATCCTGTCGTTGTGAAACAGAGGGTCCGAGAAGAGATTCTCAAAGAACTAAAAGGAGGGTCATAGCCATAACATACGATAAGGTCTCTTATTGAGTTAGACCCGACAATCCTTCTATCCAAATACTGGACAGAAGATGGGCTTGCTTGAAGATTTTAGGAATAGGTATCCAAACGCTGACCGAAGCCAATTCACATTTGTGACTGATATTTATGGGGGATACATGAAGTGGAAGCGGGATGGGACTACAATCATGTCTTATGATGACCCTACTGGTAAAACATGGACGGACGACTTTCCACAGAGTTTGAAGGTGGAACTGTGGGCTGATTTGGGTTTAAGTGGCAAAACTGTAAGCTCCTTCCCAAAGAGCCTAACTCTGACCGATCGGTGGTATTCCATCCCAGCCATTGATTTTGATGACTTCACCAGTGATGTCACAGTGATGCTGACTTCTTTGAATATATACGTGTCCGATACCAAGAAGTTCACCGCTAAGATGCGGAACGTGTTCACATCTCAAGTTGTAACTTTCAAGTCTGGTGCACAGAGTCGAAAGTGGTTGAACGCGCCCGATATGAATGATTGGCCACAACAACTGAACTTTGCGGTATGGTGCGCGACCTCTGGATGTGGAATTAGTCCCTTCGAGAGTCTGAATTATCCCAAAGTCGTGAACAGTTTCGTTAAGTTTCACGTTTATTTCACCATAAGGCGGATATTGTACGAATTGAGTGTACCGCTGCCTGATGAACAGCCATTTGCCATAGCGAACAATCCTTACAGTAAGGTTGCTTACCAAAGATTGTGCGCTGAATTTAGGATCGCGAACGATTCTGATTTCAGATGGAAAGGCGGGCGAAACGGTGGTCTGGGTGATATCTTCCTGGATTATGGAGCTGGGTATCATGGACGGGGTGGAGGATTCCAAAATGTCCACATTATTAGGAATTACGATGAAGAGGCAAACCAATGGCCTGGCACGGGTGGTAAATACTCTGATGATGGTGGTAAGAAGGATAAGGGAGATCTCATCTCGTTCATTCGTAATGATGATTTCGCTGGATGCAAGTATGCTTGGTTCATACCCACGAGTAGTCATGGCCCTACCAAGGCTGGACTTGGGAGACTTAACCGATCTGTTGAGGCCTTCGTTTATTGCGTGTTAGGGTCCCAAGTTAATACTCGAAACTCGATTGTGGGCACGGGCGGCGGGGCGATTGAGACCCAACAAGAGTTCTTATCTTTGTTTGAGAGTAGTGTGATCGAGAATGACATATCAAACTCGGTTCAAAGGTATCAGCTCGCCACTCAGGAAGCTAAGTTAAGATTGGATCTGGCAATTGCGCCTGGAGTTTGGTTGATGCCTAGTAATATGATTATAAATACGGAGAGTGTGGTTGGGTACAATAATAATCTGATGAAGGCTACAGGTGACATGAAGTTTGGGATTAATACCGATGTAAACCTGGAGACCAAGCATGTGGGGATAAGCCATAATCTGGGGTCTTCAAAAGTTAAGTTGCCACAGGCGGCTGTGAAACCTAAAGCTGTGCAGGTGCAACCGCCAAAGATGGATGTTGAACCTGTCGTCGGAGAGTCTCCCCAGGTTAATACTAGTACCCAGCATGAAAATACTCTGATCGCATTGACCATTGCGGCTGCTGGGTTAGGCTGCAGCTGGGCTCTGTTTTGGTGATCGGTTATGATTTTGTAACGTGATTCGCGTTACAAAACGTACTGTATTATCCTTCCTTAATTTAACAGCATCCTTTACAATAACGTTTAGATTTATTGCAATGAATGCATATACCTTTGCCTACACACTCTTTGCATCTGTATCTATCTCTTTTATGAGGGCATATTTGTGAGCCTCCACAGTGTCTGCAATATGATTTATACCTGTTGTGAGGGCATATTTGTGAGCCCCCACAATCCCTACAGAATGATTTCTGTTTACCGTGAGGACACATTTCTGAGCCTCCACACTCTACAATATCTTTTTACTTTACCATGTGGGCATCCGATTGAGTTTCTAATAATCCTCTTAATCTTAATTAACACTTCATCGGAGATGTCCAATGGAATGGTAGATAATAGTTCAATAATCTCATTTTTTCTGGATGCTCTCAATTCTTTCACAGGCAAGTTCTCCATGATCTCGCTTGTGCAAAATACCCAGGGCTTTAAGACCTTTTGGTAGCTGAGCGGGGCCGATTCTACTTTTTTCAAAAAATGTGGTTGAGGAAAACTGAAAATCCCTAAAGTGAAAATTAGGATTTAGGAAAGTGGAATGAGGGGGATTAAAGTGGAATATGGGATTTAAATGTGAGAAATGCACTTTTGAGATTTTGGCCCAGAATCCGCCCTTTTCAACTACTGTGCCAGTTCCGCCAAAATTATTGTTTTATTATTATTAGGCACAATGTTTTATTATTAGGCACCAGTTAATTATTATTAGGCACAATGGTTTATTATTATTAGGCACAATGTTTTATTATTAGGCACCAGTTTATTATTGTTTGGAATTATTTTTTATTATTAGTCACCTTGTTGCATTATTAGGCATTGATTTTCATTATTAGCACTTTTCCCGCCTTTTTTCGTCTCGACCAATGAAAATCTCAGCAGCTCGGCAGCAGCTCCAGTAGTCACGGCACAGTAAATAGGTTGACATGACATGGCGGAGAACAACGTTTTCGTGGTAAAGGATCTGCTTTCAAAAGCCGTTAAGGTAATCGAAGGGCTTGCTAGCCCTGATGAAGGAGAAACCTGAACCAGGGCACTGGCACTAGTTTAAAAACAGAAATGGAGCGGCTTTTCCCGAACGTTTACGGCATGAAGAGGCCATCAAATACAAACTTCTCCACTGTCAAAAGGGGACGTGGCAGCTCGGCGAAGAAGAAGGAGAAAACCGTGACACGAAAGTTTGTATGCCTGGCAGATAAAAGTCAGGCCGAAGTCCCTACCGTACAAGAAAAGAGAGAACTATTTCTCTGTGGTTTGGGAGAGAAGAAAATTGCCCTTCCCGTAGACGGCACATTTGCTCGCCTATATTCTGTTCTCGTGGATTCCTTTCCGAAGCTCTCTGATGTGGGTGGTTTGGAGCTGATGTACGCCGAACCAGGTAAACGAGAATTGCACATCATCCCTACCGGGCCTCAAGGGAACACCGTGCAGTATATATCACAGTTTATAGGTCAAGGAAGGGTTTATGTTCGACCCATTCAGTGTGACATCGATCTAAACACAGTTCAAGAACACACAGATCCCTCAGTTTTGGAAGAAATATGCAATTCATGTTTACAGTTCGTTGCAATGGATAAGTTGAGGGAACATACGGAGGTAAGAACTGTCACTGAAATATACTTGCTGTTTAGATATAAGCTTTAAGCATTATATTTCACTGAATCGGTGCTAAATGCACAGGTTTTTATCGTCTGCCCAAGTGAAGTCCCCTGTTGTATTTTTGAAAAATCGCAGCGCCACTGTCGTTAGTTCGAAGTTGTGTGACATTGTTGAGTTTATTCTTATCAGATTGTCAAGTATTTAAGTCACCAACGAAATGTTTATTTTGGGTGTAGTACAAACATGTAAAACCAGGGTTTGATTTCAATCAATTAATGCAGATGATCGTTGTCACGGAAAGAGAAAATAAAGGCAGTCTTTAAAGTTAATTACATTTAGTTTGCAGGCTCGCTTATATTTCATTAAGATCTACATGTAATCCGAGGAGATGTTTTAGTCATTCTCGACAACCATTCCTGACACCCTCCACCCTCCTCACATTGTAGAATACCCAGGGGTCATATCTTTCTACCTCAGTATTTCTGTATTTGTAATTGAAGTTTTATCTTTTCCAGAACTGCCTTAAAAAGCAAGAGAAGTGTAGGAAAGAGAAGTGCAAGATTTGTTTAGAGGACATTGTTGGTGAAGGAGTTACCCCAGCATGTTGCAGTGATGTATTTCATAGTGTTTGCTTGGAGGAGTGGCATAACACCTCAGATGGCAGTAGTTCAAAATGCCCCTTTTTGTGATCAATTGTTCTTTACAATTCGACCCAAGTAAGTGTGTTTTTTATGTTATAATATTCCTCAAAACAGTTGCTTATCAGTTGACTAATTCAACCAAAAAAACCATGTATAACCAAAAGCCAAAAACTGGACACTAATTAGGCACTATCACAAAGTTATGGTACCTGTCAACAACAATATTTGACATATAGTCAGTTCAAGAAGGAAATGAAGTTATGTCACGTAATAATCTGGACACGGTTTTGGAATTAGGGGGTACCCTTCAACAAATTAAGTCCATTAAGGACATTGACAACATTGTAAAACGAACAGCTCATTGGCTCACATTGGGGAGGGCGGGGCCAGCCCTGGAACAATTCAAACAGGGTTTATCAGACTTGGGTGTCTTGAAGGCAATTACAAACAATCCTGATGTTTTTCTTGGAGCTTTTTGCTACAGTCCAGTCGAATTAGATGCCGATTCATTCAAGAATTTGTTTACTGTTCTTCAGAGTGAAGAAGGCTCAAACAACAGAGCATTAGAAAATGTAATTATTTCTCACTGGTGCGACTATTTACAAGATGTAGAAGAAGGGGAAACAACGATCACCTTAAGTGATCTGCTATTTTTTACTTGCGGGTGTAAACAATTACCACCACTACGGGTCGGTTGGGATTTAACTCTTGGGTTCCTTCATGATCCTGACAAAGAAGGTAATTTATCCCCCTTTCCCAAGGCCAATACATGTGGGCCTATGTTGCACCTTCCAACTGTTCACAAAACATATGTCGCATTTAGAGATGCAATGACGTTTGCAATCAGGAACAGCAAAGGGTTTGGCTATGCTTAGGGAAAACAGAATATTGTCTGTGCAAACATTTACATTTTATAGCCATGTATGAAGATTACAAAATTGGGAACCTGTGAATTTTATAATATTATGTCAAAATGAAAACATCTTGATAGCAGTAGAATACAGTAATGTTCAAGAGAGGGCCACCCATTTTACATTAAAGTTGCCATACTATTACTTTGGAAACCTGTAAGAGTGGATACAGTTAAGCGTAAAGTTCACACTGTTTATCAATATTACGGATTACTGTTTCAGAAAATTGAAGAGCCCTGAGAAAAATGTCCTAAGTGACTTTAATTTTAAGACCATTTTGTTTACAGAATTCTGGGTTTGGGTGGTTAATTGGAGTTGCAGGCACATCCCTGAACCCGAAAATATTGACAAGAAAGTTCTTTTATGGATGCAAAAAAGCAAGATTCGCTTGGGAGTACATTCTTGCTTTGGGCTCTTTAATTATGTTTTTACATATTAATTGAAATATATGCAGTTCTTCCTTGCATGCAAGTTATAAACAACATATATAATACGACCATGCCCAATTTTATAGACCTTTATAGGTTTGCTGTATGGACAAAATTAATAGGAAACGTTATAGGAGAATCCTACACTAAAGTAAGCTTAGTTTCATAGTGCTTATATTAGTCCAATATTATTACTCAGTGGTTGTGTTAAACAAGTTCAAGTTCAACATTTTGTTATTGCAGGGTTACATTTAGGTGAATAAAGAATTTCAATTTAAAATTCTTGTTGTTTTATAGCATCCATATTAAAAACCAGGAGGGGGGGGGAAATGAGGGGGGATATGTCTAGCCTTTTTCTGTACTCCAGAAGGGGGATGTTAATTCTCAGAGCAATTTTCAGGGGGATGTGTATTTTTTTAGACATCAAATATATATAGAATAATGGTAATATTTTTAAGTGTGATTTTTGCAAAGTGCATCCATATCAGCTTATAAGGAAGGGCCCAAAATTTTTTTCCAGCCCTTTGGGCCTTAGGTTAAGGTGGAGGTCCAAAGATTTTCCCCACACGAGGGACCCTAGATACGCCACTGATTACAAAGTGAAAGAACAAAGCATGCTTTAACATTAAGTTGGGACTCAAGTTTCTTGACATGAAGCTGTTAGGGGGGGATACAAATTTTTTCCAAGCAGGTAAGGGGGGATGCGTAATTTTTTACCGTTTTCAGGGGGGATGTTAAAAATACAGTACTCTATACAATTTCCTCCCCCCCTCCTGCTTTTTAATGAATGCAGCCTTAAGGACAGAGTAAACAACCATGTGTGAACAAATTATGTATGAATGGGTGGGAGATACTTGTGATTTTTCTAATGGAGCTGAAGTCATATAGTAACTATAATTTATGGGCATACAACAGACCATCAAAATAATAATTACTGATTGAACATCAAAGGTGAAGCTGGGTACCCTAGGCTCCTCTCTTGCATGTATGTCTGCCATTGGTTTGAGACACACATTCAGGTATCAGTAAGAAGTCATTCATTTAAACATTCCAGAGTGGATTGTTACTTCAACTTAATGCTGCTCAAGAAATTCCTTGGCAAGTTTGTAAAGTTTAATTTTATCATCTGTTATTGAAGACTCTCGAAGTAACTCAGTTCTTGACTCAGGGTCAGCAACTTGCTCATCTGTCAGAGCTTGAGAAGTAGGTGGAATTTCCACAGTGTCCTCATCAAGGGGAACAGGACCATTCCAATCAATGCCATATTCATCAGTAACATCAACCGGGTCTGTATTGTTTTCTGCAGAATTCAGTGAACCTTTGATCCAGAGTTGAAGAGGTGTGTTGTTGTTGGCTGTAGACAAGGGATGTCTCAGCCAGGCAGCAGACCATTCATGTAAACGATAGTTTATGTGATGAAGGAATGCATAATGAAGGCACCATAAATCACACTCAGATAAAGGGTCAAAGATACCCAGTTCCTCCATCAGAGAAAAGAAATTTGCCAAAACATCTTCAAACACGTCCCGCCACATTCGCTCAATTCTTTGATTGTGCACACTTTTACCAACCAGAGCTGAGCCTCTCCCTGTTACTCGAGTACTCAACATATATTTGACAACATCCACATTTTCAGATCCCTGATCACATCTGACTCTTGAGGGCAATCCCCAGTCTTGTACCGCTTTGATAAAAAGTGAGTACACAGTAACAGCTTTGTTGTTTGTGCTGCAAGATAAAAAAACTGGGATTCGACTGAAGCCATCCACACAGCCATGGACAACAAAACGCCACTTCACAAGTTTGTGATTTCCATCAAAGTGCCAGAGACCAAGTGGCCTGCTCACCTTATACACGCGCCGTTTTATTGCTTTGCAGCGTCTTGCAGCAACTACAAGAGGGTCCACCCTAGAAAGTGACTCCCTTATCCGACGTCTAGGCAGAAATACAGTGTATACCCCTTGCACCAAAGTACCCGCAGCCAACATTTTTGACCCACAGCTTGGGTTCCCTCTTTTTATATCCCTCACTATGTCATCCAACAGACTATCCTGCATTTCGGTGTATAAAGCACGTACTGAGAGGCCATGTTCTTGCATTCGTCGTTCTATGGTCCTTGAACTGACGTGCAAAAGGTCTGCAATAGATCGGACACTAAATCTAGCTCTTAGAAGCATCTCAAGTTGTTCCTTCCTGATGTCATAAGCTGGCCTACCAGGAGTACCACTACGAACAACACTTGCTCTTTCCTCATTCTGCTGTAAAAGTGATTGTGCGCTACTCAACAATTAAACAACTCTTCAGGTATTCTTGTCACTGAATCAAGGAGATTCACATGCTTTTGAATTTCTTCAAGCTCCTCCACTAAGTCACTGTCATGAGACACACCAACACAAGCAACAATCTCTTGTAATCGGGAGGTAACTTCATGCCTTAAGTCGGAAATAGTGTTAGTTGCCATCGTTTTATACTTCGAGGATAAATTGCTTCTACATACTCAGCTACATTTTGCTTTTTCTGGGCCTACAAAGTCAAGATGTCTATCCCTTGATCATTCGCAATGTCTGCCATGCTGTTCTCATGTGTAAAACCGCTGACTACTTGGAGATAGTAAGGTATGAAAATAATACGAAACAGTGCCTAATAATAAAGATGAAATAATAATAGAAAATAATGCCAAACAATAATAAAATAGTGCCTAATAATAAGAGATTGTGCCTAATAATAAAACATTGTGCCTAATAATAATAAACTGGTGCCTAATAATAACACACTAGTGCCTAATAATAATAAAACAATAATTTTGCCGGTAATGGCACCCCATAGCTCCTGAGGAAGGCTTCAAAGGTAGCAAAATTGCTTTTCATTTAGCGATGTTTGTGTTGGCGACCACTGATTTCCTTCAAGAATGGGTTACTTTTCACACTGTACCATTCATAACTGGTCACATTAGATGGTTTTATGCTACGAGGAAAACAAGAACAAATCTGCAAAACTAGAATACACAGCGCAATGAGTTCCAGTTTGATTTGAGTTATCCTTTTGTATGCCCAGTTTCGTACTCTTACTTTTATTAGTAAAAATCTTCTTAGTAGTATACTAATGCAAACACCACAATCTGATTGGCAAAGCTACGGCAAACTATCACCATTAAAATGCAGCACTTGGTTGAAGATTGTTTAAAAAATGGCGACGTCTTCGCGCTCTAGCGAATTTCGCTGGAAAATTTAGTATTTTCTTCACCAACACATTACTCGTTTATTATGATTTTCAGTAAAACAATTAGATTGTTTGCTCTCGATTTCTATGAGCTATCACTCCACAGAAATCTCGAGCTCGTAATCAGATTGTGTTTTCATTCCTCAGGTACTGGTTTATTGGGCCACTAATAATTTTAAACAAAAGCAATACAGAAATAGACTTAACAGTGTGATACCCAGCCACGTACCGCCCAAAGGGAACTGGAAACGAACGAACTTGCAATTGGACCATCAGGTTACGAACAAGATCGTTGTTAGAAGCAAGACTGAATAATGTCACTATTCAAAATTGTATAATACTGAATGTTGTAAAAACATTTTAAAAGGCAGTATCGAAGTTGATCGATACACTTGTGTTGTCGAGCGCATCTCAGGTGACCATGAACAATAATATTAATATATATCTGAACAGATATAGTTTTGTAAGATCAATTTGTAGTAGAAATGACGTAAGCTGTAGTTAAATTTGACAAATGTGTAAAATAAAGAAGTCCAACTGAAATTAAGCGTGTTGGGGAGTTACTCGGTCCCTTAACTTGTTAAAAAATCTGAATTGTGTAATGTGCAATGATTATGGCCGTGTTCTACTGGGTCAGCCGTTTCAACTGTAATGTTTTTAGGTTTAGGTTATATGGTAGGTACGTTTAAAACTAGAGATTGAACAAGCCGCAATCAAGTCCGTGTAAGACAGCGCATTCTGCCTGTGTTCTTGCAATGATCGTCTGAAAGGTAACCCAGGCTGAAACTCAAATAGAGATTTATTTCTTACTGACTACTTTCAGAACAAACGTGTTAGCGCATCTCGTCTACTGTAGAGGGAACATATTACGCTGCAAACAACTGTTTCAGTTTACTTACGGTACACCGAACGACATGCGCTTCAACAGCGATTCCAAATCGCGATTTCACTAATAGGAAAGAATTAAACAACAAGAAAACCAAATATTTTTGTCACCGTTTAGTGGTGACAGTTCTGTACACGGGAAAAACTTGTCTCAGTTCTTTCCTAAAAATTTGCAAACTATCAAAAATGCTGAATAAAACATCGAAAAAAAGTGACTTTAAAGATCTTATGTAAACTCGCGATGCACGGTTTGATACATTACAACAACACGATACAGTATAACAATCTACACGACAATACATACAACTTATTAACCGAGAGTGAGGTCATTAAATCTCGGACGGAAGCCAAGATGTATTGACCGAACGATAGCGAGGACAATACATTAAAGCCGAGGTCTGAGATTTCCCTGTAATGACCGAACGGACAAGGTTAATAAGTTATTTATTATATGGCCTTCTTAGCACTGGACTGAAAGAAAACCGGAAAGGTTTTTAATATCCCCTTGCGCGCGCAAGAGATCATTCAAGGTCATATTCAGTGAACAGAAACACTTGATCATGCGATCGAAACCAGAAGTGACAAACAGTTTCTTTGAAAATGAGACAACTTTTGTCTATATTAAAGGAAAAATTTTGAGAATGCCCGGTCGTTACAAGAAAATCTTGCCAGCTCAGCAGCCAATAAGAGCGTACGTACTATTGTAGCCATATTGTAAAGTAGTGTTCCGCAGCTTTCAAAAGATTGGTCACCGTGTGAAGTGAGACCAACACTGTAAAGTAAACAGTACCGCAGTACAGTACTGTCCAGTAGCTTTCCACAGATGAAAAAGTTAGAACCACACCGTATAGTAAAACAAACAGTACCACAGTACAGTGCTGTTCAGTAGCTTTATAAAGAATGGTGACACTGAATGGTTTGTTCTAAAGACATTGATACATTAGAACCAAACTTCATCCCTTTCCAGAGAATGGTGGCACTGTTCCTTAATTACCACATACATGGTTCTGCCGCTAAAAACCACTAAATCAAAACTAATGCCACCAAGAATGGCAACTTCACAAATAACAAATTAGTACTGCACCATCGTATCTCTCTCCCTCAAAAAACTGACCCTCATTTCATTGAGTGTCAAATATTAAAAATTCAATAACAATTTTTGAGATAATCGAAGATGTTTGAGATGAATGACTCTTTATAGAACTTTAATAAGCCGAATGAAGGAGTGACACGAGTCACGGTTGTTGGAGATTTGTAGTTCATAACGATTTCCGGAAAGAGACTTGACATTGCTGTCAGTCATTTGATATGTTCCAGTTCCCAATCGAATGTTTGTAATACGAACGGACGTAAAAAACATATTAGTTCGCAGAGAGATAGAGAGTGAGCGGTCGGCACATGTACTTGATTTCAAAATAAATATCAAAAACCTTAACAGTTGTGACTACGTTGGAGAACACCGTTCTTGGAGGCGAACATTCTCTAAACGGTTGCAACAAAATAAAACAGTACTTCTGTATCCAGTAAACTTTCACGCCAGTTTCTGTAACGCATCAACATCGTCTGCTTCCAGTAGAGCGATTTTTCTTCCAAAATGTTCCTCGATTTTCTGCATGACGGCCATGGATCGCTGACCGTCGATAAAATTAACTGCAATACCGCTCTTGCCAAACATGCCTGTCCGGCTAATCCGGTGTAGATACGTCCCAAAATCCGGTTTGCCTGACTGTTCAACTGGCATGTCGTAATTTACAACTACAGTCACCTAGAGAGGAAGAAAAAAAATCACACTGAACACTTCTATAGACGACTAACGGTAGTGCGCCTCTGTCTCTATGTACAGATCGCGGTAAATGTGTCTTACAGGTTTCCAGGTTATCTTATCTTATTTTATCTTTATTTAAAGAGGGTGACGCATTAACCCTACAAGAGTTTTCTAACATACGGCCCTCGACTATAATATTACAATGTTAACAATATGATCGATAGACCACTACACCGGGAACTGCGTCCCCTACTCTTTTCGAACAGTGTGTGGGTTCTTTAACGTCTCACAGATTATTAGGAACAAGTGCTGTGAGACGGGTCCTACGGTTTATCGTCTTTATCCGAGAAGACTAGATAGTCTAACCATATTTGCAGATGTCATTACCAAGGCAGCACTTTCTCCTCAGTTATCTTAAGACCCTGAGTGTTGGTCCTGCCGTGGTATGACCCCTCAACCTCCCGCACGGTAGTCCAGTGCTCTACCAACTGAGCTAACCGGTCGGCGGTTTAGTTCTCATCCAGTTTCATCCAGGGCACTTTTTATGCCCAGAAAATCAGGTAGACACTCACGCTGAGAAAAACCAAGGTGCGTCTGTGTGGCTGTACCTCAGTCTACATAGATAGGGCCCAATTAACTATTAGCGTTCAAATTATAAGACGCAGTTTTAAGGCTAACATGAAGTTACAACGGAAGTTCATAAGACAGTGGGTTTCTGGTTACAAGCAACGAAGTTGTTACCTGCGCCACGTCAATAGCGCGGGCGCAAACATTAGTTGTTATCAGCAGTTTTTCTTTTCCCTCGCGGAATCTGTTGAGTACGGCCATACGCTGTTCCACTGTGATCTCTCCCGACAGAAGGGCTACAGCGTGACCTTCTGCTGTCATTTTCTCGGCCAGCCATGATGCTGCTCTACGAGTCTGAAATGATCGGAAAATAAAACTTGGAGCCACTTGAAGACAACGATTTTAAATTGACTGAAATTCAAATCCTAGCAACTAGAATATAACAGTATAAGTCTATGGTACTCACTGATGAGAATTAGTATTCTGATCTTCAAAGGGTGCGCTCCTATGGTACAACCCGAGCCTGGATTTGTGATACGAGATCAAATAGATTATGGTGCATCAAAGGAATCGATAAGTTCACACTGGACAAAGACTCACCAGTTTCTTCGATACACTATGATACGAGTCATTCTGTTTAGATCACAAATCCAGATCCTGATTATATCAGAGGAACGCATCTAAAGGGAAAGCGTAATTGTTTAGCGATTATTTGTTTATGAATTGGCGTTATACATACATACCTACATACATACATACACTAGTGGCTCGTCCCCATGGGGCTCTTCAGAGTCACTTTTTACATTCAACACAACGTAAACTCTTTGCTAAGAATCCCAACTGGCGGAAGGCAGACCAGGTGGCTATTTACAAGCGTGGCCGATGACGTGAAGGATATGAAACTCGGGATTACCGTATTACATATCCAGGTGGTGGTCAGGACAGGAATCGAACCCGAGACCTTGACCAGATTAAGTCCAACGCCCTAACCACTCGGCCACCTAAGGGTTAAGCCTTGAATCTCTGTTTATTCTCGGGAAGTACCACTCTATCTAGGAACGACAAGGTTGGGCAGAGACACTAATACCACCACCTGACGACACGCGACTCATTTGATGCTGATGATGACTTCCGCTCAAGTTGTTGGAACGCCAGTCATTGTCAACAACAGTTCTTTCCAAGCACGTGCAAACAAACTCGGGAAAATGGGACTCCAAAATGGCACAGTAGTGTAGTGGTTAGCGTGTTGGACTTCCGAGCAGGAGGTTTGGGGTTCGAGCCCTGGTGCTGGCACTGTGTTGTTTCCGTCGACAAGAAACTTTACTCCACACTGTCTCTCTCTCCACCCAGGTGTATAAATGTGTACCGGTGATACAATGCCAGGGGTGACCCTGCGATGGACTAGTATCCCATCCAGTGGGGAGTAATAATACTCCTGGGTGCTTCATGTTAGTGAAACCGGGATAAGCTCCGGCCGTGTGGGCCTTTACCTCTTTTGCCAGGCTCAAACAATTTACATATTTACTGCCCACAATTACATGTATGCAGGCACAGCCATGCATGCACTAAAGAAACTTGAGTAGACAACAGACTCATTCTGTGAAAGTGTCGCAAAATTGGCAAAATCTAAACACAAAATACGAATAAACAAAAAAAACACAATTGAGCACTCACGTGGCAAAAGACGATACACTGTCCAATGGACACAACACTATATATATTCAAGAGGGCCTGGAACTTGTCTTCTTTGTCACGACACACCACGTAAAACTGCTTGATCTTATCCAGGCTCTCCTCATCCCGCCCTAACCGAATAACAAGTGGGTTGGGTACGACTGTTTTGGCGAATTTCATCACATCGTCATCATAGGTGGCAGAGAATAACAGTATTTGACAGTCTTTAGGTAAAGTCCTACGATAAAGAAAAAGATACAATCAAAAAGGTGATTTCCATAATACACAAAATCAGACGCCCTACAGGGCCGTAGCCAGAAGAAATACGACCGCGGATATGGTAAAGTTTTCTTACGACATGTTTACGGTGTTCATGATGATTACATTTAACACAAAATTGTAATCACGCATAATTTAACAAAAATTAAGTGTAACAGTCTGGTTTGCCTCTTATTGCATGGTTGGATTCCACAGCGAGTATCATATTCTTATGGTAATTCTCAGCAGTATGGAAGGACAGATGAACAAACCTAATCTCAAATGGATGGATGCATTGCACACCGTACATTTCCCTGACGATCTTTGGGCATCGTATTTTAGTGATCCTCTCTTGTCACTGCTCAACTACATCCGTGTGCAATTACGTTTGGATTAGGAAAAAATAAGATAAAGATGGTTTCTGTACTCTTAACCGGTGCTACTAGCAAGCACTGGTTTCATTTTAGAGTTTCCACATCAAGGTTTATCACTTTTTAGTTAATAGTTAATAGAGGGTCCTAAAGGCGGGGTACCAATCCCATTTCTCAGCCCATTTTTTTTCGAAATCCCACTTTCCAATGCACTAATCCCATTCCCACTGGCGGAATTCAAAAAAGAAAATCCCATTCCCACTGGCAGAATTCAGAAAAAAAATCCCATTCCCAGTGACCAAATCCCAGTCCCAGTGATTTAAATCCCACTTTCCCAGGGCAAAATCCGACCAATCCCAACTTCCATTTTACTCCTTCAGGGCCCTCTTATAAAAAAACACTGACAGTAATTTTATGCATAAAATTGTACGTGGTTTGAACCCAGGATTCACAGTAGTTGTTTGTCGAGTTCAATCGTCTGGGTCTAGGTCCTACTAAGCACGACTGTTGTTGATGTTTCAATCAGGTTGTCAAAACGTCAGTCCACACCAATAACAGTTGTTCTCAGAACCGACCAACACCCAGACGATCGAATCTGACAAACAGTCATTTAACCCTTACTTGTGTATTCTGATGGACTGATCTTCATGACCTTGTAAAGCTATCATAACATCTGCATCATCCAAGACAAACATCTTCACCTTCTTGGAGTCTAATACACGGGACTTTAATATCCAGTCTATCAGCGTTCCAGGTGTTCCAAACACGATATGGTCTGTTATCTTTTGACCTCTTGACACTAAGGAGAATTTTAACATGCAACAAAAAATTATAGTTGTTGGAACTTAAAATCTCCAAACTTCACTCATTTACTGACAAGTTTCAGTAGCGAGGTAGCTGCATAAGCGACTGCTCTTAATATACTCCATATACAGTAAATGCTTACATGACGAAAAACTCTGTTTTGACAGTTTTCTATCACTCTTAATGGAAAAAGTAAATATACTAAGAGGAATTGCCATTCAAAATAACAAGCTTAACCAGTTCAATGAAATATACGGAAATCTTTAGTAATGTCTTTTTTTTCCCTTCTCCTCTTCTCTTGTAATCAAGCATTGTAATTAAATTTATAATGTATACGTAAAATCAGTTGTAAGTTCACATATATTAGCCTAGTGATATCTTGTAATACCGTCTGCTACACGTACTTTGTATAGTTAACTGATACTTTTGCTTGTAAATACAAAAAACAAAAGCGACTGTCCTCACTTTTGCTGCGCCAACCAGGGCTGGGCTAAACGTGCCAGTAAACGAGAGGAATCAGAGGGGAGGGGACAACATGTTTTTACCCTTCTCTTGCCCTCTCTCTTATATTAAAAGTTCAGCTAAGAAGACCTAAAAAAGATGTTTAAAGATCCCCCTTTAAACATCAGTTTAGTCTACCGAAACTGGGCAAGTAAATTAGGATGGTGTCAGTGTGTATTCTAAATTTTACCTTAGAAACTAACATTAAAAACAGTCAGTCTGAAAATCTTACTGATTTATTTTTCTTTTTACACACTTTTTCTTATTTGAACTGTTACAATAAATATGAATTTTTGCCCGAGCGTGAGGTCAAGATGGATGTATATTGGTCGAGAGTTCTTTTTTGCATTCTTATTGACCGAGACGTTGTCAAAAAAGAGCGAGGCCAATATCCAGCCAATTTTACTTAACAAGCTCGGCCAACAAAGGATTTTTTGCATGTCCATTTTGCTCTGTTTTGTTTCACGGGACAACACTGAAAATTCCGAGTGGGGAAGAAAGGTATATCTAGCTTGCTCTGGTAGCCAATCAGAGCTCAGGATTCACCTCATCTTGTCTGATCGCCAAAATATATAATAACAAGACGATCTAAGATCGTAAGTCGGACAACAGGTAGACGTGTTATGATGTGTATTGTGCTTGTTTTCGGCAAATGGATTATAGAACGAGGTATTTGTTTCCATATGCAAATATTTATTGACTGCGGGACTGCTGGAGCAGAATTTTAATGTCACGCAATCGTGGCCGGGTATTCTGAAGTTTCAGCCTCAAGGGAAACGTGGCATCTTTGTTGTCGTTTCCTCGAGTTTCATCGCGAGGCACCTTGTCTTTATCAGCAAATGCTCTTCTGTCACTCTGTCCACACTTTCTGTTCACTGGTAACTCGTTTGATTTCTGGTTTGATTCTTTTGAGACATTCGCTAAATCATTTGATTCTTTTGCTATTTTCAGTTCGCGGAACGACCCGTTTCGAAATATACGCTCATTACACACGCCATCTTTTAGAGTGGGTCTACCGCGAACGGTTTGTGGGTCTGTATGTTTGAGCGTAGAAAATATGACACCATTTGTTTTCAACATATTCGCCATCGACTTCGACATCGTAGAAAGAAGGTTGCGCCCGTATTACGTGTCCGCGGTATTCCCCATTGCACGTGACTGCGATTTGCGATGAAACTCGAGGGTAAACCTATAGTCGGTTGCCCGACTAATTAATTGTAATGACCAATATACTTTTCACAACCGATATATATTTTATAAAAATACTACCTTTCATATTTTAGGGGAAGAAACTCAACTACAAATCTTTTGTAATAGGGATAAGAATCACTCACTCACACCAGGAAATTCTTCTCTTGTACACGCTGACAAGTTAGTCAGTTTTAAACAATGATCACATAATGACTACGAAACAAAGCTTTTTGAGGTTCACCTAACAAACTAATTCCTCTGCTGGGTCGGTAGTTTTTGTTATAAACTCAATGGCTTTTTTTCAGTTTTCAGAAGCCAAAGATATTTTCAGGGACAAAACAGACAAGTAAATGGATGTTGTTTCTGAGACTAACCTCTTTCCCCTCTCACTGCATAACCAATCTTCACATCTGGACAAAACTTTCCCATCTTTTCAGCCACTTTACCTGTTTGTAACGCCAGCTCATATGTTGGTGATAAACACAGTGCCTACAGAGACCCAGAAACATACAAATTTGGTTATTAAATAGATTTAGGCCAGCCTAAAAGCGGAGCTCCTCACACAGACCCTCACACATTGAAAATGTTGTCACTAAAGTTATTAAATACGCCTGATGTACGCAACTACTTAAAGAAGATTCGATAGCTCAAATAAATCGTCCAAAAAAAACATCTAGCTCGCGACTCAACGGAAGAACCATTACCTGGTCAGCAAAATTATAATAGTTTTAAAGCAACACCAAAAGCAGCTAGGCAGCTCTTTAACAAAGGAAAAATAGACACTCAGCTTTATGCTTATGTCCCTCCAAAAACGCTTGAAAACTTGTAGGAAGAAAATTTTTCCTCCAAAACCGCTATGAATATAGAGATTACTTCATGGTTTATAGTGAGGGCGGACGATTTTTCTTCACGAGTTGTGAAGAATAGAAAACGAACGAGTGAGCGCAGCGAACGAGTGAGTTTACTTTTCTTCACAACTCGTGAAGAAAAATGGTACGGGCGAACTAACCATGAAGTAATTTGCTTATTTTTTAGGTACTGAGATTTACTCCTTACAAAATACTACTAACTGATCATGAATCACGCTGGGCTAGAAAAATCAAGATACCACACCAAGGTGCAAAACGCACTTAGCAGGCTTTATTTTGGAGCATACCGAATAAACATGACAGTCAAGTTAAAAATGCGTTCAAAATTTACTTCTCGAAAATGATACAAACATTGCACGAACTGGAAAATTCTACTTTAAACACTGTTGGAAATGTCGCTAGAAGTATAAGAACCAAAGACAGTTATAAACGTTTTAAAACGACTCATGAATGACTCAGGAATGTCTTGTGTACGGGAAATACAATGTAAAATTACCTTTTTGTTTTGATCAGTTTAATGCGGCTCTTGCTTTTTCAAACACCACTTCTTTTGAGATGCTGAATCCGTAGCTTTGTTATTCAAATAACCGTTGCGAAAGAGAGAACGCAGCGAACTTGGCTCATAATCTTTGTTTTCCTTCTTTCCCACTGCTACCGGACAAATTCACTCATGAACTGAATTGAGCTCGTTTGAAGGAATTTCTTCTACGGACCTTGATTCGCCTTTCAACGTCAAGAATTCTTTCAGTGAAGCGACGGGCTGTTCGGATTTGTTATTCGTGTTTTTATTTTCTTGATCTTGTATGAAGTCCTCGACTGAAGCTGTATCTGCAAACCTAGAATTTCTCAAAGACGAAGCTGAGGAAGAAGCCGTTATTGCTCACTTTTTGCCGAGTTGATGGCGCCAAAACTGATCCCACTTCTATGAACAGTGAATTGGTCGGACCACTTTTTTTCACTAGTGAAGAAAATGGTCCAACCAATCAAATTGCTTCTAGTTTTTTACAGACTATTTTTCTCACACAGATTTATAAGGAGTAAATCTCAGTACCTATGGAATAAAATCCGTTTCTTCAGCAAAACATTGTAGACTGCTGTAGACTGCTGGCTGTAGGTTGTGTAGCCGCGGCAAGCCGCGAAAAGCGCGCGAAAAACAAAGCCTCCTTTCGGTTTAAGACCTTCTAAATATCCCGGATGACTATGGCCGCCATGTTGGGGCAACGTCGTTCGTCGTCGTCGTCGTCGTCGCTAGGCGCACGCGCCCGCGAGCCATGCCGCTAGTCACAATGACCATGAAAACTCAAACGCATGGTTTTCTCAATTTCTATCCTCGCACGGTAGTTATGGGGCTCCGCTCTGCGGCTCTTCGAGCCGCTGTGGAGCTCCGCTAATAATTAAGTGTTACATGTAGAAAGTGGTTATTAGATAGATGGTATGTTTTGCTACAAAAAGTGTAATTTGAACAATGTCACATATCTCATTAACCAAGCAAAAGGGCCATGCTGGGAGAATATCAACCCAAGGTCTTGACAGTACAGACTGTGCGCACTGTACAAAAGAGATAGTCCTAGTAAGGTATTTTATTTTTCTAGCTATCCATTCAGGGGTTTTACATTTATTTTTACCAAAAATGTTCATACATGCCACCAGCTTAATTTGACAAACGAAAATATGACGTTATGTGGGATCTTTTGGATGTTACCCAGTCCAATACTGGTAAAATAAAAGTATTGGTGCTCACGGGGCAAGAAATGAAGGGATCTGATTGGCTGATTTTAGTTACTGGCCCACAATCTGCATTAGTCATATAATACATGGAAATGTTATGGAAAAGATTTTTATTCATCGTGGTAACTTCAGTGATAATATAAATTAGTTCTATGGTCTCAGGATGGAGTCACTTGGGTGGTGGTCGCGACGTTTCGACTGCTTACTGCTAGTCTTCTTCAGGCGATGGGGTCGACTGTTCCCGGTGCAGCATTATATATCACGTTGGTCTGCTGTGATTGGTGCGTTTTGATCCGGCCATTGTGTTAGCTCATCATGTTTTCCTCCGGCGTCCGCTGGCTTGCCACGTGCTTGTTTTGATGTTTCCTGATTGTCGGCATCCACGCTTCCGGTACTTTCGATTTCGTTGTCCCTGTTGATGTTGTTGGGGTTAAGTCTCACGTGGCTTGCCTCCTTTACCTTCCTTGTATACCAGTGAGTGTCTCGATCAATAAACTTCACATCTTCCAACAGCGGACTGTGTCCGGTCTCGTTGGCGTGTTCTGAAACGGCGGAGTTCTGAGTGCGTGCTAAGCGTATATCTCTGTTGTGTTCTTTAAGTCTCTCTTGCATGGGTCGGCCTGTTTCTCCGATGTTAACTTTACCGCATTCGCAAGGTATCCTGTAAACTCAACATCTTGTTTCTTTGGGTCGGCAGGATCTTTTGGTCTGACTATGCTCTGACTAGTCGAGATCTTAATGTCGTGTCGGACTTGAAGACAGTGCGTATTCCTTGCTGTTGTAGGTTGCGGCGGAGAGTTTCCGAAATTCCTTTCATGTATGGTAGCACAGCAGTGGACTTGAATTCTGGTGCTTCTCTCAGTGGTGCTGGATTCTTGGTTTTGGTTACTTTCTGCAGGAAGGCTGGAGGGTAACCGTTGACGACGAGAGCTGCAGATATACGTTTCTTCTCCTGGGTTATTCCTGATGGTTTGGTAATGATTCGTTTAGCCCAATCGTGCAAACACTTGACAATACCGCGTTTTACTGACTGTGAATGGTGTGAATCATACGGTACTGGTCAGTGTGTGTGGGCTTTCTGTAGACGCTGCTGTAGAATTTTCCGTCTGGTTTATATCGGAGAAACAGGCTCTGCCCCACTTAAACCCACTTGTTATATGTGATACTACCTGAAGTTGTTTGTAGGTTACCCATAATTCAGAGATTAAAAGACAACATGGCTTCGTCTAGAAGTGTGCCTTTCTCCTTGTATAAATAGCTTAGCCTCAAGTGTATAACATGGTGTCAGGAGTTTAATGAACCACCAAGCCCCCTCGTTTGGCGCTGGTATTCCATAACAGGAACGATTTTGTCACAGAAAGTTCGCTGTTGCAGTATTTCAACGCTCGTTCAGTGGAGCACGTGGTCGACTCGAGTCGCCATATTGGATTTTGTCTGCGAAAGGAAAGCATCTGAACTGTGAGTACCGAAGCATTTCACCCGTTTTAACATGCCGTTTTATCATATACCACCACCATTGCCTATGAATGT
Source organism: Ricordea florida (assembly GCA_949710005.1). Taxonomy (NCBI): domain Eukaryota; kingdom Metazoa; phylum Cnidaria; class Anthozoa; order Corallimorpharia; family Ricordeidae; genus Ricordea; species Ricordea florida. The sequence continues at coordinate 8,807,410 of OX453272.1, read as the reverse complement.
CAAAGATGACGTATCGACAAATTGGAAAATGTTCAAAGAAGCTTGGCACTATTACGTAACCGCTACCGAACTTGACAAGAAACCTAAGCCAGTACAGGCTGGAGCGTTATGTAGTGTTATGGGTATGGACTGTATAAAGGTTATGAACAGCCTTACGACTTTATCTGCTGATGATAAGAAAGATCCGGAAAAAATCCTTGATGCCCTGACCAGCCATTTCATGCCTCCAAAACATCTGTTGTTTGAACGAGTCAAATTTGGCTTTGCTAATCAAGCAGAACATGAAACCATTGATCAGTACGTAGTGAGATTACGCCAGCTTGCTGAGTCATGTGAATTTGAGAGTCTTTGTGAGAGCTTGATTCGTGACCGGTTAGTTATTGGTACCAGAGACTCTTCGACTCGTGATCGGCTTCTGAGGGAGCGCCCTGTTCCAAGCTTGGCTAGGTGTATTGAAGCTCTTCGTGCCAGTGAATTATCCAGAGTCCATAAAGAGCAGTTTAAGGATGTGACTGACCCAGCTCCTACAATCCATGCATCAGACAAGCGTAGGTTAAAAGAGAAAAGGAAAGGAAGTGGTGAACATAGCCATGGAAACACAAGAAGTTCTAGCAAGTCAAGCAAAGGAAATTCAAAGAGTTCATGCAAGTTTTGTGGTACAGACCACCCATTTGACAGAGCTAAATGTCCAGCCTCGGGAAAGACGTGTCACAAGTGTGGTAAACAAGGCCACTTTGCTGTGAAATGCCATAACAAGATGCAGACGCCAGTTAAAGCTACAAATAAAGTTCATCAGTCAAGTGGAATCCATGTGGAATCAGCAGAGGATGGTGATGAATCAGGTGATTCTATCTTCATCGCAGAGCGTGTTGGAGTTGTCAGCAGAAATGTGAGCAGATCTACCTTTATGGTTCCCCTCACCTTCCATACAGAGTACAGTCCTACAGTGAAGGCTCAGTTAGATACTGGAGCAACGTGCAGTGCAATGTCGTATACAGATTTGTTGAATATTTTACAGAGTGGAGAAGTCCAGTTGGATCCGCCTGGAGGCAAGATAAGATTATATGATGGTAGTATGGTTACTCCACTGGGATCCTACACATTTACAGTTAGTCAGAACAGTGTTTCTAAATGCAAGATAAAGTTTGACATCTTGGAGAATGCACCTTGGCCCATTGTCGACGGTGAGACGTGCATCAAACAAGGCTGGATTTCCTTGAGCATGGTCCAGTCCGTTCATTCAGTGAACAGCAAACAATATGAACCACTGGCGCTTGATGAGCTCATGAAAGAGTATGAAGATGTGTTCACAGGTTTGGGTTGCCTGCCAGGAGAATATCACATTAAAGTTGATACAAACATCGCACCAGTGCAGCATGTTCCTCGCCGTGTACCTGTGCCACTGAAAGCAAAGCTGAAAGCAAAGATTGAAGAGATGGAGAAGCAAGGAATAATTGTCAAGGAAACTGGCCCAACAGAGTGGATTAGCAGTCTTGTAGCAGTGCAGAAGCCCGGAAAGTTAAGAGTGTGCATTGACCCGCGAGATCTAAACAAAGCTATTAAGAGGCCAAAGTATCAGATGCCAACAGTTGATGAGGTTCTGCCAAAGCTTGCCAAAGCTAAGGTGTTTACAGTTCTGGATGCCAAAGATGGTTTCTATCAAGTTAAGCTTGACAAGGAAAGCTCACTTCTTACTACATTCTGGACCCCATTTGAAAGATATCGTTATCTGCGAATGCCTCAAGGAATCAGTAGTGCACCAGAAGAGTATCAGCGTCGTCAGAATGAAGCACTAGTCGGTTTAGATGGTATAGAAGTCATTGCAGATGATATCTTGTGTTATGGCAGTGGAGAAACTATGGAGGAAGCTTTAGCAGATCATGATCAGAACTTAGTGAACTTGCTCAAGCGTGCCCGCAAAGTCAATTTGAAGCTTAACAAGAAGAAGTTGAGACTGCGACTAGACCAAGTAACATACATGGGACAGTTGTTTACGTCCGATGGTCTGAAGCCAGACCCCATGAAAGTGGAAGCAATTGCAAACATGCCTCAACCAAATGACAAAAGGGCAGTCCAGCGTCTCCTAGGATGTGTCAATTATTTGTCCCGATTCATGCCAAGGCTCTTAGAAGTGTCAGAACCACTTCGCAAGTTAACTGAGAAGGATGCTGTGTTCATATGGGAGAGCCAACAGCAAAACGCCTTTGAAGCAATCAGAGCCATGATTAGCTCTGCACCAGTGCTCAAGTATTACGATGTAGGCAGCGAGACCACAGTCCAATGTGATGCTTCAGAGTCCGGGTTAGGAGCCACTTTACTACAGGATGGACAACCCGTAGCATTTGCGTCGCGATCATTGAGTGCAGTGGAGCGTCAGTACGCTCAGATAGAAAAAGAATGTCTATCAATTGTATTCGCCTGCAGTCGTTTTAATCAGTATATTCATGGCAGAGATTTAACGACAGTCGAGACAGATCACAAGCCGTTAGTCCCAATTTTCCAGAAGTCCCTTCATTCAGCACCGAAGAGGTTGCAAAGAATGCTCCTACGTTTGCAAAGATACAACCTGCATGTGAAGTATCTTCCTGGTCCACAGATGTTCATTGCTGACATGCTTAGCAGGGCCTATCTCCAGGCTGACCACACCCAGTGTAAGGGCACATCAGAGTATCAAATATTCCAACTCGAGCAAGAAGAACAACTGTTTCAAGAGATAGCCAATATTAATCAAGCCGACTACATGCGATTTTCAGAGGGCACCTATCAGCAGATCAAGCAGTGCACCCTAGCAGATGTCACATTACAGAGCCTGATGAACACAGTTATGACAGGATGGCCAACCTCGAAAGAAGAAGTTCCAGTTTGCATTCGGGAATATTGGAACTACAAAGAAGAACTGACAGTGCAAGATGGAATACTGTATAAAGGAATGAAAGTCATCATCCCTGTTTCGATGAGATCTCAGATGATTTTAAGAGTCCATTCAAGTCACCTAGGACCTGATGCTTGTACGCGTCGAGCACGTGATGTGTTGTTCTGGCCGGGTATGACAAGTCAAATAAAGGACCTGGTCCAAAAGTTTGCAGTTTGTAATGACTTTCAAGCCAGACAGCAGAAAGAACCATTGATGACGCACAAGATCCCAGACACCCCATGGTCAAAAGTTGGTCAAGATCTTTTCACACTTGGAAATGAGACCTATTTGGTGACTGTAGATTATTACAGTGACTATTTTGAATTAGACCTGTTGCAAGATACGACTGCCGAATCAGTGATCAGTGCAACAAAGGCCCACTTTGCCCGCCATGGCATTGCTGACATGGTTACAGACAATGGTCCCCAGTACTCAAGTGCACAGTTTGCTGCGTTTGCTCGCGTATGGGAATTTCAACACACCACCTCCTCACCCTTACATAGTCAGAGTAATGGCAAAGTTGAGTCTGCAGTGAAGATTTCTAAGACTCTCTTAAAGAAGGCAAAGAAGGACAAGAAGGATGTGCAGATGGCTCTTCTTGAATGGCGAAACACACCTGACAGCAACAGCTTGAGTCCTGTTCAGAAGCTCATGTCAAGAAGGACCCGAACCACTATCCCTACAGCCGAAGCATTACTTAGGCCAGAAGTTGCAGAAGGCGTGCCTGAAAACATCAAACTGAAGAGACAGCAAGCTAAAGTTGCCTATGACAAGCATGCAAGACCATTACCGGAACTCCAAGTAGGAGAACCAGTACGTCTTCAACCAGTTAACCCAAAAGCACCATGGGAGAGAGGGTCATGTGTAACAAAAGTCGGACCACGTTCCTACCTTATAGAAACAGAGAGCGGAAACCTGTACAGACGGAACAGAAAATTTGTTCGCCAAGATACTAGTCAAGAACTGAAGCGACTGTCCACCACCAAGAGCAGCTCCATTGATCAGAGCTCATCTAGGTACAAGTCAGCAGACAAACCACCAAATGACATAAGACCAAGCCCGACTATGAAACAGTCTGAATCTACCATGACTGATGATAGGAACAGCTTGCAACCACCTCAGTCTCTAGTTACAAGGAGTGGCAGAGTCAGTGTTCGTCCTTCCAAGTTCAAGGATTACGTGACATAGGTTTATGCCTTATGAACTTACATGCAGTCCCTGAACTTGAGACATTTCTAGTTACCTTATTAGAGTTTATTTGTGTTTACCCTTTCGATAGACTAGACAGTTTCTAAGTTTTCCAAGTTGATTTTATTTTACTGGAAAAAGGGAGATGTTATATGTGATACTACATGAAGTTGTTTGTAGGTTACCCATAATTCAGAGATTAAAAGACAACATGGCTTCGTCTAGAAGTGTGCCTTTCTCCTTGTATAAATAGCTTAGCCTCAAGTGTATAACACCACTGATCATAGACAACAATGTAGTTGAGCTACTGGAGACAACCAAATGTCTACAAATTTTCACTGATCAACATCTAACCTGGAAAAACCGTATAAATTATTTGTAAAAAGATTGCCAAGTCCATCAGGTTATTATGTAAAGCCCGATTACGCATTAATTTACCGGTTGCAGCGAAAACTAAGACCCCCGAAAACTAAGACCTAAGACCGAAGACCCAAAAACCAAGACCCGAAAACGAAGACCCGAAAACTAAGACCCCTTTATTAGTCGGGCAACCGACTATAGGTTTACACTCGAGTTTCATCGCAAATCGCAGTCACGTGCAATGGGGAATACCGCAGACGCGTAATACGGGCGCAAACGTCTTTCAACGATGTCGAAGTCGATTAAAAACAAATGGTGTCATCTTTTCTACGCTCAAACATACAGACCCACTCTAAACGATGGCGTGTGTAATGAGCGTATATTTCGAAACGGGTCGTTCCGCGAACTGAAAATAGCAAAAGAATCAAATGATTTAGCGAATGTCTCACTAGAATCAAACCAGAAATCAAAGGAGTTACCAGTGAACAGAAAATGTGGACAGAGTGGCAGAAGAGCATTTGCGATGAAACTCGAGGAAACGACAACAAAGATGCCACGTTGGAAACCAGGACCTTGGTAGCCTTAACATTTCTTTTTTGGACCAGGCCGCACCATAAGTGGTCAACACTCATAACAGCACGTCTACCTGTTGCCCGACTTACGATCTTAGATCGTCTTGTTTTCTTTATTTTCCAAACCCCTGCTCCACCCCCGTCCTTGATTATGATAAATTGTAGGATTATGATGTCTTTCCGCCGCCCATACTTAAGCAAAAACGAAAACGAATACCCGAAAGATCCATTATCTTTTTGTCCTTTCTTTTTAATTGAGTTATTTGAAACGAAAAAACTTAAAACATTTTCTTCAAATCCTGGTTTTAAAAGGAATCAATCCATAAAACAGAAAATCCACCACTACAGTACAACGTTTTTACTCAACAGATTGAACTGATTTATTTCCCTGGTCAAACGCTGTACTTCAATTACACTCGATTACACTTGGCCTAAGTCCATTTAAGAAAGGTGTAAAAGCGCCTTATTATGGGTATTCTTGCGACAATCAAAAAAACAGTGACTACAAAGAAAATACCGCAACATAACAAACAATAACAATGTCAGTAATACTAACTGAATTTTTTTTCGCATTTGACGCTGTTGGAGTGTGAATCAGAGAGATTGTCAAGTCTGTACAATCGATCTGATCTTTATATTTACTAGGATTCGGACAACCTAAAACGGGCCATAAACGATAAAACAATAGCCGCCATGCTAGTTAGTTTCCCTGGCAAAACTTGTAATAAATCCCGCTCAAAGACGAAGGAAACGATTGTATCACCGCTAAATGTAATAAACAACGCTAAATGTAATACCAACCGTAAATGTAATAAAAAATAACTCTAAATGTAATACCAACCGCAAATGTAATAAAAATCAACCCTAAATGTAATAACTTACCCAACCGTAAATGTAATACAATTTAACACTAAATGTAATAAGTCGATCAACCGTAAATGTAATACAAGTTAACCTCAAATGTAATAACAGTGTTAAAAGCTCCCTTACGGTTACCGGGCATTACTTGAAGTCTTGGTGATTTTTTGTAAACATTGTCAAGGTTCTGCGTAGTTCAGATCTAAGCTTCAGTGCCGTAGCAAGGGGAGGGGCCGGGCGGGGCCGGGCCGTTTCAAGATACAGAGACAGTCGGTTTACTGTTTTGTAATTGACGTTGCAAGCGTTATACTCTCTTCAATGTGCACTGGTTTACTGAGACAGTGTAGGAAGTAAATAATTCGCGATATGCGTAAATCACAAATAGCTCTCGGAGAACGCTGGAAATAGCATTTCCAAGCCTCTAGATTTCAAAAGTTTCTGGGGGGGGGTCTCCGGTGCTCCGGCGCTCGCGTGCCACCCCCCCCCCCACTTATTTTACCCATGCTACGGCACTAAGCTTATCTGGGAACTTCTGAAGATTTCCCAAGAAAATAGCCCTTCTGATGTCGAGGATTTGCAAACATCACGACCCCGTTGGGTGGCCAATACCCGTATAGGTATTGTATGGCAGTAACGACCCGGGGGTAATCTGCTCCTAATGGTTTAGTAAGTAAAAGGGATTAACCGTGATTGGGTAATCCGATAATCTATTGAAGTGATATCATATCACTGATGATATCGATGCCATTTACGCACCTTTGTAATGTGTTATTACATTTGAGGTTAACTTGTATTACATTTACGGTTGATCGACTTATTACATTTAGTGTTAAATTGTATTACAATTACGGTTGGGTAAGTTATTACATTTAGGGTTGATTTTTACTTTTTTGCAGTTAGTATTACATTTAGAGTTAATTTTTATTACATTTACGGTTGGTATTACATTTAGCGTTGTTATTACATTTAGCGGTGATACAAACGATAATCAAACAAAAGTGAACACCGTGATCATAGATCACAAAGATAAACAAAGGGCAAAAATTAATAAAATAAGGGGGTCTTAGTTTTCGGGTCTTCGTTTTCGGGTCTTTGTTTTCGGGTCTTCGTTTTCGGGTCTTCGTTTTCGGGTCTTCGTTTTCGGGTCTTCGTTTTCGGATCTTCGTTTTCGGGTCTTCGTTTTCGGGTCTTAGTTTTCGCTACAACCTTAATTTACCCGTACCAAACATACTGCAACTTAATCTGGGCCTCAAACATACAAAGAATTTACTTATCCAAAAGCGTATCATTCAGTTAATTTCACTGAAGGCTGATTATATATAGCGCTCACAAACCGCTCTTCAAAAGTTTAAAGTATTAGATATTTTCAGTATTTATTCGCTTCAGGTTAGCTCTTTCAAATACTTATCTTTATCATTACAATAGGCTACTGCTATCTTTTCACCAAGTTTTTCTAACTGGCAGTCAAATTCATCATTACTCAACAACAAATTCAGAATCCTATCGATCTCATCCATGCACAACCAATTTTAAAAAAATTTCTCTACTCTTTGTAGGACCCAAAATATGGAACTCTCTGCCAGTTGTCATCAAAACCACTGCAAGCTTGTGTTCTTTTAAGAAACTTAGCAAAACATTTCTAAGAGATGATTGAAACCCAAAGCAATTTATAATTTCTTCCTTACGAATGGCGATTCTTTTAAGCATTAAAACTTTACCCTAATTTCTAATGTCTGGGAGGAAATCTTGATTACATCATAAGCTCCAAGCTTCTTTGAGATCTCCTCGCCACCTTTTTCATAAGTTTCTATTCATGCCACTTTTGAGAATGTTCCCAAAAAACGGGGTGCCTAGAAAACTAAGACCTAGAAAGCTAAGACCTAGAAAACTAAGACCCAGTTTGTGGTCGCCATGAAATCGCTGAAAGACCTGAAATTGTCGGCTCATCGCCAGTGTAATATCTCACAAAACAATAATATTTCACAAAATTAGAATATAAAATAAAATCGTACACTGGCAAAATGTTTGCAGCGGACTTTTCGTCAATGACAACAGTAATATTCGGACTGCTCAGTGGACCAATCAAGTAAGTTATTTCAACCAATCAGTGTAGTGTAGCACAATCTAGTGCTACATTATCGATAGTGGCGCCACCTAATTTACTAAACTGGAAGAACCAGGGAAAGAGATGTGATTCATTAACACAAGCAAGAGATGTATTTTATTAACACAAGGTAACCTTGCTGATCATAAAAAATCTATACCGTAAGGTTACCAGTTCCAGCAACAGAGACTAATTTTGTAAAAAACATATTAAAAATCACATGTATACGCCCGACTGATGTAATATTTTATTGAAAAAAATACTTGAAAAGCCAAAACCATATCTAATTTGAGCAGTCGCCAAATACAGACAAAGAATAACTTCACTTGAAATGGTAACCTGTGGATTTTATCTAGACGCACACCTAGAGAGAATAACCTTGTTCTCTTGAAAGAAAACAATAGTGAAACCTGTTACCATAATCCAACGAAATTATATAATTTAATATAGTACATAGTGCATGGTCGTGGAAAGTGTCACTTTCAAAGACATATGTACCGTAACAGTAACCATTTGCTTCAACTGAACCACTTGTTCATAATGTCTTTGAATGCATTCGATGATCTTTCTTTCAAAAGTTCTTCCTGGTACGGGTAATGTAGGGCAGGGTTAGTAAGGACGAAAAGCACCATATTATATGCCCAGGTGTCTACGGCTTTGAGCTGCTCCAATGTAGCTTGTTGTGGTCGAAGTTCCGGCAGCAAGACTTCAGGTGCCATGTATGCTGGGCTTCCTCTATCGAGATGCTGTACTTTCGAGGAGAGAAGAGATTGAATTTGTATCATCGCAGATCTTCCTTCCCCGAAGTCTGCAATTTTGCAAACAACGGGCTGATTCTTCCACATGAACTCCATTTCATCTCCGTGCATGTGCGTGTAATGTTGGTTGCTTACGAGGATGTTTGCCGGTTTTAAATCTCTATGCACAATGTCATTATCGTGAAGATATTTCAATCCAACTGCGACATCCTTTGCGATGACAGGGACAACTTGCTCAAACCCATTGAAATCATACTGTGAGTGAACATGGGAAATAAAATCTGCAAGCGAGTTGACACTCTTTTGGTCTGCGAACGGCTCAAAGGAAAACTTCAAGTATGGCAAAAGGGCTTACTGATACTGCTTTGAAAGAAACAATATTCGGGTGTCCCTTGACGCTGTTCAAGAGCTTAGCTTCCTTAGCAAACTCCTTTTCGTAGCCAGTGATATCGCGTGGGATTTTAACAACGACATCTCGACTTTGCTGTCCGTCTGTAGGATATCGCCCAAACTTGACCAGACCATAACTTCCTACACCTATATCTTTCTGGTCGGTCACTTCATCCAATAGAAAACGCCGCAAACTACTGAAAAGATCGCGGTCAGGAGGTTTTGATTTTAACCGTGGAATTTTAAAAGACATAGTTGCGCTGTAACCTTATGAACGCTTTTCCTCCACGTCTCACGACACTTAAATTTATAGCACGTGAGTTGATTTTCTCGAGTAATCGAACAATACAACGATTGATAGAATATGTAGTATGACACCCTTGAAGTCTGTTTGTGAATAATTATCACCGCATGACACCGGTAAAAAGTAATCGAACAATACAACGATTGATAGAATATGTAGTATGACACCCTTGAAGTCTGTTTGTGAATAATTATCACCGCATGACACCGGTAAAAATACACTGTTGGCAAGTGGCTGGGATTTTATTTTATATCAGACATTTCATGATTTTTATATAAGACAGGGTCTTAGTTTTCTAGGTCTTAGCTTTCTAGGTCTTGCTTTCTAGGTCTTAGCTTTCTAGGTCTTAGTTTTCTAGACACCCCAAAAAACGTCCACACGAATGTACATTTTGTAATCTAAAATTATACACTCTCGTTCCAGTACCTTCTCTTAAGTGCATCTAGGCCCGCACTTTCTAACCTGTGGTTACCACTAGTTCATAAGTTTCTATTCATGCCACTTTGGAGAATGTTCACCTCCAAGAACGTTGTTCTCCAACTTAGTCACAACTGTTAAGGTTTTACTGATATTTATTCTGAAATCAAGTACATGTGCCGACCACTCACTCTATCTCTGCGAACTAACATATGTTTTTCGTCCATTCGTATTACAAACATTCAATTGGGAACTGGAACATATAATATCAAAAGACTGACAGCAATGTCAAGTCTCTTTCCGGAAATCGTTACGTAATACAAATCTCCAACACCACAACTATCACATAATTGTATTGTAGTTTTAAAGTGAATTCGCTTAGTGATCTTTTGTTGCAACTATACAGAAATCAAGTTAAGCATTTTTATGTACCGTAATTAGAGATCAGCTTATTACTCTCAATGCAAAACGGTATAAACATTTTGTTATTCAAGCGTTGTAATTTTACTTTACCTATTGTTTAATATTACTGTAAACTGCATGCTATGTATGCAATGACAACTCTCTTTGTATTTGTAAATTCTCCCAACCAGTCATGTAATTAACCCTAAGTTCTTATTACCTCCGCCAAGGAGGTTATGTTTTCACGCCTGTCTGTTTGTTTGTTTGTCTGTCTGTTAATCGTTTTACGCAAAAACTAATCAACGGATTTGCACCAAATTTGGTGGAAAGGTCGCAAATATACCCAGGATCAATCGATTAAAATTTGGGATTTGTCCGGATTAAACTCCGGATCTCAGATCCAGATGAGTGTAATATCAGGTGTACATTTGACACAATACATGGTAGAGATAAAGGTGGCGTACAAATTCCAAGCGAGAGAAGCGAGCGAGGGATATGTAATAGATAAAGAATCAAGCAAGTAGCCAAAATAGCTGTTGTTTGTGGATCCAAACTCTTAAGACAACAATATGTGGCGGGGCGGAGGTATGCGCTCTACTGAGTGCCCTTCTAGTTTGATGTGTATTATGTTTAGACAGTGCTTTCATTACGATTTGAAGCTGGTGGCCTGATGTTAGCACCCGGCGGAGTTGACTAAAGTTCCTTTGAATTATTTCTTCACACATGTAAGTACGTTAATGCAAGAAGTATTGCCAGCGATTTGGAAGAGAGCACCTGGCAGAGCCACTGAGCCGGGTCTTATTGACAGCACTGTTACAGTGTATACATCTATAACTGAATGTGGCAAAATAAATAATAATAATAATAATAACAACAATAATAATTTAATAACTTCTAGAGAGCCAGTTACATGTACTGATCAACAGCGCTTTACAATAAAAAACTATGACACTAATTACAAATAAAATAAAATATATGTTATGTTTATACTAATAACAATAAAAACAAAAAAAAATCTGATCTTAATACGCTTTAAAAGCTATACGAAATAAAAAAGTTTTCAGCTTACATTTAAAAGCAGCTAGTGACTGAATATCACGCAGTTCAGGGGGCAAACTATTCCATAAAAATGGAGCAGCAATAATTTGATTACCTGTGTCAATGGTTTTGTAGCATCAACCCGGCTAAGCATGGCTAACACAAAGGCTGTTGTTTTCCCTGTTCCAGACTGTGACTGGGCTATCATGTTGTTAGGCCTACATAAATATAAAGATAGTCATTATGATTATATTCGTTGCGGTTCAAATTAATCCTTGATTTAATTTTTTTCCTTTTGTTTAAAATTCATTATTAAATGTTGCCATACTTAGAACAAAGGAAACTATAATTCAATGTTCAAATAGAAATTGAACCACAACATGTATAATGCCTTCCCAAAGCCTACTGGTTAAAAAAATGTTTCAAACAACAAACAACAGCACAGGAAACAATATAAGTAAAACTGGAATTTTACAGTGCAATATGTAATTTTACATGTACCATTTATTGCTAACAAATATTTTGCATATTTCATGGTAATTTATATCATGTAGTACAGTGACAGAGACATCAAGTAAAAGAAACATATAATTAAACATTAAACTATATTTTTGTGGTAAGTCGAACATTCAATTCAGTTGTACTTACGGATCAGCAAGGAGCATAGGAAGAGCTGTTTCTTGAATCTTAGAAGGTTTGTTAAATCCCATATCATATACTCCACGACGAAGCTGCTCTGAGCTACAAACAATCAAAAGAAAGAAAGGCAAAGTGGAAAATAACAATATATAACGCACTGAGGACAACATGAAGGACAGAGAAGATATTAAAGGATGTTATTTGCCTCAGCCTTTTGCACATAATCTCTTCTCTGCTCTGCATAACAATAGCAGGACTTATTTGGCTTACTAGCATTAACTAACAATTATTCACTGAAGGTGAAGTGATTATTGGTGAATATTCACCCAGACAAAGTTGAGGTGAGAATTCACTGATAATCACTGAGCCTGAGGTGAATAATTGTTTTGTACGCATGGGCCCGAGGGCAATTAAAGATTAATTTCACGCGTATTGTCAAAGTTTTTCCAAAATTTTGGGAAAACTTTGAAAATACAAGTGAAATTAATCCTTAATTGCCCGAGGGCACTTGTGATTACTTGTTTATCACATAAAGGGCAAAATTTTTGTGGGAATTGCATTCTCGCACAATGTCCGGGCGATGAAGCCCTTCCAATGCTGCCACAAATGTCAAAGCAAACGTAACTGACCAATAGATTCAATGAACATTTTATTCTCAAAATACAGTTAACAGCGTTACACGGTTTCATTCATTGGCAGTTATATTGCAATCAACAGTAAACAGCAAAAAGGCTCAAAAAATGTATTTATGTGAACATTACACCTTAATCGGAGTCAGATTCTGGGAGAAAAATGCTTTTGTAACCTCGCGTGCTCTGGCTGAGACTTGCTTGGGAAGAATGATTTCCAGCTATGTTGAGAGTGACACTGTAATGGCTGAAATTGTAGATTTGACTCGAAGCTGAGTCGGGCTGTGTTTGCACTGAGGACAGTGGTTGAAGTACTTGTCTTGTCATGGCAGTATTTGTGAGATTGTCGATGATGTTGGACATCATTCTTTGCTCGTTTTCATCACCGGAGTCGTAGTCATTCAAACCTTGCTCGGAACTGTGACCAGTAATGTTTTTAATCTTGCATTTCGGAATGCAGGAGCTCTTCAATTTCTTGACAACCGTTTTTCTGGCGCTGTGGTTAGTAAGCTTCTTGTCTGGGCAGGTAACTTTCAGAGGTGAGTTTTCAGCTCTGCGAAAAATTGGGCGAGCGCTTCGTTCAGCTCTGACACTTCGTAACTCTCAATTTCCTCCTTTTTCCCCCTTGTTACAGCCCATTGTTTGAAAACGCCGGTCCAATAGACAGTACTTAGTTTAGTGTTTTTGTTCTCACTACCGTGCTTTAGTTCCTCAATGAAGGTTCCGTCGGCTTCCACGAAACGGGAAGCCATTGTTGCAAAAAAAATTCATCAGCAATAACACTTCGTTGCCAAGCAACTTATGACCAATCAGCAGCAAGTAATCATGCCCTCTTGATTACCTAAAGTGCCCTCGTGATTAAGAAAAAATGCCCTCTGTCTAAGCCAATCAGCGTTCAGTAATTTTGCCCTGCATGTGATAAAGTATATAAATACATAGGTGATTATTTCAAAAAAAGAAAAGAAAAAGCATTGTACAACATGAAAAAACTTTATTTCATGTAAGGCACGCAAACGACTGGCAGCCATTTTGCTCATTGAGGCCATTATTGGCTGATAATCTGAGACGGTGAAGCAAATTATCAGAGTATGTGATTTTGTATAATCACCTGAGTATTGATATTAAATTACTAATAGCTAAAAGCAAGTTAGGATATTGACTACTAAGTTACAGTGTTGCATCCAGGCTTTGCTGGGTAGGGGTCCTCTGGACCCCGTGGACAAATATTTGGAGTTCCAGACCAGAAGTTTGGGGGTTGATGATGAAGACAAGAGTGAAAAATTGCATTGCTGGTGTCTGCCATTTTGAAAACTGCAATTACTGGGCCGAGTAAATGTTTCTTCGTTCACCTCCGCGTGACGCGACGGCTCCCTCAAACTAAAAAGCTTTTATTATGAGAAGTCAGAACTCAAAAAAGACGGAGTGATTGGAACACGAAAATCCGTCATTGTTAGAAATTGTGCATCAGAAGGCATGATGCTCCAGTGTTCAACTTTGGAAGTTCATTGTTCCGCATGTTGTGAGCGGATTGTTTGTCTTTGTGTCGATACAAGTGGAACAAAACATTTTACCCTCTTTGAACTCAAGCCATTTGAAAACACTCAGCCATTGGTGGTAAAATGACTTGCAGACTTTGATTTCAGGGATTGATTCAGAACTTACTTCACTGGCTTTTTGCTTTATGCTAGTTTGTTTACCGAACAATGTTGACTCTGTCATCTTCAGGATTTGAAAATAATGCTAACAACATTTTTCCTTGAAGTTATACTGATGCTAAGAATAAAAATACACCATCCAGAATTCTCTCTTTGTTACGCATTTTCCTGATGGATCAATCAACGTTGAGTATGTGAAAAATAGTGGCATTGTTGAGATAAATATAATAAGCGCATGGTTTATATGCTTTCAATTTAGAAATGTGCATATATTTCAAGCGTGATATTTGTGCATTCACAGGGACTCCTTCTTAGTATTTTAGGGGGTCCAAATGAAAAGTATTGCATCCCAGGAAGTAGTTGAAAAGTGGGCATTCTGGCTTAAAATCTGAAAAGTGCATTCAAGTCCCATTCTCCCACTTTAATGTGCCTCATTTTGCTTTAGGACATTTCACTTTTTCTGAATCGCATTTTTTGAAAAAGTGGAATCGATCTCGCGCTACCACTAAATGCTTTAAAAGCGTTGTTAGTATACACCAGTGAGAATCATGGAGAGCTTGCCAGTGAAAGAGCTGAGAGCAATTGCTAAAAACGCTGGAGTGCAGAGATACACCAGATTCAGAAAGGCCGAACTCCTTGAAGTATTAGCTGATGTTCAGCCAGAGAATGTACCGGTGAGGGTACTAAGAATCATCTCCAAGAAACTTGGTACCCGAGGTTATGCTAAGATGCGTAAAACAGAACTTATTAATGTTGTGAGGTCGACGTCAGGCTCTAGGAATACTGAGCCATCAACATCTGAGGTTAATATCCCAATTTTCAAACCTCCCAAACCCAAAACAAAGTCTGTTCGCACCTCACTCAGGAAAGCCGTCGATTCGGCAAAGAAAGAAATTAAGAAGTTTACGGATTGGATTGTATCTTACATCCCAGACTCAACCAAGAGGACTGCGACTAAGAGACTAAAAAAACTACAGAAGAAGGTAAGTCGCATTCTTAACAAGCCAGTCGAATATTTCGCCCCCAAAGAACACGAAACAGCTCTCAAGGGCTTCTTGAAGACATTTATAATAAAGGGGAAGAAGGGTTATGATCCCACATCATTCCTCAAAAAAGTGAGACCAGAATTCTATGCACTCATCCGCAAACAGAGGAAACCACTCAAGGCAAAGTGCATCTTCTCATGTCGTTTCATAATGAGGAATAAGAAGACCAATCGTATTGACGAGGAGAGTGAAGGATACTTTCATTCACTGGTGGAGACAATAACAGCCTCAACAAACACCTTTAGTATATTCGATAAGATCGCAGCTCTGAATGGGTATATATATATATTTGACCATGTGATAGACTTTCGTATCCACATAAATCCCTTTCGACCGTTTTCTGGAAATTCATATATTCCACTACCACCTAAATTGGCCTCCAAGAAGGCAATCGTAAATGTTAAGAATGAGGAAGACCAGGAGTGCTTCAAATGGGCAGTGACGTCTGCTGTGTTCCCCAGGGAGAAAAACGCTGAAAGATTGAATAAGGAAATGAGAGAGAACTCTGAGAAATTCGACTGGTCAGGAATAGAGTTCCCAGTGGCATCACTTGGTACAAACCAGATTCGAAGAGCAAAACTCTTATGGGATCAATGTCCTTGGCTATGAGAACAACAAGCCAACTCTGATAAGGCGTAGTAATAAATTGAACGTACCAAAGATAAACTTACTTCTAATATCAACAGACGAGACAAATCACTACTGCTGGATTAAGAACATGTCAAGACTTATTAATTATAATAAACATCACGGCACTCGTTTTTATTGTGAGAATTGTCTCAACTCATTCAATTCAAAAAAGTCACTGAAAACACACATGGAATACTGCCTAATCAACGAAGCAGTGAAGGTGGAAATGCCCATGAACGAGGACAGTAGCCCAAAGTACATCATTTTCAAAAATCACAAGAGAAAGATGCAAGTCCCCTTCGTGGTCTATGCAGACTTTGAGTGCTTTACGGAGAAGATAGATACTTGTTCACTGGACGAGAGGGAGAGCTTTACGAATCAGTACCAGAAGCACAAGCCATCAGGGTTCTGTTATCTTATGAAATGTTTTGATGATAAGGTATTTGAACCCAAGCTCGTGATGCGTACAGCGAATTTCCCAGAGGAAGACATTCCCAAAATCTTTGAGGAAAGCTTGGAGGCAGATATCAAGAGCATTTGTGAAAAATTTAGATTCCCGGAGGATGTGAGGATGAGAAAGAAGGATAGAAGAAAGCATAAGAATGCGACTCACTGCCATATTTGCGAGGGTGAATTAGGGGAGGACAAAGTGCTGGACCACTGTCACCTTACGGGCAGGTACAGAGGAGCAGCCCATAAGAAATGTAATCTGCAATTCAAGGTTCCCAAGTTCTTCCCGGTCATATTCCACAATTTGTCTGGATATGACAGCCACTTATTCATCAAGAAGCTTGGGGTAACAGAGGGTAAGATAAATTGCATTCCACTCAACGACGAGAAGTACACCTCATTCACAAAGGAGCTTGTGGTCGATACCTTCAAGAACGAGGATGGGAAGGAGATTGAAAATAAAAGGTACATTAGATTCATAGACAGCTTTAGATTCATGTCAAGTCGTCTAGCTAAGCTTAGTGAGTAATTTACCACAGTCCTCCCTAAGAAATCTATCGACTTTGCATGGAGAGGGGATGGTGGTGGCGCGTAAGATCAACCACGAGAAGAGGATACTTCAAAGTATTTTGGAGGATACTACTGACTTTGACGTCAAAACAATGAGAATGGTTATACAAGAGTTCTATCAACGCCTAAATCGTCGATCTGTTATTAGTAGGAGAGAGATAAGGGCCTTTGTGGATGGAATTTTACCCTACTACACTCAAAGAGAGGGAGAACAGCCCCCAGAAGTTATTCAAGAGGAGGAAACAATCGGGCATGATGTAAAAGATAAGTGTCTCAACCTATTGGCTAGAAAGGGGGTGTTCCCGTACGATTGGTTCGATGGCTTTGATAAGCTACAAGTAGCTCATCTACCACCCAAGGAGGAATTCTACTCGAGGCTTTATGATGTTGATATATCGGAAGAGGATTATCAACATGCTGAAGCCGTGTGGGAAATCTTTGGGATGAAGACCTTCAAGGACTATCACAACCTGTACCTTAAAACGGACGTACTCCTACTAGCCGATGTTTTCGAGAACTTTAGAGGCGTTTGTATGGCCAAGTATGGGCTGGACCCCGCATGGTACTATACTGCACCTGGATTGGCATGGGATGCCACATTGAAAAACACCAAGGTAAAATTAGAGCTTTTAAGAGACCCAGATATGCTGATTATGATTGAAAATGGCATCCGAGGCGGGATCTCAACGATTTCCACCAGGCACGGGAAAGCCAACAATCCGTACATGAAGGAGTACGATCCAGCCTTGCCTACAAAATATATCACATATTTGGATGCAAACGGGCTGTATGGTCACGCAATGACTAAAGCCCTACCAACTCACGGTTTTGAATGGATGGATGATCAAGACTTATTAAACTGGAGGGACCATCCATGCATATTGGAAGTGGACTTGGAATATCCCCACCAATTGCACGACTTGCACAATGATTATCCCTTAGCCCCAGAGAGACTTGACGCAAACGGAGTCGACAAGTTAATACCGAACCTCAGGAACAAAACAAAGTACATACTTCACCACGAAGCACTAAAACAATACCTTTCTCTTGGACTAAACTTGACCAAAGTACACAGAGGGATCACATTCGAAGAGTCAGCATGGCTAAAGCTTTACATCGACTTGAACACCAGTCTGAGAGCCAAAGCGGAGAATGACTTTGAGAAGGATTTCTTCAAACTCATGAACAACTGCGTATTCGGGAAGACCATGGAGAACATCAGGAAGAGAGTGGACATTCAGTTGGTCACGAATGAGCTACAGGCATGCAAATTAATCGTGAAGCCGAACTTCCACCACAGGAACATCTTTTGCGAGAACCTGACCGCGTTTCACATGAAGAAAACGAGACTTGTCTTTGATAAACCCATTTACTTGGGCTTATCCGTTCTGGACCTGAGTAAGACGACAATGTACGATTTTCACTACAACTACATAAAGCCCAAGTATGGAGAGAAAGCCAAGTTGTTATTCACAGACACGGACTCTCTTGCATATGAGATACAAACCGAGGACTTTTACAAGGACATTAGCTCAGATGTGAAAGAGAAGTTCGATACCAGCAATTATCCCAAGGTACATCCATCCGACATTGAAACGGGGGTGAACAAGAAAATTGGGGGTATGTTCAAGGATGAAGCAGGTGGTGAACAGATCACGGAATTTGTCGGTCTTCGAGCCAAACTCTATGCCTTCAAAACGGATAATCAAAGTGAGGTAAAGAAGTGTAAGGGTGTGAACAAGGCAGTTGTGAGTAATAGTATAAGTTTTGAGGATTACAAGACTTGCCTCTTCAATGGCCAACCACAGAGAAGGAAGATGAATACCATCAGAAGCCATAAGCACGATATGTACATGGAAACCGTCAATAAAATTGCATTATCACGCGAGGACGACAAACGGGTGATAATGAAGGATGGGGTACATACTCTCGCGCATGGTCACTTCAGAATGCTATCTTCGTGAAAACTTTAAGATTTATTAATACATATATCTAACTAGACAAGGCTGGTATGGATTATTACGACTCAGAGGAACCTTATTCCAGCCTTGTCGAATCTTTTCAGTCTTTGTTCAAGAAAGCCGATGTGGAATATGAACAAAGTTGTCAGCATGATAGTGTGTATAATGATGACTCAGGGATTGTTATTTGTAGTCTCTGTAAAACTGAACTCGAATCGATGAACTACTCTCAACAAGAATAGGGGTATAACAGTTCAGCTGTTAGGTGTGATATGCGAAGATCCCCATCACCAAAGGGAGTTCGTACTGTATTCGAGAAACATAAATTGAATGTGCCTCCTATGATGATGGATATCATAGGAGCCAAGTATCAAAAGATTATCCATTATGAGGGTAATAAAGTTCTTCGCAGGCAGGGTCGTGATTCTGCGGTGGCTTCATGCTTGTTTTATACATACCAAGAATTTGGCGAATATTGTACGGTAGACTACATTAGAGGTTTGTTTGGACTCAAGCGAAGAGCCATGTCAAATGGTTTAACTATGTATTTGAAAACGTTCCCAGAGGCGCGAACCAACTACACTACACCAGAGAAACTTATCCCCTGGATAATGAGACTTACTGGGGTTGATGAATCTCATCACAAACGTATTTTGGCCATTGCTCAGTACTTTGACGCGACCTCAAAGATTCTTGAGCGTAGTAATCCCCATACAATTGCAGTGGGTATTGTATTATTTTACTTATGTTTGAACCAGGAGTATAAAAACCAAATGGGTATGACAAAGCGTGTCTTTGCCAATAAAGCTAGAATTTCGGATCTTACATTAATCAATACAGTTCGTGAAATGGTGGACATCTCAATGTTACTTCAGAACTCTATCAGGTGGTAATTCAGTATCCTCAGGTACAAACTGAAGTTCCTCGCGAACGAATCCTCGTCTTGGTCCTCCGTCCAAATAGTACAAAACTGGTTGACCCGGGGAAACCACAGTTCTGGATATATCATAAACTTCAAAGCTCCATATAGGATCCGTAGCCCTTCGTTTATCTCCACCTTCATCCTCACCGGGGGCATACAGATACCTGACTTCAACGTCTGGAGGCAACCTTTTCTCGTCCAATCCCACAGGCCGCTTGTATTCTGGAGGCTTAATATCAATTGCCTCCATTTTCAAAGCTTCCTCAGGCTCTTTACCAGTGATACGGGTGGGTTCGCTATTCAGAGCCTTCATGATGGCGGGCAATCTTTTCACACAAACTCTGGATCGGTCACCACTCACCATTTCCTGAGCGTATTGATGACTGAATAATGTCTCACCGATGGTACGATTGGCTCTCTCAACAAAAGCCTGAGCTCGATGATTACCAGCTTCACCCCCCCTGGATAGTTACCTTATGCTTATTCATCAAACTTGTCACATCACCCTTGAATTCTGTACCCGGATCCACCATTAATGTCCGCGGCCATTTCAATTTACGGGCATAAATCCTCTCGAAGGCATTGGCGACTTCCCCACTGTCCTTCGAAGTCAATGCTTCAGCATCCTTGTACCTGGAAGCAATATCAATCACGACTAGCGCATAGCGATATGTCTTTCTTCTCACTGTATCGTGAGGAAGAAACAACAAGTCCGCCTGATGAATCTGATTGGGCTTATCCACACCCCAATGTGGTCTGGGTATATACTTAGGGGCTGGGAGATATATTTGCCACAAGGCGTGCTTCTCCAACCACTCTCTGGCGACGTTTTCACTGACTTTGGTTGTGCTGGCCAATTTGGGTATGGCTGAGTATCCTTTCCAGTATCCACCAGTGGAGTAGTACAATTGGCTTAAAATATTATGATCACTCATTTATAAACGAGATTGTGAGTATCTAAAATGACTGCTATACCAGAAACGCTAAACCCTGAACGTATTCCTCGGGAATCGAAGGGTTTGAAAGAGCATGCAATATTGAATCGGGTCTCATTGACTCCACCTTTAGCGAACCCAGGTCAAATCCTGTATGTCGACATCCCCAAACTGGCGGATAATGATGTGATAGTACCCGGCAGCGTTTACCTCATATTTGATTTGAACGTTTCGGGACACAAGGACAATACCTTAGTCAACAATGTGGGGAGGAACCTCGTTTCAAGGCTCAGAGTTGTCTTTGGCGGGGAGACCATTCAGGATACTCAGAGATTCGACTTGTTCCAGACTTACCATGATTTGTACTTGCCAAAGGAGGGGCGCGCGGATAGGATGATAGAGGGCATTTCCTCCGATAACATGCGTAAACTCAGAACGAATGCCGGGGATAAGGACACTTCAGATGCAAAGGCTGTCAGGATGGCGGCTATCCACAACACTCAATACGCAATCCCCCTGGACCATCCAATCCTCCTGGACCATCCAATCCTCCGAGATCATGGAGTCTTCTGCCCAAGAGCACTGAAAAACACACTAAAATTTGAAATCACACTTGCCCCCGTTTCTGATGTTGTAGTGTACTCAAACGCTGAAGACCCTCCAAATTATACCCTCACCAACATTCATATGGAGTATTCGTCCATCATGAGTGATTATTTGGCGAATAGGGCATTGACCTCATACAGGATTGGTAAAGGGTTCATGTATGAGAACATAATCCTGGAAAAGACCTTCACAGTCTCCAGCCCTAATGATAAAGCCATTAATGAGCATATAAATGTCTCCAGGAGATCCATGACGGGGATATTATGCCTCTTCATAGACGATTATGCAGCGGGGACAAGGGATTTAGAGATGTTTGTGAACCCAGATATAACCTCAATCAGAATAAACATCGATGGGAAGCCAAATTGTCTCTATTCCAATGGGATGATACCCAGAGACTTGTGGAAATCCATAATCAAACGTTTTGGGGTGAGCGACTCCGTTCAAGAGGCGGATTTCTATACAGACAAATTCGCATTGTGGATTGACTTGAGGACTCATCCCGACAATCACATTCATGGCAGTGGACTGGCCCTAAATGAAACTCGCTATGGAGTTAAACTCCAAATTAGGCGCTGAAAGTCTGGAAGTGGCACATTTAATTGTTACATGTTCGTGGTCGCGGATGCAGTAATGGGGATTATGAATGCCGATCTAAAAGAAATAGTATATTGAGTAAGGGATGAATGAATTAAGAGACAAGATCCCGTTCAATTGTATCATTACTGGGCCCACAAATTGTGGCAAGACCCAATACCTGGTGGACCAGCTTCGAGGGCACTTTAGGGGCGCATTCGAGTATATTGTCTTGATCTGCCCGACTTATACCCATAACAAGACTTACAGAGACTTTGCAAAGGGGGACAAGAGATTTTGGGTACTCTCACCAGACGTGAGCGATCAGGACGAAATTAACAATTTGTTAACGCTTTGCTCCTCATTCTTCTCGGGTGAGAATACACTCATAATCTTGGACGATTGCGCTGTGTCCAAAGACTTGAAGAAGCGGTCAAACAAATTCATCGATCTGGCCTTCTCTGGGAGGCATAACGGGATATCCGTGTGGGTTCTCACCCAGCAGCTCACGTCGATCGCGAAACCGTTCCGAGAGAACGTCGCTTGTGTGGTATTGTTTTATAACCCATCCCAAATCGCGATGAAAATGTTATTTGAGGACTATGGTGGGACTCTGGAGACCGACGCGCGAAAACGCCTTGAAAAGGCACTCAAAAAGGAGAAGTATGCCAGACTGTGCTTTTGCTTACGCCACCCGTTCCAAAGTTATTTAGAGATACCCGCGATTGGGGTATAATCATGTCAACTCCTGAAGATATATTGAACGGTGAAACATCAGTGGGTAGTACCCCACCAGACAATGAGGTGGAGTCAAAGAGAGAGTCACTTTCAATATTAGCGTGCTTAGGTTCAACGAAAGAATACATTGGTACGGACATGGACTTCAAAGATACACTCAAACTATTGGATAAGGATGTTGATAAGTATTACAAGAGGTACCAAGTCGTGTCTGGCAAAAAGATCGCTGATGGGTTGGTGGACTCGTCATTTCAGTTGATAGCCCAGATTGTGAGCAAGTTCGTACACATAGATGACCAGGACACTCTTGTAAGTGACTGGAAGAATGATCAGTTGATACTAAAGGAGATCTCAGAGCTATCTGGCTTACTTGTACTAAGGGGTGGAAGACTCACAGCACTACTCTCAGCACTCATTCACGTTGCAAAACACTTCAAATTAAGTGAGCCTAGTGAGCCCGTACAGATAGTCCCAGCACAGCCCGAGCAGTAAACATAAGACTACTTGAAACTCCTAATAGAGACACCTATTAGGAGACTAAAATTTGGAACATGCAAAAGTGAGTTAAAGACTCGACTGACTTTAGGTACAAGCATACCAAAGCAAAGAGAGAAACATGTCAAAACCTCAACCTGTCTTAATCCGTCCTGGCTCTAAACTTGACTGGAGCACTATAACTATTGGAGAACCTAAGAGGAACTCCAAATATGGGTTCGCTGTCTCAAAAGTTTACGTGAAAGGTAAAAACAACGAGAAGCGACCCATATTCATTGAATTGACCAAGCAAAACGTTTGGGGGGTTTCAGGTAAGTGGAAATTTGGACTCAGTGTCAGGAAACAAACAAACAAAAACATAGAGGGATTTCAAGTCTCCTACCCAATGACATCTCGTGGTACTGTAAAGAAACCTACAGATGACGAGAGATTAACATTTGATATATTCGACAAGATGAGGAGTGTTACAGCAGATGCCATTAAGACTGATTTCCGTAAGGTTACAAGTGCAACAAATGAGGCATATAAAAAGTTTAGAGATGATCCTAAATTGGCGGTCAAACCAATGTATGATTACACAAAGGACAAAAAGAAACCCCAACGGGCATACCTTGAGTTTGATACTAAAGGCAAGGGAGAACAAATTAGGTGCAAGACTAGAATCTATGGACCTGATGACGAGGAATTAAACCCGTTTGATGTTATGTATGATGATGATGACCCTATTCTAAGGACTGCTCAAATTATTCTTCGATGGGATGAAATATTCTGGGGTGGTCATGGTTCGACTGGATATGGAGCATCTATGCGTGTTCATGTATCAGAAATAAGGTTAACTCCAGCGGAACATGATGATAAGTGTTCCGATGAATCTGACGATGACTCTTCTGATGAGTCTGACGATGGATATTCCTTCTTAACTAAGAAAGGAGATGATGATCCTTTTGCTACAAGTAGAAAATCAACTGTGGAGGAGGATCTGGCAGGTGCATCAAGTACCAACGATAATGAAGAGTCTCAAGACGAATTAGAAATACCCTCACCCTCACCCTCACCCTCACCGAAACCCATAGGAAGAAAAACTAAATTTCGAAAGAGAAAACAGGCCGAGCAGTAAACATTAAGACTACTTGAAACTCCCAATAGAACACCTATTAGGAGATTTAAAGATTAGATCTAGGGTTATCTACAACATGTCTGAGGAAAACACTGAGCAAATCACTAAGGAGCCCGTTAACAAAGTCAAAATCAAGGGCCCTAATAGAGTGAAAGCTGGAAAGAAGTTATCAGCTGACAATAAGAAGGCTAGGGAAGCTTTGAAGCGGGAGGAGGATAGAGAGGCTAAGGCCCGCCAAGAGGAGAATGATGAGGGCGCTTCTATGGATGTTAATGCCTGGATACCTAGTCTATCCTTCCAAAATGTGTTAACACTCGGATCCATTGGATTCGCCGCCTATGCCTTATTCACGAGTTATAAGAGTAAGATAGCTGACTTGCGTGTACCAGCATTGATGAGAGCATGAGGGCGGCTGACCAAGAAATTAATTTAAAAGATGGGTGGATGTAGTCCATAAAATGGCTGAGAACAAGCTCGTAAAGACTGTTACTGATTCTGCAGTACTCGTGGGGCTCGCCGCCGCTGTGGGTTATGTGGGCAAAAAGGCCCTGAGAGAATCGTTCATTGGCGATCCATCGTCCAGTATCATGAACTATGGTAAATGGGTCGCTGTTTTGGCGGCAAGCATGTATCTCAAAACTTACTAAGAGGACCAGAAGATACTACCCAGTAACTGATGGCAAGTATAGCGATAATGCTTGGTGGTGCATTACTCAATGCAACAGCCTTCATTGGTGGGAATTATATAGCAAAGGCCCTCAGTGGGTCATCATCCACCGATCTCCAACTCAAAAGGGAAAGGCACGACAAAGCAATGGAGAAATACCACAAAGACTATGCTGAGTACCAGGAAAAGAGGTTGGCTTATATTGACTTTATGAATAAGAGGAAGGGTGATGCGAACCAGGCTTCTGAGAACATATCAAAGACGGATGAAGCGCTGAAATTGTACAGTCAAGCCAATCCTCCCAGGTTATCTGACTATTACCGACCGAATGAAGACCAAAGAATGGGTGAGATGGCCTATGTTTCAAGTGGGATGGTAGCCCTGGGATACATCGCTAGCAAGTGGTTGTGATCAAAACTTACTTAGAGGATCAGAAGATACTACCAAATAACTGATGGAAAATTTAGCGATCATCCTCGGAGGTATAATCCTCAACATAATGGCCTTAATTGGTGAGATTTATATAATAAAGACCCTCATTGAGTCTTCATCCAATCTCCAACTGGATGATTACCAAATAATGAGGAAGATAGTCTATTTATACTGGAGTATTTTAGCCCTTGATATCATGAGAAGCCGGCTGTGATAAACTAACTTAGAAACTTCCATATTGGACTTCAAATATGGAAATTGATCCTGAGCTCGATCCAACTAAACTAAATGAACCAGGGGCCACTGATGGTGGTGACGATGGGGATGAAACGCTTTATCTTAGCCCAATAGCCAAGACATCCACCACTCGTGTTGACCCTGATATGGAAGAGGAAACGTCATTCATCGATGATACTGATGAAACCAGGGCCTTGGTACGAAGGGAGGGTGACCGAGATTATGCTTTGGATGAGATTAAACGCAGGTTCCCCAAAGCCGATACTTCCAAATTCATGGCCAATACGGATGAATATGGTAGAGTGTTCTTGAAATTGATCAGAGGCAATCCCAAAAAACATTACTTGTTCAAGGGTGAAGGTGAAGTGAACGATAAGTTCCCCAAAACCATAAGGGACAGTCTAGGGCCAAGCGCGGACGAGATTGTGGAAGCCAATGACGGCCAAATAACGGAGAAAAAGGGGGCCCTCACCAAACTTAAGGAGAGACTAAGATTCCATCGAGACAAGCCACTGAAAACACCAGAGGAGGAAAGGCAAATGGAGGATCTCGAAAGAGAAATTGGCGAACAAGAGCGAGAGATAGGTAGCCTGGAGGAGGAGAATGAGCAAATACAGGAGCGAATGTCACTGCGAGACCGGGTGAAAGCTATCTTCAAGAAACATGGGTTCACAGTATTTGCCGTCGTGAGTGCCGTTAGTGTGGTCATTAGCGTTATCGTGTCTAATTTTTCCAAAGGGCTCTCAAAATTGGGGAAAGGCGTTGGAGATGGGCTAAAGACCATCAGTAAGAAGCTTGGCGAGATATTGCCTGGTATGGTGGGAGCGATCGTGAGCTTTCTGTTCAAGACTGCTGGAGACGTCGTTTCATTCCTGGGGAAGAACGCTTGGCTATTGATAGTCGCGGTTGTAGTGTACTTTGTAGACCAATTAAATGTTTGAATGTAAATGTGGAGCTATTGCGTCAAAGAGAGAAAGGAGACTGAATGCGTGCCTGGTAGTGAAACATACACCAAAACCTGTAAGGGCACGTATATGATGAAGTGTAAATGTGCCAGCTGTGGGATAACCAAGGCTCGGTTCCTCTCAGAGGCTGAGTATAAAAATTTAAAGGGGTCCAACTGATAATCCAAAATGCTGAGCGTTACAATGTACGAGTCTGAAACGAGGGTGTATTTGGATCCTCCCCTGGATAAGATTCGGGAGATACAACTCCTGGATTGTAAGATACCCAAACGGTTGGTGAATTTCAAAGACCGCCAGGGTTTACTCAAGGAGGATAATTGCCCCTTCATGGATCTTTCTCAATGATACTGAGAATGCCAAGCTCTCAATCATTGAGACTGATACTGTTGATTACCTGTATTCCAACAAGGGGCATAACATTAAGCTTTCGAGAGGGCTGCAAGTTGGGCTGGGGGTGCCTGAAGTCATAAAACCTGGCAAATTATACCCCATAAATGTCCAGATCAAAGAGCCTCTTAGACTTCCTTGCAGTCTAGTGGGTAATCGTTCGTCCTATATGAATAATGGTCGATTTGGGGACTCTGTGAAGATCTCCCCCTCGTATCTCCTTGCCAACATACCCTCACAGGATTACGCAGCCATACCAGCTCAAAGATTTAAAACTCCCATAAATCACTTCACTATAAGCATTATGGACAGTGAAGGGAAAAAATTGGATCTGAAGGGGTCTACCATCACCGTCAGTTTGAGATTCAGATAACATTTTAAAAGGACGTGAAAATCATAACTAAGCATGGATGAGTATAACAGAATCTATCCCGAATTGCCTCCAACGGCGCCTCCTCCTGATGGTGCGACTTTCAGACTACAGCAATGTTGTGAGGCTTTGAATAAGCTAAAGACTGAATTGAAGCATTATGAGATGGTCCTGAAAAAGTACAATCGGTCAAAAGGCGCGCTCATAAATGCAAGCTCGACCTGTGGTATCCTATCTTGTATTTTGGCGGCAGGTGGTTTGGGCACATCTCTGAGTGGAGTGGGGATTGTAGCCGCCATACCCTTGGGAGTAGCAAGTGGGATCCTTGTCTTCACGTCCATAGCGTGTGAACAAGTCTCCAAAAGTCTATCCAAGAAAGCGGTCAAGCACCAAAGTACCGTTACCCTGGCCAAAGCCAAAATAAATACAATAGAGGACCTCATATCGAAGGCGCTTCGTGATAACAAGATCTCTGACGAGGAGTTCTCCTTGATAATCGAAGAGCTTAAGAAATTTGAAAAGCTTAAGGCTGAGATCCGACTTAAGGCTCAAAAAAGTCCAATGAAGGGGGACGATCCTGTAGTTGTGAAACAGAGGGTCTGAGAAGAGATTCTCAAAGAACTAAAAGGAGGGTCATAACCATAACGTACGATATTTGAGAACCTCCACAGTCCTTGCAATATGATTTAAACTTGTTATGTGGACATATTTGCGAGCCTCCACACTCTTTACAAAATGATTTCTGCCTACCATAGGGACATATTTGTGAGCCACCACAATCTCTAAATTGTCTTTTCCTTCTCTTACCGTGTGGACATTTGATCGAATTTTTAACAACCCGTTCAATCTTGGGCCAAACTTCATCCAAACTATCCTGTGGGATGTTAAACAGTGTTTTAATAATTTCTTTATTTCTGTCAACAGCTTTCACTGGCAAGCTCTCCATGATTCTCGCTTGTGAATATTAACCACGGCTTTAAAACATTTTAGTGGTAGCGCGAGACCGATTCCACTTTTTCAAAAAATGCGATTCAGAAAAAGTGAAATGTCCTAAAGCGAAATGAGGCACATTAAAGTGGGAGAATGGGACTTGAATGCACTTTTGAGATTTTGAGCCAGAATGCCCACTTTTCAACTACTCAGGACGCAATGACGTGCTCTGGATGCAACACCATATAAAGTACACATACTGGATGCCTCTTATTATACACTGACCGATGATTAAAATACATGTGTTATTGCCAAGGGCATCACCACTACAGTGTAACAAAAGATGGTTCTTATGCCAATGGCCAATGTCTAGTGCACAGTAGTATTAGTGTTCAAACTACTCAAGCTCCTGGTTGTAAACGGCTCTGTGAAATGTTGACTTAACCACAGTTAGATACTTACAGAGGTAATTCCTCAAATGACTTGACAGAATGGAGTGGTGAAGTAGGATCATTCCTTTGTACTTCAACTTCATTCTTATTTTGCAATGATGCTTCTGCAGCCACACTTGGACTTTCTGTAATCAAGCATGTTAGGTACTACACGTCATTGATAACTGGTGAAAATTATGGTGATAAAGTAGAACACCAAATAGTTGTAACAAGTCTCCTAGTGAAATACTTTTTAACAAAGGGAAATAAGTCGCCTGTATCCTTTGCCAAACTGCTCAAATAACTTACAGTTCAAAATATTCTTTTCTGCCTAAGTTAATCTCTTTGACCTCCCAGATCTAACTTTGAAGTCTCATTTATTAGTATTATACACTTCATTATTTCTATGATACAATTGAAGGACAACTGATTAAGTTACACTGCAGATCAACTAAATCAATTGTCCTTTTTTTCTTGCCTATTTGCTTAACAAACATAGCACCAATATTGTCTCCATGTAACACTCCAGTCACTCACAGTAATGGAACAGGTTTCACTGTTAAGAACCCCAGTTTCCAGCTGTTATTATCTTGTCTGTTTTTTGGTCAGAGAACAATATTATTGGACTGGTGAACTGAGACTTTTAAGGGCTTGACTGCTGAATACCCAGCCACTTCATTAACATACTGATGAATAACACTAGAGTCCACTGTAATATGCCTCGTTCTTCAAAAGCCTCTGACACATGTAAATGAAGTGGCTGGAAATTCAGCAGTTACTCCTTTTTAAGTTACAATCATTATTTTGAACCAGCCTAGCATCAAATTATGTCTGATTATTGACCCTGTAAACAAAATACAAAGGGATCTGAAATATGGAAATAGAAACTTGCCATCTTAGCTTAGCATTTGTGAACCTCAATGCAACACTAGACTGGTTTGGTATCAGGCTCGGTTCAGATACCGCTTCACTCATGTGCCGAACCGAACCGATGAATTATGTCCAGCAAAAGAGTGGTGTCTGAATCAATTCGGTGTGGCAACGTTGTTAAGTTCGACAAGGTCTGCCGCATTATTTGCCACTGGGGTGGTAAAAGATTCATATGGCACTCTTCTCACAAGCTGAACCAAATGCATTAATCATGACAATGTATGATGCCTTCTCTGTATATAAATACATACTAGGTTTGACACATGGTACGCCATCTGAGTCAGCTGTTGCATGTCGCTCCAAAGTCGAACCTAATTCAATTAGGTTCGGCACATGAGTAGAGCGGCTTCTGAACTGGGCCTTACCAAATAGGTCTATCAGTAAAATCTATAAAATGCCGAATTGTCTTAAAATTGCTTAACTTCAGAAAGTGTGGATGTGCAGCAGCTATCTAATCAGTAACAGAAGGAGATGGACAAAACACTGACCCCCAGTCCATGGACTACGCAAATGGACTACCCAATGGACTACCCAAATCCATTGTTCCAGTATAATAATTCAAAATGGCATAAGTCATCCTTCAGCCACCATATTAATAATTATACTGGAACAATGGATTTGGGTAGTCCATTTGGTAGTCCAATTGGGTAGTCCATGGAGTGGGGGTTAGTGTTTTGTCCATCACCGTAACAGAAGCTACAAATTCTTCAAGTTAATGGACTTGAATGGCCATTAAGCTATAGGTTTCTTTCTTCATTGTATCTCCCACAAAATGCAATGGGGTCACAATGATGATTGTGGATCCCACTGTGTCAGACATATTAGGTCAAGCTCTTTAACACTCAGCTCGATAGCAGAGTTATTTATTCTTACCATCACTTTCTTCCAGGGCTGGCTTTTCATCTGGAGTCGAATTCTCTGTACTATTGTTATTTAATTTCAGCTCATTAACCTGCAAAATACACATGCATCTTGTTCAATATGCCACTTCATGAAGTGCGAAAAGAAACGCGAGTCGCGACCAAGTATCTTCACTAACTTATTAAATTTGTAGCCTTTAAAACATTTTGAAGCAAAACTTTTAAGGCTAAATAAAACCAGATCTGAGGCCTCGTGTCTGAACGGTTCGGAACGAAACCACACGCGCTAGACCATAGTTAATAGAGGGAGACTCTATTAACTATGGCTATAGACAGAGACATCTAGCATTTCACAAGCATAAATTTTACTTACTTTACTCGAGATTTCTCTCTCTTGTTCGTCGACTTGAGCCGCCCAATCTTCATCGGGCACCGAATTTTTACCTGCCATACTGAATAAGTATGAAATGTTTTGATGGGCAAATAGCCAATTTGTTACCGCTTTTGAAGTTCGACTTGCCGTATAGGTTCGGTTTTGCAGAGGTGACAGGCAAAAGCGTTTCCGGTGGCTCTCTCTGAGGACTGGGAGTCAGTATTTCATCAGTCGATAGGACATCGACCATTCTTTCCGACTGATTCCGATGATTAAAAGTGATGTATTTTAATGGTTATTTATCCTTATCTTTGGGTTACTCTTTTTGGATGTTTCCTTCTCCTTTCTGAAAGAAAGTTACTGGCCTCTTCACCACACTTGAACGATAGTGCAGGTTGAAAGATGCTGAACTAATACAGTGTAGTAGTCAATATTTTATCGCTGTGCTTCACCGAAGTTGCCTAGCACTGAAAAACAAAATGGCGGTGGATTGAACATGCATTCTACAAACGAACTGAGGAGAAATCAATCTGAAGTTAAGGACAACTGTGATGAACAAGCTGAAATCAGGGCAACAGAATCCTCTGCTGGAAGGCGATTTGGTG
The DNA here is from genome assembly GCA_949710005.1 of Ricordea florida. Lineage (NCBI taxonomy): Eukaryota > Metazoa > Cnidaria > Anthozoa > Corallimorpharia > Ricordeidae > Ricordea > Ricordea florida. Next base: position 8,775,949 of record OX453272.1, on the reverse strand, counting down.
ATGGTGAGAAATATCATAAAACTGGTTTTAAAGTTTAGGTTTTTCCTTTAATTTACCGAACATGATTGTCAATTTACATGCCACCAGAAATAAGGAAATTAATTGTATTTACAGCCAGGAAGAATTTGACAGTCATTTCATCTTTATTAACTGTTCATGTTCTGATCTAGGCCTTCTAAAAAAGAAGTAACATTAAAATTTGTATTCCTGGCCAGCTCTTGTATTAATATTTTTATATAATTTTATACTGAATGAATCATAGACAATTTTAAATTACAGAGTAACCTTTTCACCCATGTTATATTGATCACTGCCCGTACGAAACGAGCAGATCTGCAGCAGATCTGCAACAGATCTGTTTTGACAAAAACAGATCAACTGCAGACTAATTTATCGTCTGCAGAGTCTGTTTTCAGTCTGCTGCAGACGTTAAGCTTACTCTTCGCAATTTTAAGACTGCAGACGAAAAACAGACTAACAACAGATCTGCAGATTATCTGCAGCGTATGCAGATGATCGGTAGTTTCGAAAACGAAGCACTCGAAAACGAAGACCGAAGCACGAAGCACCCAAATCTCGAAAACGAAGCACCCAAATCTCGAAAACGAAGCACCCAAATCTCGAAAACGAAGCACCCAGAAACTCGAAAACGGTCTGTCCTTTATAAACACGAGACCAATGTAAATACAGCAGAAATCAAGCGCGATAACAAATCGAATGCAGTTCGAATCTACTCAAGTTGTAAATGCATTTCCGCCGCTGCGTGGGAGGCCCGGTGGGAGGCTATGTTTTGGACGTGATCAGGAAACCGAGAACATTTCTAGAATGTTACTGTATTGCCAGTAAAAGCCAATCAGGCGTTAGTCTCCTACACACAGCCGTCCCTTGTCTAGTCACTGCTGCGTGGGGGACTAATCAGGGGTGAGAAACACTAACGAAAATTGATTTTCCTTTTGTTGTAGTTGAAATTTTGTATGAATTTTAATGCGTTGCTTACACGTTATTTTAGTTGAGACAATTTGATTGTTTGTTACATGACATTTGATTTTTTATGCTTTTTATCTATTTGAACTGCGCCGCCTCACCCGGGCGCCTCATTGAATAATAAAAAACGCAGCACTAATGAAGACAAGTTTTAAGAGTGAGATTTGTTTTTAACACTTTCACCACTGGTCACGTTGCCTTTTTCACACCTCTGCGGTTTTTTAAAATATTGCGCAAGTCAGATCAGTCTTGCCGAGTCTCGTGTCGGGATGCGCTGAGTAGAGCTTTGATAATGGAGTTTAAAGTGCCTCTTGTCAAACCAAGAACAACTGTTGATTGCTCTGGACTACTGATTTACGACTTTTCAAAATTCTTTAACAAAGAGGAAATAGGAAAAGGTGCGTATGGAGCAGTTTTTACAGCTGACTACCCTTTCAATGGTATCGACGGCAAGGGTCAGGAAAAAGTTGTCGTGAAGAAGATGCTAGGTGAGGATCTACAAGACAAAAAAGCCTTCGTCAAAGAGGCAAGGATCCTTGAAGGACTTAAACATCAAAACATAGTCCGCTTTAAGGGTATCTGTAACAATCCTTTTGCGCTCGTTTTAGAACATGTTTATTTTGACTTTAAACCCTTCGGAATGGAAACGGTGGTAAGCTCGCTTGCGGACTTTGTCGCCATTCTCGATAGTTTTGACTGTGAAGGTTTTGATGGCCCACACGTGTTCAGCACTATATGCAAGGACATTGTGGCTGGTCTTCATTATCTCCATGGCATTGATGTTTGCCACCGGGATTTAAAACCGGCCAACATCTTAGTCAGCAATCAGCATTACTGTGATCTGCATGCTGATGATATCACTCGAGCCTGGAGTGACAGCCCCGTAGTCTGTAAATTGACTGACTTCGGTGAAAGCCGCTCGAAGGAATTCCAGACTAATTCCCTCCTCACATCGCAAACCAGCCGTGTAAATCGTGGCACACCCGTATATATGGCTCCCGAAATCCTTGATGGAGCAACAAATAAAATAAAAAATAAAATAATATAAAAATAAAATAAAATAAAAATAAAAATCTAAAAATCCAAAAATAAAAATGCAGAATGTCGGTAGTATAGTTGTACTGATTCTTGTGTGGATGGGATCGGGAATTCACAGCAACTAGTACTATCCCCGTACAAAATGATGAGCGTTTTCCATTCCATTCCTCCTTAAAGGCCACTTGCAAATTAGTGTAGTTAAGGGTGGATCGATGGCATAAAAAGCATATCTCCAGGCTTCGCCCGACCGACCGCCTTCTCAGTAGCTTAACTCTCCCTTTTTTTATTGGCTCCTTTTATTTTAAAATTCTCCTGTTCCCCACCATAGAGCCTGATCCCAGGCTATTACCCTGGAACAAATTCTGCCTGGATCTGATCTGATCACGCAGTGTCATAAATATCCAATATGTTAGACTGCAAAACAGTCGGTTTTCTCAAAATCAGTAAAGAAGTCGGTAAAGCGTGGCGTAAGAGTAATACGCGCGAGCCTCACCCTCCGTTTTCAGCCTCGTTTCAGACCTTTTGTAGTACTGCTCACGCGTACTTGAATACGCCAAAATCTGCTGACGGACAGTTTTGAAGTTTAAATAAACATGCATATGTACCGTTCAGTTAAACAGTTGGCACGCTCTTATAAAACCTTGGGATGGATTTTATGGACCTTTGGAGGTGCGGACGCAAGACGTAAAGTTGCAGTTATTAAACCTACAGTGGTTTGGAGCTTTGGGTGCTTCGTTTTCGAGTTTTGGGTGCTTCGTTTTCGAGATTTGGGTGCTTCGTTTTCGAGATTTGGGTGCTTCGTTTTCGAGTTTTGGGGTCTTCGTTTTCGATCTAGGGTGCTTCGTTTTCGAGATTTGGGTGCTTCGTTTTCGAGATTTGGGTGCTTCGTGCTTTGGTCTTCGTTTTCGAGTGCTTCGTTTTCGAAACTACCGCAGATATCTGCAACACGTTGAAGTCCAAAAACCGGATCGATAGACCATTGATTGTATCGTGACTTCGGTATAAACCTTAGTTGCATCAGTCATTACTGGTTCGTTTTGAAATTTAAAATAAAACAGTTCGATTCTACAGATAAAAAGATAGTCGAAAATTGAAAATGCGTACTCCCCAGTAAATAAGAGGCATAAACGGTAAGCCACTAACGTACAACGCGTTAGTAAGTCAAATGAGCAGTGCAGGGCGAATTGGTGTTAAATTCCCAGTTCCAAACGCTCAGGAAAAAAAAACAATTTCATTGATCGACATATCAGTGTTGATAGAACAACGATACGAAAGTTGAAGTAACACGTGAATGAATCAATTTATCTACTATGATTATTTGTCTTACCTACAACAGCTTCAAAACATGAGGAGACGATCTTCTCATCAGTTGTCGTGATTGACATGAAGGTCATGCCGACGCTTAAATCGAAAACACTTCTGGAATTGTCACGCCGGCGCTCCTCCGATCTGATCCCTTTTAAAACCATCCTTCTGACTTATTTAAAACTCAATGTAGATATATCCCAGCCATGAAGAAAATGAAATAAATGTACAAATTATCTTTACCTTTACTTGCTGTTCTCGACAAAGAGAGAAAACTACAAGTGAAATCTCCTCGGCCTCTGCGAATATGACAGATTCTCCTGGCTGATACCGGACACCTTTCACACTTGAAACGTCAGTAGGAGATGTTGCTAACACTGATATTCCTTTACCTTTCAGTTGAAGTGTCACATTCAAAGTTTGCACGCAAACAAAACAGTCCAAAGAAATTGCTTTTTGATATAAGAAGATGGATTTTGCTAGTTCTTTGGACAGATTTAAATAGCGTCGCAAGTACATTATGCCGGAGAAATCTTCGAGGGCTTAGATGCCATGGTTGACTGGGAGGAGGAAAAGGCAGAAAGGAAGACCGGTAAAAAACTCCCTACTCAGGAAAATTATTAAGACTGGGGTTGGTGGTTTTTCAACTGATTTAAGACTTCTTTTAATGTAACATTCCAGTTTAACTAAACTCTGATGATCGTTCAAAAAACAGGGTAATTATCAGAGGTGAAAAGCAAATCGAGAAACAATTTTATTCACAGCATTCGTCCAGAGTAACGGTGATGTGATTTACAGATTTTTGTAGCTTGAGCAGATTTGCGTGCACATTGCATATACGTAGCTGTAGTAAATAGTAACATTTAAAGATCAGTTCACGAGGCTTGGATCATTTAAAAGGGTAGTTTTTGAAGCGAACAGCCAATTCAGCCATGCAATTTCTTAGTACAATTACGTTAATTTTGGCGCGCAAAATAGAAATAATTACTATGCAAGCAAGTCCTGCTCCACCTCAAGCCGCCGGACAGTCGTTGTAATAGTTGAACTTGAAGCTTGCAGTTGGATTTTGTGGTAGGTTTTTTTCTAAATCTCTCAGAGAATGAAAACACCACCCAAAAACGCCAAAGGAAGAAGTCTCAATTGGCAATGGAAATTGATGAAATGGATTTCATAGATAATACTGTAAGAAAATACTTTAAATTCCTGCTAGTTGTATTATTTGCTTTATCTGTCAACAGTAATTGTTTACTTTTGATGAATAACAGACCAACCTTCTCTATGAATCTTTTAAATAAACGTTATTTGATTGGTGCATTTTGTGGGCTTTTTGTTTAACATGATAGGCTGATTTCGTCTGCAGAGCGTCTGCAAATTTGCAGACTTATTGCAGATCGTCGCTGCAGAAGCTCTGCAGACATTCTGCAGATATTCTGCAGACATTCTGCAGACATTCTGCAGATAATCTGTAGATTGTCTGCAGATCTGCTACAGATGTACCAGCAGATCTGTAACAGACTATAAACAGATCTGCTCGTTTCGTACGGGCGAAGCAGCAGTGACGCAATGAAATATCCGTTTACAATGCTTTTTTTTATAAAACTTGTTGAGGAAAATGTTTTTGTTTTCATGTCTACTTTTTTTGTTTTTTTTTTTCTCTTTGCCCTCACAGTGTCTTAAAATGGTTCACAGGGATCTAAACATAGTAAATCATCTAACCATTTTAATATTCTGGGGGAATTAAGTCAGTTACAGTAAATTCATTCAACAGTAGGCCAGCAGGTAAACTAGGACGAGCAAGTCAGGAAAGAAGAGTACACATGAAGAATAAAAAATATAGATCATTTGTTTCTTTCGCCATCAGGGAAGGTTGGTCAGCGTCCTCCATCACAGTGCAGAGAGAGACCCTTGTCTAGCCATTCACTGGACAGTCCTTTTCCACTGAAAGAAGTGCTGCAGCAGAGAAACCATGGGTCATTATCCTATGCTAACTCTGATCAGAAAAAACCTATATATAGTTTGCAAAGACAAAATGCTGTTAATAATATTGGCTTTGGAAGTGAATATTAGGAGAATTTTCACCATGGTGACCTTCTTCCAAGGCCTCCTTCTCGCCCTAGGTTAGCTAAAGGCAGTGTTCGTTCAGTGTCGAGAACTGAAAGAAAGCAGTTAACAAACCAAGTGGATATAGACATTCACAACAAGAAAGATCCCCTTCCACCTCCTCTAAAACCACAATTGTCATTTTCAAAATATAAACCACTACCATCGATTGGCACAGGACAAAGTGCACCATACACAGAGATTTTTTCTGATAACCCTGCAGTCATCAATACCGTTGACACCGACCAAAGTTTACTGCAAAGCACAAGTAATCTATCATTACGAAATGATTTTCCACCTGAGCTCCTTAAGGAACCTAGTGAAACAGAACTAGGAAGACTTCATGTTGCTGTTAGGCTTCCTAATGGATCTCGGCATGAGAGGTGGTTTAGACACACAGACACTTTAGGGATGGTACTGCTTTTTGCCGAGACTGTCAGTGATGCTAGGCTTCCTCCTTGCAAGTTTTTCACCAATGAAATCCCCAGGCACGTGTTTGATAATCTTTCTGCAACTCTTACTGAAGCTGGTATCAGCTCTAAAACTGTTCTTTATCTTGAAGAGGTTGACGATTTAGAATAATTTTATATTACTATGTATAGCAATGATAATAGTAACATAATATATAAATGTAGATATCTGTCCTCTGGGTTTTATTTATTCTTTATGAGTGTTTCTTTTTGGCAGGTAATTTATTGACTGTGGGATAGTAATATCCCTTTTAATACAGTAATGTTTTGTAAAAAAGCTAGGTGTTGACGCTTTCTTCATCAGAAAGATTTTACTGAATTTTCATGATAGAAATCAATTTAATAAAGAAATTAAACTAGTAGTTTTTATGCCTGCAATTTACAGATGTAAAGTTCGACTTGTAAATATAAGGCTTCAATAAAAGAATTTTCCACTCTGTAATTTACACGTGTATCCCGAATCAAGATACAAGTGCAAATTTCAATTGCTGCAGCCTTATACAATTATTGTAACTCTGCTTGAATGCATGTGTATTTTAAACATATGCAACATTTTATATCTCTGCTGTCTTTTCAATATATGCGGCTTTGCTTCCTCTGCTTCCTATGTTCTCAGTCATGTTCTTAAGAAAATTGTTGAGCATATTATCCAAACAACAAAAGTTGTTTTTAGGCCTGCTCGTGAGGCACTACAAAATGGTAGTTTTGGCGCCATTTTCGTCGACATTTTAACAAAGAAGGCAAAACGAGAAACATGGGAAACGATTCACACTCAACGAAACGGCGTTGGGGAGAACATAGACAGCGCCAAAACCCTGCGAGACGTTCCATGGGCCAATATTTGGCGCTCTACAACTAAAAAGGTTTTTTGTTTTTGAGGCGGTGCGAGGACCTGAAATGCAAGGACCCCCGTCCATAACGGACTAGTGCACCAACATCGATGGGAGGGAACCCACTGAATGTGACCAGTTCGCCAACTTAATTCGCCGGGGAATCGAACCCCGCATCCCATTTAGAAATTGCACATGAGTAAGTGCCGAAGGAACGTAGCAAGAAATTGAAACTGAACTGCGAGGGTTACGCGAAAAGCTGTAGTGCAATGCTTTTCCCCTCTGCACATTGCGGGAAATTGCACAAAAGTGCCAACTGTACCTCAGTTCAACCAGTGAAGGAGACCGAGTGCACAGAGAAAGAGACAAAAGCCAAAACAGAATTTGGCAGAAAACAGCACAAACAAAGAACAAGGATCTAAAAAGTGAAGAACAAAGAGTTGCCTCGCACTTGGCAAAGAACACCATTTCCGCCCCACTGGCAATGGAAAAGGGAGGCGCTTTCTTGCGGATTCAAACCGCTTGAAGTACAGGGTCAAGTAAAATGTGACCCTGGCTTTGGCTATAAGCAAGGACGGACAGAGAGAAAGCGATAATCGTTCCGTTGACTCCACACTAACAATTTTAGCACGTGCAGGAGGTATTGGAAAACCCGAGGCACGCATAAGAGTTCGTCTGGACTGAAACCAAAACGAACGTGTCGCAGACAGATAGAGGGGGCGGTAGGGGCAGCAACAAAACGGAGATGGAGACTGTATCCAATTCAGGCCGCGAAAACAAGAGATGATCAATGCAAGAGATTCTAAGACCCCGCCGCAGAAGCAACCCGCAGAGACGTCCAGGCCGAAGGATGACAGGCGCTCGGCAGTGTATGGGACACCATGGGCTACTTTCCAGGCGAAGTCAATAGCCTTGCGATCTAGCGGGCATACAGAAAGAGAGCGCCACGTGGTACGCCAGTAAAGCTCACCAAATATCGGGCGATATTTGGCAACACAATGGGGCACAGTAGAGTGTCGTGCCAGCAAAAAACTATACACTTGCTTACAAGTGGTCGAGGATACCAGAAAAGCGTCAGCATGCAGAGCTATATCCAAGAACAAATCCCCCCATGCTAGATGAATAAAAACCTCCCACCAATTGCCACGCCTTAAACATAGCGGCGTAAAAAGGAGGGAGCCTTGCCAAATTGTAGGCAAAGGGCCTAGAGAGGACTGCTACCGAGTCCACCCCGTAGAGGAGGTGACACCAGAAAGAGAGCGTGGATACCCATGCACCATCGGAGGTAAGGAGACGCCGAACCCATTGAATTAGTAAGGCCCAGGTTTGGAGTTAGACAGAGACTAGAGCAAAACCACCGTTAATTGAGGGTTGAATGACAACTTGCATGGTCACCAGATCTTTTTTCCCACTCCGAAAGAAACGAAACACCAAAGAATTTAGCTCCGCCAAAATCCGATCCGGTAAGTGTACCAAAGAGGCCGCATACCACAAACTAGACAAAGCTAAGGCATTGGAGACCAGTGCCTTTCCTTGAAGAGACAAAGAGCGAGAGCGCCAGGATGACAAATATTTCTCAATCACCTCTACTCTGGATCGTCAATTGGCCACATCGAGGTCACCGTTTCCAACGAAAATCCCCAAGGTCTTAATTTTGTCCGAAGTCCAATTAATAGGCACTGGGCCATCGGTCCTACCTCGCCACGCTCCAAGCCAGAGACCCTCGCATTTGTCCATATTCAATTTTGAGCCCGTGCCTCTCTCGAATGAAGAATAGGTGGTGAAGACCGCGACGAAACAACAGCCGACGTATCATCAGCATACAGAGAGAGGACGGGCAAAGTTGCCGGGCGTCCAGGAAGACGGATTCCCTCAATATCTGGGTTAGCCCGAATGTTAGCGGCCAACACCTCCATAGTCAAGTCATATAAGAGGGGAGAGAGGGGGCAACCCTGTCGAACCCCACGAGATGGTTAAAAGAAAGGGGAAGTAAAACCTTTAATAAACACGGCCGATCGGACTTCAGTGTACGGCAATTGGACCCACCGAAGAAAAGAGGGTCCAAAACCCATAGCACGCAGGGTGTTGAAAAGAAAGGGCCAATCCACACGATCAAAAGCTTTCTCTTGATCGAGAGAGAGAATAGCCACAGGAAGATCTTGTTCAGTGGCTAGCGCCGATACATCTCGCAAGAAGGCCACATTTTCCCGAATATTTCGTCCGGGGACACCGCAGGTTTAATATGATCTGGAGCGACCGCGCTACTTATGACCTTTAATAAGCCAGAGCCCTAGCGCAAAGTTTATAGTCTACATTGAGCAGGGTGACCGGACGCCAGTTTTTCATGAGGAGTCGATCTCCCTTCTTGGGCAGGAGAGTGATGAGCCCGGATCGCATGGATAGAGGAAAGCTACCTTTTTCAGATGATTAATTAAAAACCCCAACCACATCATTACCCAAAATAACATCCCAAAATGCTAAATAAAACTCGGCAGGTAAGCCATCCAAACCTGGAGACTTATTAAGCGCCATGCCTTGCAAAGCCTTAGAAACCTCTTGCATGTGAGGAGAGAAGACCCTCACAAGTCTGAGACTGTCCTGAAGAAAGGTGGTCGAAAAAATGAGAGAGGAGGTCAGCTTGAGTATCCAAGTCTACCTCACTCAGGCTCGCAGAAAATAAAGAGGAATAAAGATCAGCCCAATTGCAAGTGGAACAAATCCCCTCGGAAGAAGTAATTAAGTTCCCATTTTTGTCGTAAATGGCCGACATACAGTTGTCCGTCGCTCGCTTTTTCTCCAAACGGAAGAAAAAGGAGGAGGACGCCTCTCCTTCCTCGGCTCATCTGATGCGAGAGCGTATCTGGGCACCTCTTGCCACATTCAGATCTAAGTGAATTGAAGAAGACTGATGCTGGGGGGAATTGGAGAGCTTACTGAGCAAGACGAGACTTTCCTCGATGTTTTAGGACATGAGAGTGCTAACATAGGGTTAATGAAGTTGGAAGGTTCCGACACTATTTGGAGTGGGGATCTTTGCCACAAATCCTAGCGTTGAAGGTAAAACAATAAGCCCTATTTTAATAATTCAACCCTGTTAAATGTGGGAGCGTACCAGCCCGGGGCGGGGGGAGGGGGTGGAGTGAAATGATAATGCTATTATAATTTTTTTTTCATTGCCAAATCAAAAACCGTACCAAATGAGGTACCTCATCTTAGACCCAGAGACCCTAAACCCCAACCTGCTGCCCGTACCCTTTCGCAACACGGGCGAACCAGGGCGACTGCTAACCCAGCAGATAATAAAGTTGTCGTTGTTTTCAACTTCTTTGAACTAGGTGGAGTTGGATGTTACACCGGGGAAGCTGTAGTGCGGTAGGTACGTGGTGTAAGCATCATATAGTGGTTCCCCGTTAGTGAATATATCAGTGGCATACATTGCTCTGCATAGCATTACACGATACTTACACCACGTACCTACCTGTAGTGCAAGCTTCTACCGCTGAAACTGGCAATGGTGAGAAGTAGAAGAAAGAGGACTTAACGGTGCTGGCTCGATACAAGCAGACAGTCGCGGAAACACCAACGCCAACAAAAATACGATGCGAGGTCAGCAGAAGAGGACATATTGCGCCTTACAAAGGGAAAGCTCTAACTAGAAAGCATAAGACTGAAACTGGAGATAAAAAGGCTTAGAAATGATATTGAAAATTAATCAATTAAAAGGGTGTCCAAAATGCAAATTAACATGACGATATCTGTGAATCTTTTGGACATTTGCCGAACTTATACATTATAATACTTTTAATATAGTTGAATACTGTAAATTGCCTCCGGTGAAAGGTTTATACTCTCTTCCGGCTTTTTCCTTTGGAGGTAACGTCAAGTCGATGTGGACTTTGTGTAATAGATATGTAATGAATATCGTCATTGAATAACAAGTGACATATTAATTTGGCACTTCTATGAAACTGAAGTTTCATAGAAACTGAAATCGAGGAAAAAACGGGCGACTATTTCGTCTTTTGACTGTTTTCTTTTAAAGATATTTTAAAACTTCCAGTCAGTTTGAAGTGTGTGTTATATCATTCCTCTCACTCATAGGAAGTGCTGCAGCAGTTGCTGCCATCTACTCCTATTGTTCAGCTCCATGGTCGCCGGTGATATCCAAATTATCGTCGTCAATGTTAAGATCTGCATCGTCCAGCAGATAATCGCCATTATCGCTAAATAGAATGCAGAGGTTGTGCAGAATAATTAACCGGCTGCACATTAGCTGTGCAGCTCTTTTCATGTTTCTCACTCTCGTTGCCGTCTGTAGAGCGTAGAACCTTTTCTTGCGAACCCCACGTGCCTTTTCGATAACCGGTACATCGTGTTATCTTATCAGGTGCCTTCTTAAGCCTTCTACGTCTCCTCTGAAAGGGGGGATCAACCACTTGTTGCAGGCATAGGCAGAGTGCCCTGGAATAACTGTTTCTGGGAACGGTCTGTGCCCTTTTTGCTTAAAGGCGGTCCTCAGAGCACTTTCTTTAAATAATCACCTGTGAATCATACCACCTTCCAGGGCATCGACTGCTACAGAAGAAGATGATATAAGCTGGGCCTGCTAGCATGGCGACAGTGGCTGTTTTTATACCAGGGGACGCATTATCCGTCTGAACGAACTTGGGCAAACAATCGTAGTTCGTGTGGTTATCCGTCTCTAGTATAAAGATGGACAAACGACGCATTATGCGTCCAGACGAACCACCTTTCTGACGGTAATGCGTCGTTCAAGACGTCATTGTCAAATGGGTTCACAGGCACGCGAGTTTCATCAACGCATCCTGCGACAAAGGGAAAGCCTTTTACGTCTGAATTTAGCGGCGATACTAGTTCAGAGGCTGGTCAGGCTATATGAACTCACGGTTAAAGCTCAGTATTGCAGGGACAACGCAACGAATGATATGCTATACTGTTGATGTGGATATACCATGACAAGAGAGCGTGAAGTGTAGAAGCCCGGAGGGACTCGCATATGAAATGGGCGGGGATGCTGGTCATCTCGCTTAGGGGTGTAAAGTTTCGGATTTTAGTGTCAGTTAGGATGTTCTGGGCAAAACGCCATTATATTTAGCCGTGAAGGTCTCGTTTAGGGTTGCACACGAAGAAATATAAAAATATGTATTTAATATGTATATCTTTAATTCGTTTTATTTACTCGATTCATATAATCAAAGCTTTGTATAACATCAATAACCCCCGCGGGGGGGGGGGGGGGGGAAGGAATCCCATACATTACCTATACGGGGATCTTTCATCACCTCTTGATTTTGAAATACCCTGATTTAGAACGGGGTATCCATTTCAGAGGCGTTTTCTAGAACGGGGTATAATCGAACACACGAAAGCTCCAGTTTTGTAAGCAGCCATTTGAAATTATTCGAGGACAGATTGCTTTTAAAAATACGGTTCAATGCGTTAACAAGCGAACTGTTGTACTCTCACCCTGTGTTTTAGCGTGCAGGGTGGGCGTATTTTGGCGCGCTGCGAGCGCTCGCTCCGCCATCTTGGATAAATACGCGCGCGGAAGACTGGAACGAGTCCATAATGTACTCGCGGGAGATGGAGACGGGCTCAAAAGAAATTGACGGGTGAGGAGAAGGAAAATCGTTAGCTTACGAGCGTGCCTTCTGTGCGTGGTGAGAGATTTTGCGTCATAATTAACCGTATTGTATCCACATGCACAGGAAACGTACTCCTGCATGATTTTTTTTTTTTCACACTACCGAATTCAAAGCTGCATGTATATGTTCATGTAGCAATGCAACTTTAAAATAACAAATTATTAGCTGCGATTGCACTAGAAAAAAGAAGTCACCACTTTAGTGATCACCCCGGCCAGGAGAAATGGGATAGAAAGAAATTGTTATGTCAAATCTCATCGTCGGTAAAAATCGAAATGGAGGATTTATTTGCAAAAATATATTGCAGAAAAAGTTACTTGTATTAAAAAACGAGCGGCAAGGAACGGAGTCTTAACTTTTTTAACGTGTTAACAAGATAGGTTAACAAGATGGTTCCCGGATCGCGATAATGGTGTCAAGACCAAGGCCTTAAAATCGGGCTTAGAAAACTTCTTGGGTGGTAAATGGACAGATAAGAAATCAGATTTCAGACGTGGAATTTATTAAAGCTCTGATATAGAATTTAAAAAAAAAAAACACTGTTTCTTGTCAATCATTCAGTTCCAGGAACAGCAATAGGTGCTTTCTTGCGAATCATTCTGAAGTGACAATCCTTTATTAATTAAACAAATAAAGAAATATCTTTTTTAAAAAACGGAGCTATTTCAATTTACAAACTTACTAGAGCGGAGTATAAAAAATTGGCCCATTTCTAGAACGGATATCAATTTTAGGGGGAATGTTTTTTAAAACGGGGTGCCAATTTGGAGCCCTGGGCAGCACATACCCACCCAAAAAATACCCAAGTACCCCCCCGGTCAATACCTAACGAAAACTTTAACATGGTCTCTTAGAGATCTTTATAGGACTCTGGTTATAAGTTTTACTAAATTTGATACTTACCATTGTGACTTGTCATCCGCGCCATCATAATCAGTTTGTAAGTAGTAATTATCTGCTGTATGTTTTCTTCTGTAATTTTAACCTTGTTTTAAATTTATTTGCTCACAAGAGATGAGAAAATGCCGATACTGCGCCAAATCATAATTTAAATATATATATAAATATATAAAATAATAATTAAAAAATATATATATAAATAAAATCATAATAAAATGTAGAAAAATGTTGAAATTCTTAAAAAAGATTTATTCAAAGTTCTACACCATAAAATTTATCCAAATATTTTATCAAGATATTTTTAAAAATGAAAATGAATTATTTAATTAAGATTTAAAGAAAAGTAATGAAATATAAAATGGAAAATTTACAAGGATTATATTTAACACAATTGAAAAAAATTTCTAAAGAGTTGAAAATTAAAGGTTATTATTTAATGAATAAAGAAGATTTAATCAAAGAGATGGAAAAATTTACAGATGAAGAGAGTATTAAGATAATCTCAAAAGTTACTATTAATGATAAATATATTTGTATTCATGGAAAGTGTAAATATTACTGTAAAGAATGTGGTGGATCTTATATATGTGAACATAATAAAATTAAGTATCAGTGTAGAGAGTGTAAAGGAACTTATATTTGTAAACATAATAAAAGTAAGTATCGTTGTAAATGTTGCAAGCGTGGCCATTTGTTCTTCGGTGGATTGAAGACTCCAAGATCAACTGTAACCAAACATTTATTGTTCTTCTTTCACTGACATTCGCACGAACTAGAAGTTACACGTGGCTATGAAATATATACATGGTGGCTGATGCAATACAGCCTCGATTTAATGTTAACTTGAATGACATTTCCTGTACGTAAATACTTCCGCTTTATGTAAGTTGGGTTTGCATCCAACACCCCCACTCAATCACAACTTTACAACATTTATGGAAGTAGTCTATTAAGTTTAACCCTAGTTACAGGCTTAGTAAAAATGTCTGCAACATTATTTTCTGTTGGTACATATGTCAGCTTGAGGTTTCCATTCTGGATCTCTAATCTTAAGAAGTGGTATTTAACATCAATATGCTTTGATCTCTTATGATGCACAGGATTATTAGCCAGTGCTATTGCCCCTTGATTATCTACATACATGCGAATAACCTCACAAGGGGGACCCACTAGATCAGCTAATAGTTGCCTAAGAAATTTAGCTTCCTGGGTAGCCATGGCTAATGCTACATACTCAGCTTCACAAGAAGACAAAGCTACCACTGACTGCTTTGCACTCTTCCACGATATCAGTGAGCTTGCACTACATAACTTAAAAGCATATCCACTGATGCTACGTCTATCACTGGATGTTGCCCAGTCTGAATCACTGTACCCCTCTAGTTTCACTTCAGGCCCTTTTACAAACTTTAAGCATCTATCTTGAGTACCCTTTAGATACCTCAGCACTTGTTTTGATATGGCATAATGTGCCTTCATTGGCTTTGATAGATGCTGAGAAAGATATGTGACTACATAACACAAATCAGGTCTTGTGCATGTCATGAGGTAAATCAAACTTCCAACAATCTCACGATACAAACCTACATTTTCAAAATTGCTTTCATTAACTGTACTGCCCTTAGTTACACCCGGCTCACATGGGATTGCCTTTGGCTTGCATTCTGACATGTTGAACCGAGACAAAATCTTTTCTATGTACTGGGTTTGGTTCATTTCAACATACCCATTTCCACACTTGAATTGGATGCCTAGAAACCATGATAGAATACCCAGATCTTTCATTTTGAATTTCATCATAAGACATTCTTTAAATTCTTTCAACACATCTGTGTTGCTACCTGCAATAATTATGTCATCAACCCATACAATTAAAATTACTTGACCACTTTCAGTAGTCCTGACATAAACACAAGGATCCACTAAGGATTGTACAAACTCTTCTTGTGTTAGATAGTCATGTAACATACTGTTCCAGTTTCTCCCACTTTGTTTCAAGCCATACAATGATTTCTTTAGCTTGCAAACAAGTTTTTGTCCATTGGGCCCTTTTTGTTCATAACCTTCAGGTTGCTCAACATACAACTCACAGTCAATAGGTGCATTCAAATAAGCAGTCTTAACATCCATTTGATGGATAACCATACCTTTTTGAACAGCTAATTGCATTAACATTCGAACCGAAGTTAAACGAGCAGTTGGAGAAAATGTCTCATGATAGTCTATACCTGGGGCCTGGGAGTAACCCTTTGCAACAAAACGGGCTTTGTACTTTTCCTCTCCATTGGGACCTAATTTGATAGTATAAACCCACTTTCCCCCCACTGAAGTTCGACCCTCTGGTAGGGAGGTGAGTTCAAATGTGTCATTATCCCATAGTGAATTTAACTCTTCATCCATAGCAACTTTCCACTTCCCAGACTCTGGGGATGTGATGGCACATTCATATGACTGTGGAACATTTCTAGCTGTGTAACAGTAGTCAACTGTAAAATTTGCAAAATTATCAATTGCTTGATCAAGTTCCTCCCCTGTTGCATAGTCATCAAGGTATTTTGGTCTGACATGCTCCCTTGTAGGGTAACGCTTAACACTTTCTACCTTAATCTCAGGCTTTTGCATTTCGGGTTCTTTGTACTCAGCTGAATCAGATAACAATTCAACACTTTCCTCTTTATGGTCGAATCTCTCACTGAATTTGACACATCTGGCTTTCTTGATGGTGTTTTGATCAGGGTAATAAACAAGAAATGCAGGACTGGACCTATCATAACCTATAAAAATGCCTTCCTTAGCTCGAGCATCTAATTTGGTTTTGTTCTGTACATAAGCGTGACACAATGAACCAAATACATGCATGTTGGACAAATTTGGTTTGGTACCTGTCAAGCACTCATAAGGTGTTTTACCTGTTCTGGAATTATAACACCTGTTGCGGATATGTGCTGATGTCATGACAGCATAGGTCCATAACTGTTTAGGTAACTCTGCTTCGATTAACAGACACCTTGCCATATCAAAAAGCGATCGCCATGCTCTCTCAGCTGTCCCGTTTTGGTGGGGTGAATAGGGAGCTGTAAGTTCATGTTTGATGTGGTTATCTAACAATAAGGATTTGAATTGATCACTAACGTATTCACCCCCATTGTCAGATCGTAATCGTTTGACTGTACCAAAGGGTGCAGTATCAGCCAAGAACTGCTTCATTGCTGTGATGGCATCACTCTTGTTCTTTAGGAAATATACCCCAAAGGCACCAGAAAAATCGTCCACAAAAACCATTGCATAATTGTGACCATCCCTTGACCCTGGTGTGACAGGACCTGCTAAGTCAGTGTGTACTAACTCGAGAGGTGCAGTTGCACGACTATCTGGCTCTCTATTTCGAAACTGTGACATCTTTCCCTTTACACAAGTGTCACATTCAGGCTTACCCTTGGGCTTTGTTGTTATTTTCATCCCCTCAACAACATTTTCTAGTTTAAAAACATCATGCACGTTGCAATGCCCCAATATTTTGTGCCAAGTTTCCGCACTGTGCGCACCATTACTGGAATCGGCATAGTTGAGGTAATACAACTTCCCATATTTCTTCATAGCAAATTTGGTGTCACCTGGTGTACTTAGCTCAGCAGAATCTGGTGTCAAGTGTATGGAATTTCCCCTATAAACGGCAGATTGAACAGAAAATATGTTCTGTTTATAACTAGGTATATATAAAGCGTCTTCAAGAAAGACTTCATAGGGAACACCCCCTACATCATGCAGAGTAACTTGTGCCCTGCCCCTGGCAGACACAACACCACATGCCTTACTGCCATCAGCTAACTCTATGTAATGATTTTCGGGTTTGAAATCATCATCAAAATGTAAAAACTTGGACTTATCATTGAGAATATGAGCAGTAGCTCCTGTATCTACTAATAAGGAATTTTCTCTTGTTACGTTAAGAGAGTCTACAGTCACTTTGAACGCAAATGAAGCGCCCCTCTTATCGTCACTCACGGTTTTCGCTGTGTCCTTCTTGCGACAAACATCTGTGTTGTGTGTCTTGGACTTGCAGTGTCTGCACCATCGGTGATTAATCTTCTTCCTTTGTTCCTTTATGCGACATTCACTTGATTTGTGACCAGGTTGACCGCAGGAGTAACATGTTATATGTCCGTTCGATGCTGAATGTTTCTGTTTACAGTTCATAACATTGTCCTCTCCAATTTGTGGCGGCATATGAGATCTTTCGGTCTCTTCATAACTCCTAAGGGCTACTTTGAATTCTTGAAACTGAATCTTGTCGTCGCGCTGCGAAACAATGGCGGAAAAGGTTTTGTATTCCACAGGTAATCCTTTCAGTACCATGGCAATCAAAAGGCTGTCGCTCACTGTCTCCCCGGCGGATTTGAGCGATGCAGCTGCTGTTTCAGCACGTAGAACATAATCTGTTATGCATTCGTCTTGGGCTTTCTGCAGTGAAGTCAGTTCTGTATACAATGCAAGAACACGTGGTTTGCTTTTTCCCATGTAATGGTTCCTCAATATTTGGAGGGCTCTTCTGCCATCGTCCCTCGCATCCCTCATAATTAAGGACAGGCTTCGATCGTCCAGGTACTGGATCAGTTGAGCGAAGGCATCAATGTTCTTTTCCGTTTCTGTGTCATCTAGCTCACCTTCGGCTAGGAGAACATCGTACAACTTTTGAAGTCTCATAAGTCCTAGGAATTTTACTTCCCAAAGTTCGTATTTCGTAACATCACCGTCGAACATGAGCCTTCTGCTGGGCCCATAACCTGTTGCAAGCGTGGCCATTTGTTCTTCGGTGGATTGAAGACTCCAAGATCAACTGTAACCAAACATTTATTGTTCTTCTTTCACTGACATTCGCACGAACTAGAAGTTACACGTGGATATGAAATATATACATGGTGGCTGATGCAATACAGCCTCGATTTAATGTTAACTTGAATGACATTTCCTGTACGTAAATACTTCCGCTTTATGTAAGTTGGGTTTGCATCCAACAGTAAAGAATGTGTAGGATCACAAATATGTGAACATAATAAACAAAAACAACAATGTAAAGAATGTGGAGGATCACAAATATGTGAACATGGTAAACAAAAAGCTTCTTGTAAGGAATGTCGAATATTAAAAATTAAATTGTAATTTAAAGATATAAAATATGAAATAACAAAAAAATGGATGAAAATGGAATTATTGAGTTGAAATATCTTAATGAAAAAAGACTTTGTGTTAATGATTTTATGAAGTCAATAAAGAGAGATTTAAAACACAATATCACAAAAAATATTGGTTTTATTGATAAAGAAAATGAAGTGATTTATTTTGAAATTTTGTATACTGATAAGAATGAGGGAGAAGAGATTTTTGATTTTTCTGATAATATTAAAAAATTTGATGTAGATGATATATGCACTGATGATTTTGCTAGAGATTTAATAGATTTTGTTAATGAAGAGCGTTATGATTATGCTAAAGGGGGTGATGATATTGTTTATTATGGTGGTGATCATTATAATATTAATAATTTTATTATTGATTCATTTAATGTTACTATATATGCAAATGCTGATAAGATATTACATAAACGTATGATGATTTGATGTTTGTAGCATGACATCCAAGTAGGTATTTAGAATGGTGTGTTGATATTGATGAGTTATATAACGCAAGTAAGTGTTACATAACAAAAATTTATCTGAATCTTAAACTAAAAGTTATGGGAGAACCCTTCAGATCAAGTTTTTTCCATTCATTGTCTAAGATGCTTAAATCAAAGTGGTTTATGAGGCTCTCATATTTTCGAACTGGAATTGTTGGATATTCTTGTGAGGGTATGTTTGCAAGTAGGTGTGATGGTGAGAGTTTCACAAGTTCTCCATATTTAGTGTTATTCATATATGACGACTTATTATCCACTATACTACACATAAGTCTCAACGGTTCCATAATCTGTATATTTATGGGGTATAATTTACCAGGATTTATGACTTCAGGTATACCTAAACCAACTTGTAGCCCTCTCGTAAGTTTTATTTTGAAGTTCTTATTGGAATAAAGATAGTCAACAGTGTCTGTCTCAATGATTGTTATCTTTAGCCTATCAGTATCATTAAGAAAGATCGATTGAATATCACGCAACGAATATGTACCGGGTTGTATTATTATTAGGGGCTGATTCTCAACATTAAACAATATCTGTTGATCCTTGAAATTAATCAATCTTTTGGTTTGTATATTACAATCTAGTAGCTGTATCTCTCGAAGATTTTTCAGTGGAGGATCTAAATAAATCCTAGTTTCAGACTCATACATGGTAATACTTAACATTTTGTTTTGATTACACCATATTCATCTTTAAATTTCTATAATCAAAACATTAACAAAAATTTGCATTGACGTAATCACATTCCTGAGCGGTGTTAGAAACCGACCTTTTTAAAGTAAACATAAAATCTACTTTCAAACTTCAAATCCACTTTACATTTTGCTTGTTCTACATGTGAACACTAATTTACAAACAATCATAATCACGTGAAATACTCATGAACTACCGAAATAGATACCACGCAAATACACTAGAGACAATTATAAATGCTAATATATTATCTTCATGTTGTGTGGTCACGTCCGACTTTTCATTCAGAGTTGAGAGTTTTGGTTTTGGTTTCCCTTCGGTCAGTAAAGGGTTTGGATTTTTCTCAGCTATATAAGGTAACTTTACCTTTGAAGATCCTAAGTTATGACTTATTCCAACCTGTTTTGATTCAGTGTTTAGGGAATTATTTACTCCAAAATTCATATCATTACTCGCTTTCATAAGTTTGTTATTAAAACCAGTCACACTTTCAGTGTTTATTATCATATTACTTGGCATCAACCATACACCAGGAGCAATAGCTAAATCAAGACGTAATTTCGATTCTTGTACAGCTAATTGATATCTTTGAATGGAACTAGAAATGTCATTCTCGATCACACTACTTTCAAATAAAGCCAAGAATTCTTGTTGAGTCTCGATCGCTCCACCACCATTACCATAAATCGAGTTTCTAGTGTTGACTTGCGCTCCCAATATACAGTAAACAAAAGCTTCTGCAGATCGATTTAATCTACCAAGTCCAGCTTTAGTGAGTCCATGCCCACTTGTTGGGATAAACCAAGCATATTTGAAATCAGCAAAGTCATCATTACGAATAAATGAGATAAGATTACCTTTTTCCTTCTTGCCACCTTCATCAGCAAATTTACCACCTTCACCAGGCCATTGATCTGCTTCATGATCATAATTCCTTATAATATGTACATTTTGATATCCCCCTCCTTTTCCATGAAATCCGGAACCATAATCGAGGAATATATCTCCCAATCCACCGTTTCTACCACCTTTCCATCTAAAGTCTGAGTTTTTTGATATGCTAAATTCTGCACACAAACGTTGATATGCTACTTTACTATAGGGATTATTATTTATTACAAAAGGTTGCTCATCAGGTAAAGGGAGACTCAATTCATACAGTATTCGTCTTATTGTGAAATATACATGAAACTTAATGAAGCTATTCACTACTTTAGGATAATTTAGACTTTCAAAAGGACTAATCCCACAACCAGATGTTGTACACCAAACTGCAAAGTTAAGTTGTTGTGACCAATAATTCATATCAGGGGCGTTCAACCATTTTCTACTCTGTTCACCAGATTTGAATGTTATAACCTGATTGGTAAAAACATCACGCATCTTTGCTGTGAATTTCTTCGTATTTGAAACGTATATATCTAGAGAGGTTAGCATTTTTGTTACATCAGTTGTAAAGTCATCAAAATTAATAGCAGGTATTGGGTAAGATCGATTGGTTATGGATAAACTCTTTGGAAACGAACTAACTTCAACCCCCTCCAAGCCTAAATCTTCCCATAACAATATTTTCAAATTAGTTGGTAGGTCATCGGTCCAGGTTTTTCCAGTAGGATCATCATTTGACATGATTGTTGTTCCATTAACTTTCCACTTAATATATCCTCCATATGAATCATTCACAAATGTAAATTTATCAAGGTTAGCCTTTGGGTACTTTTTGGTGAAATCATTGAGTAACATTTTATTCCTTTTTTAGAATAAGATGAATATGTTTTTAGATCAACTCAGTTCTTTTCTAATACCAGCAAAACAATTACATCCTACATCAGTTCTCTCATATGAAATTTTTAATGTGCGGGAGTGGTTAACTCTTTTAATAGATCTGCGCGAACTTCTCTCCTTATCTCCGACATGTTTAAGTTTTTTTCTGTATCTCTTCTAAATTTTTGTCGGATTTCTAGTTTTAGTTTTTGAAACTTTTCCAACTCTGCTAAAATTATAGAAAATTCTTGATCAGATATAACATTATCTTTCAAAGCCTTTGAAACCAAGTCGTTAATAGTGTTTAATTTTGATTTCACTATAGAAGCAGTCTGTTCATGTTTGCTAACTTTATTTGAAAGTCTTTTTGAAGCTGCACCGAATCCAACAGACACTCCACCACAAATTCCACCGACAACACCCAATGGAACACCAATAATGGCGCCAAAACCAGTAAGAGAAGTTCCAAGACCGCTTGCAGATAGAATAACTGAAATCACTCCACTACAAACACTGATTTTTGTAAATATTCCTCTTGCTCTATTGTATTTTTTCCTTACATCTTCATAATGTTTAATTTCTCTCTCAAGATTTTGTAATACTTCACTTGATTTTTGCAGTCTGAAATTAACTGGATCAACATTATTAGGTAATTGTGGATAAATTCTATTGTACTCATCCATATTGTATTTTACTGATCAACATGATATCTTTAAATGAATTCGGGAAGGTTTTGTTATCATCTCTTCTTTTTAAACTGTTCCACAAAATATAGAACCACAGCCATTATCAAAAGCCAAGCATTCTTACCTAAAAATCCAATAACCTCACCCGCTGTTTTGAAAAGAAAGCTTACGATAGCTCCAACCATTCCAGGCAATATTTCACCAAGTTTTTTACCAATCGTTTTCAACCCATTACCAACACCTTTACCCAATGTTTTTAGACCTTTAGAAAGATTGGAAACTATAACACCAATGATTATACCTACAGCACTAATAACAGCAAAGACTGTAAAACCATACTTTTTGAAGATGTACTTTACCCGCTCTCGTAATGGTAGATTTTTAAGTATTTCTTCATTTTTACTCTCCATATCAGCTATTTGTTCTTGGTTGTAAATAATACTCTTTCTTGTTAGTTCTCTAAATTTTTCAACTTCAGCTTTTAATCTTTCATTACTACTTTCTAACATTGTTAAATTTGACTGTCCCTTCTTATACTTATCTATTTCATCTTTGTATCGATTTAATTCACTTTTAAGTTTCCCAACTGTGGTGTTTCGGGCCCAAGTAGAATAAAAGATTCCGGCACTTAAACAACGATAACAATTTTTATTTCTCTGTCTCCGAGCACATGCTCCCGTTCTGCATCCCATAATGCACTAGGGATCATGTGACTCACATGTCACAATAGAAACACTACATCTCCCCCTAAGTTATTACAAATGTTAGTACTAGAGAAAAACTAAATGAAAGGTATTACGAACCTAATTGAAGTCTTTAAAACAAACATACAGTCTCTCTCTTAATGTCTCTTGCACAATCTAAAACTAAGTGCATACGTAGTCTTTCAAATAGGCGGGTGGTTGTCTAGAACGCGCAGGTCGCAAAACAACTGAATCGCCTGGCAAAGGGTTGGGTGGAGTCTCTTGCACCTCTGCTGCTGGCTGGCTTGCGACTGTCATTGGATGCGCTTGTTTCATCTGGTCTGGTTCTTGGGGTTGTTGTGTTGGCTGTACTTGGTCTTCCCTTTCAGTGGTTTCAGGTGCAACAAATTTCTTCATGTGGGCTATGTTTCGCATTTTATTGTTTCCATTTGTATCTTCAAGTATGACAGCATTTCCATCCTTGTGAATAACTTTGTATGGCTCAGGTTCATAATTGGGTGAAAGTTTGTTCTCTCGAGCCTGTTTCAGTAGGACTTGATCACCCTCTTCAATGTCGCTGAATTTGGCAGCGCGTGTTCTGTCTGCATACTCCTTCTGTCTAAGTTTAGCACGAGCATCCCTGTCTTTTAAGAGCAGTTGCCATTGTGCTTCAGTGGCTCGATCCTTGGGGATTTGAACTTTTGGAAGTTTGTCACGCAGCTTCCTCCCCATCAGTAGTTCTGCAGGTGATATCCCGGTAACAGTGTGAGGGGTAACTCTGTACTGGAAGAGAAAGTCTGCAAGTGCTTTTCGCCAATCTTTACCCTCTAGACGTGCGATTCTCACAATTTTCAGTAAGGTCTCATTGCAACGCTCTACTTCGCCATTGCTTTGGGGCCAAAAGGGCACGCCCTTTTTGTGCTCGATTGCTAGATATTCTAGGAATCCCTCAAATTCCTTGGATGCAAATGGAGGTCCGTTGTCACTACGGACAGTCTCTGGTAGACCATGTGTTCTAAAAATAGCCTCCATGGACTTGATTACATGTTTTGCATCTGTTGTCTTGAGAAGGACAGCTTCGATCCAGCGAGAATAGTAGTCTACAACTACCAGGAGGTGATCTCCACCTGTAATCTCTAGAAGATCAACCGAGATTTCTTGCCATGGGGAGTCTGGTAGTCTGGTTGATCTCACTGGCTCTGGTTTGGATCGGGGTCCGACAAGCTGGCAGGGGTGACATGTTCGTACTACTTGCTCTACTTGCTTGTCCATTCGCGGCCACCATACTTTTTCTCGTAACCTGGCTTTAGTTCGGACCATACCTTGGTGTCCTTCGTGAGCCAGCATTATGGTGCGCTTTTGAAGGTTCTGTGGGATGATGATGCGGCTTCCTCTCATCACCACCTGCCCTATCACCCACAGTTCATCTTTAACTGCTTTGTAAATTGTGCCTTGTAACTGGCTCCAATCATCTGTCATTACAGCCTGACGTAGCTTCTTTAGTGTTGGGTCTTTTTCAGAAGCGATTTCAACTTCCTTTGGTACCAACGCAGCTGGTACAGCCTCACTTACTACGCTGTACGCAAACTCTTCTGTAGCTTGAGTTTCGTGATCATGGGTAGAACCAACCGGTAGGCGGCTGAGGACATCTGCAGCATTGTCCTTGCCCCGGATATGTGTCAGCTTGTATTGGAACTGCTGTAAATAGAGAAGCCATCTTTCTATTCTTGCAGATGGGGGCTTTGACTTTGCTCCGAGTACGATGAGAAGAGGCTTGTGATCAGTGCAGATTTCAAAGCTAATGCCATAGAGGTACAAGTAGAATTTTTCACAAGCCCACCTTACAGCCAGGGCTTCTCTTTCAAATTGGGAGTACCTCATTTCAACCTTACTCAGCTTCCTGCTGGCATAATATATTGGCCTGTAGCTTCCATCTTCTTGCTCCTGTTCCAGAATCGCCCCAACTCCCACGGGTGAAGCGTCAGTTGTCAGACGAGTTTCTGCGCCCTGTCTGAAATATGCCATCACTGGTGCATGAGTCAACCGGTCTTTTATCTCTTGGACTGACTTTGCTTCCTTTACTCCCCACTTCCACTTTCCATGTTTCGTAGTGAGGTCCCACAATGGACTCGATATTGTTGCAAAGTTAGGAATGAACTTTGAACAGAACTGCACGGAGCCAAGAAAACTTCTTACTTCTGATGGGTTTTGGGGTGCTGGTGCCTCAACAATAGCTTTCACACGTTCACTAGACACTTTCAGCCCTTCCCCAGAGAGCACATCACCCATGTAGATCATGCTGCTGACACCAATTTCACATTTTTCATAGTTAAGTGTAAGCCCACTTTCGTTAAGCTTGCGCATGACCCTCTGTAAGTTTTTATCATGCTCTTCATCATTTGTGCCAACAACTCGCAGGTCATCATGGAGGTTGTATGCCCCTGGGCAGTCTTGGATGATCTGCCACACAATTTGCTGGAATTTTTCCGTGGCCATGTTTACACCGAAAAGCAGGCGCTTGTATCTGTAAAGGCCATTAGGGGCAGCAAAGGTTGTAATGTCCCTTGAGTCTGGGTGTAACTCAATTTGATGGAAAGCCATATTTAAATCTAATTTAGAGAAAACTTTGGCATTTGAGACTTCTTGGAGTGTTTCTTCTACGGTGGGGACTGGGTGTTTCTCCCGCACAATGGCCTGGTTCGCTTGTCTCATATCCAGACAGATTCTAATGTCCCCGTTAGGTTTCTCGACCACTACTAAGGGGTTGACCCAGCTGGTAGGTCCCTCTACTTTCTCAATAACATCAAGCTTCAGTAACTCCTCCAATTTCTCTGTGACTTTTTTTCGTCTACTAAAAGGAATTCTGCGTGGGGGTTGAGCAACTGGCTGCACCTTTTCGTCAATGTGTAACTTGAGTTGGTATCCTTTGAGCTTCCCCAGGCCTTGGAAGACTTTGGGAAACTTTGCCCTTAGGGAGGCCTTTCTATCTGCTTGTTTTGGATTGTTACTAGCACCATCAGATTCAACATCACAGCTGTTAACAGGGATACCAACCCTTAAAACACCAAGCAATTCAGATGCATCGCGGCCTAATAGCGTGGCAGCTTTACTATGCGTAACATAAAACTCAACGCTCAGGGACTTTTGGGTTTGCGGTACACGTACATCAAGATTACATTTTCCTTTGATTTGGAGTGGCTCTTCAGATGCATAAGCAAAAACTCTTTTGTTGCACTCCAACAATTTAACATTACCCCCCGTTATAAGGTTAAATACTTCCTCGGACATCAAATTACAACTAGCACCAGAGTCTATAATGACATTAATAGTCTTATCTGCAATCTCCAGCTTTAGAGTGTTCCTGTCATCTGTCTCCCCAGTGTAAAACACGTAGAAATCATCCTTTCTTGCAGAGTTCCCAGCAGTCTCGTCCTCAGTTACTTGGCGTACATCACGTTGGCACTGTGAACTTCCTCCACGACTTTGTTTTCTGCCAGAGTTTCCACGACCGCGACTCAAACTCCGACTAGAATCTCGCCCTTTACTCTGTTTGGAGTGACAGCACACTTCGAAATGACCCACGTTGCCACATTTCCCGCATTTGTGGTCACGTGAACGAAAGCATTCCCTCGCGAAGTGTCCCGCTTTATCGCACCGCCAACATTTTCCCTCTTTTTTTGACGCTTGGAGATATGTTATTTACTTGGCCATTACGGTTAAGAACGAGTGCTTCTTTGTCATGGTATTGGCTAACGATTTCCATTAGTTTGCTCAATGTTAATGTTTCTTCGCGATACAACTTGGCCTTGAGGTTTTTGTCTTGAATGAAAGAAATCGCACGATCTCTCACCTGGTTATCCCTTTCACCTTCGTATTCACAATGTTCGGCTAATTTCTGCAAGCGTGTGATGAAATTGTTAATGGTTTCTCCAGCGGTTGGTTGAGCTGCGAGAAACGCCTGTCTTGCCATCGGCGCGTTTTTTCTCGGTTTGAAATGTTCGGATAGGCTGTCCATAGCTTTCTTGTAATCCTTCGCTTCGCCTCGTTTGTCGGCAGGAATTGAGTTATTAAAAACGTCTCTGACTTGGGGCCCGGCGAGGTGAAGTAAAAGCGCCCTCTTCTGTGTTGGGTCGCTGATTCCCGAGGCAGTCACGTACAATTCGAATTCGTCTTTCCAAGTTAACCATCGTTGTGCGAGTGTAGCTGGCTCGCCCACAGCGTCGAACGCTTGTAAACCTGGCAGTCCGCTCAAGGATACGGCCATCTGTGCGAGTTTTCCACCGTTTAAACTCGTTAACCACTTTTTATCCGCTTTTCGTCTTTATCCTCGTCGCCAAATGTGGTGTTTCGGGCCCAAGTAGAATAAAAGATTCCGGCACTTAAACAACGATAACAATTTTTATTTCTCTGTCTCCGAGCACATGCTCCCGTTCTGCATCCCATAATGCACTAGGGATCATGTGACTCACATGTCACAATAGAAACACTACATCTCCCCCTAAGTTATTACAAATGTTAGTACTAGAGAAAAACTAAATGAAAGGTATTACGAACCTAATTGAAGTCTTTAAAACAAACATACAGTCTCTCTCTTAATGTCTCTTGCACAATCTAAAACTAAGTGCATACGTAGTCTTTCAAATAGGCGGGTGGTTGTCTAGAACGCGCAGGTCGCAAAACAACTGAATCGCCTGGCAAAGGGTTGGGTGGAGTCTCTTGCACCTCTGCTGCTGGCTGGCTTGCGACTGTCATTGGATGCGCTTGTTTCATCTGGTCTGGTTCTTGGGGTTGTTGTGTTGGCTGTACTTGGTCTTCCCTTTCAGTGGTTTCAGGTGCAACAAATTTCTTCATGTGGGCTATGTTTCGCATTTTATTGTTTCCATTTGTATCTTCAAGTATGACAGCATTTCCATCCTTGTGAATAACTTTGTATGGCTCAGGTTCATAATTGGGTGAAAGTTTGTTCTCTCGAGCCTGTTTCAGTAGGACTTGATCACCCTCTTCAATGTCGCTGAATTTGGCAGCGCGTGTTCTGTCTGCATACTCCTTCTGTCTAAGTTTAGCACGAGCATCCCTGTCTTTTAAGAGCAGTTGCCATTGTGCTTCAGTGGCTCGATCCTTGGGGATTTGAACTTTTGGAAGTTTGTCACGCAGCTTCCTCCCCATCAGTAGTTCTGCAGGTGATATCCCGGTAACAGTGTGAGGGGTAACTCTGTACTGGAAGAGAAAGTCTGCAAGTGCTTTTCGCCAATCTTTACCCTCTAGACGTGCGATTCTCACAATTTTCAGTAAGGTCTCATTGCAACGCTCTACTTCGCCATTGCTTTGGGGCCAAAAGGGCACGCCCTTTTTGTGCTCGATTGCTAGATATTCTAGGAATCCCTCAAATTCCTTGGATGCAAATGGAGGTCCGTTGTCACTACGGACAGTCTCTGGTAGACCATGTGTTCTAAAAATAGCCTCCATGGACTTGATTACATGTTTTGCATCTGTTGTCTTGAGAAGGACAGCTTCGATCCAGCGAGAATAGTAGTCTACAACTACCAGGAGGTGATCTCCACCTGTAATCTCTAGAAGATCAACCGAGATTTCTTGCCATGGGGAGTCTGGTAGTCTGGTTGATCTCACTGGCTCTGGTTTGGATCGGGGTCCGACAAGCTGGCAGGGGTGACATGTTCGTACTACTTGCTCTACTTGCTTGTCCATTCGCGGCCACCATACTTTTTCTCGTAACCTGGCTTTAGTTCGGACCATACCTTGGTGTCCTTCGTGAGCCAGCATTATGGTGCGCTTTTGAAGGTTCTGTGGGATGATGATGCGGCTTCCTCTCATCACCACCTGCCCTATCACCCACAGTTCATCTTTAACTGCTTTGTAAATTGTGCCTTGTAACTGGCTCCAATCATCTGTCATTACAGCCTGACGTAGCTTCTTTAGTGTTGGGTCTTTTTCAGAAGCGATTTCAACTTCCTTTGGTACCAACGCAGCTGGTACAGCCTCACTTACTACGCTGTACGCAAACTCTTCTGTAGCTTGAGTTTCGTGATCATGGGTAGAACCAACCGGTAGGCGGCTGAGGACATCTGCAGCATTGTCCTTGCCCCGGATATGTGTCAGCTTGTATTGGAACTGCTGTAAATAGAGAAGCCATCTTTCTATTCTTGCAGATGGGGGCTTTGACTTTGCTCCGAGTACGATGAGAAGAGGCTTGTGATCAGTGCAGATTTCAAAGCTAATGCCATAGAGGTACAAGTAGAATTTTTCACAAGCCCACCTTACAGCCAGGGCTTCTCTTTCAAATTGGGAGTACCTCATTTCAACCTTACTCAGCTTCCTGCTGGCATAATATATTGGCCTGTAGCTTCCATCTTCTTGCTCCTGTTCCAGAATCGCCCCAACTCCCACGGGTGAAGCGTCAGTTGTCAGACGAGTTTCTGCGCCCTGTCTGAAATATGCCATCACTGGTGCATGAGTCAACCGGTCTTTTATCTCTTGGACTGACTTTGCTTCCTTTACTCCCCACTTCCACTTTCCATGTTTCGTAGTGAGGTCCCACAATGGACTCGATATTGTTGCAAAGTTAGGAATGAACTTTGAACAGAACTGCACGGAGCCAAGAAAACTTCTTACTTCTGATGGGTTTTGGGGTGCTGGTGCCTCAACAATAGCTTTCACACGTTCACTAGACACTTTCAGCCCTTCCCCAGAGAGCACATCACCCATGTAGATCATGCTGCTGACACCAATTTCACATTTTTCATAGTTAAGTGTAAGCCCACTTTCGTTAAGCTTGCGCATGACCCTCTGTAAGTTTTTATCATGCTCTTCATCATTTGTGCCAACAACTCGCAGGTCATCATGGAGGTTGTATGCCCCTGGGCAGTCTTGGATGATCTGCCACACAATTTGCTGGAATTTTTCCGTGGCCATGTTTACACCGAAAAGCAGGCGCTTGTATCTGTAAAGGCCATTAGGGGCAGCAAAGGTTGTAATGTCCCTTGAGTCTGGGTGTAACTCAATTTGATGGAAAGCCATATTTAAATCTAATTTAGAGAAAACTTTGGCATTTGAGACTTCTTGGAGTGTTTCTTCTACGGTGGGGACTGGGTGTTTCTCCCGCACAATGGCCTGGTTCGCTTGTCTCATATCCAGACAGATTCTAATGTCCCCGTTAGGTTTCTCGACCACTACTAAGGGGTTGACCCAGCTGGTAGGTCCCTCTACTTTCTCAATAACATCAAGCTTCAGTAACTCCTCCAATTTCTCTGTGACTTTTTTTCGTCTACTAAAAGGAATTCTGCGTGGGGGTTGAGCAACTGGCTGCACCTTTTCGTCAATGTGTAACTTGAGTTGGTATCCTTTGAGCTTCCCCAGGCCTTGGAAGACTTTGGGAAACTTTGCCCTTAGGGAGGCCTTTCTATCTGCTTGTTTTGGATTGTTACTAGCACCATCAGATTCAACATCACAGCTGTTAACAGGGATACCAACCCTTAAAACACCAAGCAATTCAGATGCATCGCGGCCTAATAGCGTGGCAGCTTTACTATGCGTAACATAAAACTCAACGCTCAGGGACTTTTGGGTTTGCGGTACACGTACATCAAGATTACATTTTCCTTTGATTTGGAGTGGCTCTTCAGATGCATAAGCAAAAACTCTTTTGTTGCACTCCAACAATTTAACATTACCCCCCGTTATAAGGTTAAATACTTCCTCGGACATCAAATTACAACTAGCACCAGAGTCTATAATGACATTAATAGTCTTATCTGCAATCTCCAGCTTTAGAGTGTTCCTGTCATCTGTCTCCCCAGTGTAAAACACGTAGAAATCATCCTTTCTTGCAGAGTTCCCAGCAGTCTCGTCCTCAGTTACTTGGCGTACATCACGTTGGCACTGTGAACTTCCTCCACGACTTTGTTTTCTGCCAGAGTTTCCACGACCGCGACTCAAACTCCGACTAGAATCTCGCCCTTTACTCTGTTTGGAGTGACAGCACACTTCGAAATGACCCACGTTGCCACATTTCCCGCATTTGTGGTCACGTGAACGAAAGCATTCCCTCGCGAAGTGTCCCGCTTTATCGCACCGCCAACATTTTCCCTCTTTTTTTGACGCTTGGAGATATGTTATTTACTTGGCCATTACGGTTAAGAACGAGTGCTTCTTTGTCATGGTATTGGCTAACGATTTCCATTAGTTTGCTCAATGTTAATGTTTCTTCGCGATACAACTTGGCCTTGAGGTTTTTGTCTTGAATGAAAGAAATCGCACGATCTCTCACCTGGTTATCCCTTTCACCTTCGTATTCACAATGTTCGGCTAATTTCTGCAAGCGTGTGATGAAATTGTTAATGGTTTCTCCAGCGGTTGGTTGAGCTGCGAGAAACGCCTGTCTTGCCATCGGCGCGTTTTTTCTCGGTTTGAAATGTTCGGATAGGCTGTCCATAGCTTTCTTGTAATCCTTCGCTTCGCCTCGTTTGTCGGCAGGAATTGAGTTATTAAAAACGTCTCTGACTTGGGGCCCGGCGAGGTGAAGTAGAAGCGCCCTCTTCTGTGTTGGGTCGCTGATTCCCGAGGCAGTCACGTACAATTCGAATTCGTCTTTCCAAGTTAACCATCGTTGTGCGAGTGTAGCTGGCTCGCCCACAGCGTCGAACGCTTGTAAACCTGGCAGTCCGCTCAAGGATACGGCCATCTGTGCGAGTTTTCCACCGTTTAAACTCGTTAACCACTTTTTATCCGCTTTTCGTCTTTATCCTCGTCGCCAAATGTGGTGTTTCGGGCCCAAGTAGAATAAAAGATTCCGGCACTTAAACAACGATAACAATTTTTATTTCTCTGTCTCCGAGCACATGCTCCCGTTCTGCATCCCATAATGCACTAGGGATCATGTGACTCACATGTCACAATAGAAACACTACACCAACCTCTGTTTTTGCATCAGTCTTCTGTTTAACAGCTGCATCTAAATAGCTTTCACTTTCTGCGATTCTGGTTTGTTGTTTTTCAATTATAGCTCTCAACTCTTTTCTATCAATTGTAACATATTGTTCTATCTCCTTTTCACCTGTTTCTACAACTGCTCTTAACCCATCTAAAGCATTATTTAAATCCTTATTTTCTTAATTTTTTTCATTCAATTGTGCCTTTAGCTCATCATTTTTTCCGAGCATGGTTTCATAATCAGCACCTAGAGCTTTTCTCATTGTTTGTGGTAACTTTTCAACCATCATCACCCCATCTTTATCAATCAATATATGTGGTGCAGCATCACGTCTATTACTAAATTTTGCTATTACACTACCATCTTCACCAATTATTACATTAAATGGCGAATCAATAGGATTGTAATTTGGGAACAAACGTTTGATATATTCCCCTGCTTCTCTCCTATCATCATATTTATCACGAGGTGGTTTAGGTCTTTCTTTTAAATCCTCACTCGGTAATGGACTTTTTTCACCCCCTTCATATTCATCATAACCAGGATATTCTATACGAGTTGTGGATGTATTTGGGCTTTGATAAAATGTATTATCTTCATCATCATTATCATCATCATCAGATCCTTTTGGCAAATCTTCTAATGGTATATCTTCTGCCATGATTTTTTACCAATTAGTAAGAAATCTTTAAACTAGTCGCAAACATTTTTCTAAAATAATTTACTAACCATATAACCTAATGACAACATACCAACACCCACATATGCTATTTCTCCTTTCTTTTGATTGTCGCTAGGTCTATAATAATCAGAAAATTTTGGTTCATGTGTCTCACTATACAATTTCAAAGCTTCATCTGTATTCGAAATATTTTTTGAAGCTTGGTATTTATCATCTTTTTGTTGTACTTTCCAATCAAAGAGTTTCTGTCTTTTTTCTTGATATTCTGCATAATCTTTTTGATATTTTTCTAATGCCTTATCGTGTCGTATTTTTTCTGTATCTGTTTTATCACCTGAGAGATATTTTGCAAGATATGAACCACCAACGAATGTAGTTGCATTCAAAATAGCTCCTCCAAACATCATTGCTATTGCTGCCATATTTTAATTTGGTAAAATCTTTTGATCCTCTAAATATGTTTTTAGGTACATACTACCTGATAATACAGCTACCCACTTGGCATAATTTGTAATACTTGAGGAGGGATCGTTCATAAATGATTCTTTCATAACCTTTTTAGCCACATAACCAACACCAGCTGCTAATCCTATAAGGACTGCAGAATCAGTAACAGTTTTCACAAGTTTGTTTTCGTTTGACATAATTTTTTACTGTATCAGTAAGAAATCTTTAAATCACATCATACATACATACTCATATCATTCCCATTTTCGGAGTTGGTTGGGGTTGTGGTTGGGAGGGTTGTGTAGGAATATTTTGAGGTGGAACTTTAGTAGGAACTTGAGATAAATCTACTATCCTATTTTTATAATATCTCATAAACATATCAAATGCTGTAAACCCTATTCCAACAATGGATAATACAGTAGTAAAAGATAGCTCTGGAAGCCATGCTTTAGGTTCACTCTCTGTATTTTTATTTTCATTTTCTTCTTCTATATTTTTGGTTTGCTCTTCACGTTTCATTTCCCTAGCTAATGCTTCTTTTGCTTTTTTATTATATTCAGCTAATTTCTTACCAGCAGCAACCTTTTTAGGATCTTTTTCCCTCTTTTTTGAATTATTACCTCCGGTTTTTTGCTCTTCTTTTGGTGGATCCTTTGTAATTTGTTCAACTTCTTCAGACATTATTTTTACATATCATTAAGAAATCTTTAAATCATGTCATGCTTAGTGGACAGTATCATACCCACCAGAAGCCTGCTCAGTTGTGTTAGTATTATCTGATTCTTGTATTTTGTTTATTTTAATGTGCTTAGCAACCTGGAATAATCCACTGGCAAGTGCTACCAATCTCCCACCTTTTAATGCTAAGAGACCTACAAAGTTCGTTAGTTCACGATTAACCAACTCATCATTCTTCAAATCGGAACAAAGCGCTTCTATATCATCCACAGGAACCATGTAAGAAATGACATGAGAAACTAATTGAAGAGATGAATCTACTAATCCACCATTAATTTTCTTACCCAATACTGATTGGTATCGATTAAAATATTTTTCAACATCTTTTTCTGTGAGTTTCTTTATATCACCTAGACTCATCTCTACACCTAAATATTCCTTTGTAGTTCCAAGAACTGCGATAATAGCTAGTGATTCTTGTTTTATTTCAATATCATCATTATATTTTACCACATCTTTTACCTCTGGCTGTTCTTCTATATAATCTTCAACTTCTGTCATATTTTAATTTTGTAATAAAACATAGATTCTTTTAAATCACCGCAGGGATCTCTAAATAGCAATTAAATGGATAACGTAAACACAAACAAAGTCTAGAATATTTTTCATTTTTTAATAATTGCACAAATTTTTTACTAGTTTCAGAGTCTAAATCACCACCATAATCTTCGAAAAGCATCTTCATACCTTTTTGTGATGGATTATGGAATGAAACAACACAAGCTACATTTTCACGGAATGGTTTTGCTATCGATGTTAATTGCTGAGTGAGAACCCACACTGATAAACCATGATGTCTTCCAGAGAATGCTAAATCTATAAACTTGTTTGATCGTTTCTTCAAATCATTAGAAACAGCACAATCATCTAAAATTATTAATGTATTTGTTCCAGAGAATAAAGTTTGACAATCAGTTAACAATTCATTAATCTCATCAATGTTACTAGCATCTGGTGATAATACAAAGAAACGTTTATCTCCTCGGGCAAAATTATGATAAGTTTTATTTTTAGAATAAGTTGGGCATATTAAAACAATGAATTCAAACAATTTTCGAAATGGACCTCTTAGCTGATTAATGATGTACTTTGTCTTTCCACAATTTGTTGGACCAGTTATAATGCAATGAAAAGGAATTTTATCTCGTAATTCTTCCATCTTTTAACTAATACATGATCGATCTTAAGTTTGAATTCATAACCTCCATTAACGCATCAGCTACAACAAACATGTAACAAGTCATAATACCAGACCCACTAACTTTTCTTTTCATTTCTATTTTTACACCATCTTGTGCATTGTTTAAGGCCAGACCCCCTCCATGAATACCATTATCTGGGTTAGTTCTCAAATCTATCCAAAGAGCAAACTTATCATCATAAAAATCCTTTTCCTTTACTGACCAATGGGAGGAACCTGATTGAAACGACTGACTGAAACGTTTCTTTACCGACTCCCAAAGATCTGACGGCACCATTCCCTTTGAGTAAAAACGATTTGGTACACCATTAACATCGATATTGATTGAGGTGATACCAGGATTGAAAAAATTCTCGGAATCTCGTGCTCCTCCATCATATGGTAATGTAAACAAACATAATATCCCTGTAATTGACCTTCTAGGTAGATTAATATGCTGGTTTATAACACTATCAGTAGGTCTGGATATGGTAAAAGTTTTGTGTAGAGTGACATTCTCATAAAAGAATCCTTTTCCAACCTGATAAGCTGCCTGCGCCTCACGAGCTAAGTATTCGCTTGATATACAAGAATATTCCAACTCAAGGTTTGTGATTTTATAAGTTGGAGGTTTGGTTGTATCAGAATAAACAACAATATCACGAACTGGAGCAAGTGTAATCTCAAATATTAGTTGATGATCTAACGCCTTTGGATAGAAAACCCCATGATCGTTGAGAATAGGATGGTTTAGTGTGGTGTGATACTTTGTGTTGTGTACTACTGCAAGAGCTAATTCCTTAGCATCTCCCTTGTAGAAATTCAGTACATTTAAAGTATACTTCAAGTATACTTTTTTTGTACTTTCCAGAAAGGAAGTACATTTGAAGTATACTTAATATCGACTTCAACAAAAAAAGTATAAATGAAGTATATTAAACAAATTGTGGTAAATGTACTTCACTTATACTTCAATTGGAAAAGTATACTGCAAGTATACTTTTCTAAACTTTGGAATTTGCAAAAAGGTTTGCATACCAAATAAAGTATACTTTTAAAACTTTTAAAGTCGCAGACAATCTAGCATGCAAGTCTGCAATCTTAAAATCTCTCCAAAGATCCTTTAAAACTGAAAAAATTAATACATGTTAAAAAACTATTCCAGAAAACATTTTGAATCAGCAGGGCACAATTGTCCAGAAGCAACAGGAACCAGATTTCTTGCTTAATGTCAGTATTTTAGTTTTTTTAATTACTGGTGTAACACATAAACAGAAACATTTCCCAAATTATGATATAGGGAGTAACCACTAAACAGCAGGGTATCACAAATGAAGTGGTTCACAACTGATCTAATAAAAACATTGAAATTATTTGTATAAGCATATACAATATGCACATACCAGACATAAAGAACAACTAACAATAATAGTTATTTTTCCAAACCAGTGACATAACTTGGGTGTAAAGTAAGGGTATAAGTATTTCAAAGAGTTGTTGCAACTAAATACATGTTTATTGATAAAATTATTTTGACTTCTTTTCTATTTACAAAATTTGTACCACACTTGCACACGTTACCAGCACTCTCCTCAGAATCGAAAGCCATAAGGTAATCTTCGATGCCTTCTTGTTTATCTTCTGCAATTATCTCGGCTAGTCCTGATTCTGAAGGCTTAAGAGGTCCATCTAAAGGGTCACATTGGTCGCCATGCTCATGATCATAATCTTCGTATTGACTAAAATAACTCTCACTGTCATCCGTTTCGAAAGGAACAGCAGTCTGGCTTAACAAACTGTGTAATGGTTCACCGGTTTCCATATGTGTGAAGTCATGGTTGGGTAACAATGGAAAGCTGCCGCTCAGTCGCGCGTCATTCCCAAATATTGACTCCGTGCTGAGGTCTTCCGAGGGCAAAGCAGTGGACGTCGGGAAATTCTTTCGTCAACGTCTCAACGTTGTTCGAGGTATCTTTGATCCCGGTTGAGAAAGATACCGGTTGAAAGGTCCACGCAAGTTACTCTTCTTTAGCTTTTTTGCCGAACAAGAATCCTCACTGTTGTCCGCCATTTTTTTCTTTTGTCCTTGCCAAGCTCCGCTGACATCTAACACAGTCGGCTTATATACGGGATCTTATACTTTTCCTTACTTGGCAACATACGGGACACAGAGTTTAGTTTTGGCGGGCGAAACGAACTGGCGAGCAAACTTTGTCTCTCAAAAGTAACCTTGAGATCGGTGACTCGTGAAATTGCGTTGGTATTTTGCCTTTTCTACTTAGATCTTACCTCTGTCTGTAGACACAATGAGCGACACAAAGAAAGACAATAAAAGGAAAACAACACCATCATTCAAGTATGGTGAAAGAAGTAAGTGAAATTGTTTTATATAACAAAGTTCCAAGTTCTTTTTACACGTGAAGATGCGCTGCATTCGTTGCCCGCTATTAAGCCCCAAAGTTTATCGCATTTTAATCGATAAATATAGACTGATGTGTTCCCATAAATTATATAAACGTTTTCTTAATCTGAGTTTGCAGACGCCCTTGTGCTTTGCGCTATAAAAGAAACCTAAACGGTTCTTTCAAATGAAAGAAGAGGCAGCATGTTCTCGTTGTTGTTCTAAAAAGTCGAGGTCACTGCAAGTCGATTTTTAACTATTGTATATACAGTAAGAATTATTTGTTTCCCTTTTTAGAATACTTTCGGGTGCAATTTATTGAAGACAATGTTAAGTTTATCGTTGGTGAAACCGAACTGAGAAAAGAAGACAATACAACTTCAGCAATGTACCTGGACAAAAAGTACTACCCTTGTGTGGTTCTGAGCGAGAGTGGTGAGTTTCTACCATTATTTTTCGTTTATAATTTGTTTACCCGTTTAAACTTGCCCTTACCGTTCTTAACAGTAAATTTCATGAAAGTTTCAGCCAAAGCAGTTGGTTGTATATCTATTTAATGCATCCCTAGTAGTGGGTAAAAAATGGTCATACTTTCCAGTCAAAAGGAAATGATACCTACTGAAAGTGCATGCAACTGAAATGACTGTTTAATATGCGCATACGCGTTCAATAAAAGCAACAAGTATTACTTTTCAAGCCTTTGGGCCAAAAAGAAAGAATACAATAACAGGTAATTGAAATCTGTTTTACTTTCATTTTAACAGACGACAAAGAGCAGTTAACAAAAAGTAAAACTGCAATGGATGCCATAGCTGCCAAGCTGTTTTTACAGCGATGATGAGCTTCTAGGGAGGAGTCTTGGAGGAAAAAATGGAAAACAGTGCGTTGATACAGACATTCTTGAGAGCGTCTTGAGTAAGTATAATCAATACTTAACAATACTTATTAGAACAATAAAAATGTTTACACTGCATGAGCCAGTCTTTGAAAGGGTAGCTTAATGCAGTGAATTGGGAATTCTTAAAATTTTGACAAAAGATTTGTTTCTAAAAAAATTGATTCAGATGCATTGATTGAAGTTGCCAATAAGGTACTGGTTTTAAAGTGCAAGCATTAACATACGCAGAAACAGTAAGATGTCAATCAATGATCAGTATTTTACTGCTTTTACATATAACACTGTATGTTGCCTAGTAAACTATATAATGCTTTTGTTGTGAATGAGCATTTACGGCTGTCCGCTAGCTTGTATAAAAAAGCCTTTGGTAGTGTCCCTAAAATAGCTTATTGCTTAATACATGACTATGCAATAAACATATAGAGAACTAAAGTACAGATGTTTTTGAGATGGCAATAGTAACCACAATAAGTTTATTTTCTTTCCCAGTGGTGCTTGTTACAAACTTTTCTCTTTAATAGCATTTATTTTAAAATGCTTAAAACAAAGCCTTTGTCATATTATCATTATTGTTTCAGGTATATAGTAAAAGCAGTTGCCTTAGTTAATTCTGATCACTATTCCTATCTCAAAAATGTCTTTGTTGGCTATCTAATAT
This sequence comes from Ricordea florida, assembly GCA_949710005.1. Lineage (NCBI taxonomy): Eukaryota > Metazoa > Cnidaria > Anthozoa > Corallimorpharia > Ricordeidae > Ricordea > Ricordea florida. The sequence goes on along the minus strand of OX453272.1, from coordinate 8,737,196 downwards.
TGAAAGTGGCATGGGATCAACAACATACAAGAAGTGGTGACTTACAAGAAGTTAAAAGAAAAAGTTTAAGTAATCTGTAAAAGTGGCTGCCCAAAGAAATTAGTTACAGGGATCATATTTGGCTGTGTTCTTGATATAATAGCTTCTCTAAGTCTTTACTATTCTCATTGTTTTGTAGGTTACACAAGAAAGAAGTTCCCAGGCATGACATCTGACAGTGGCATTGCGGAACAAAATAACCTGTCTTGAAGCTAAGTCAACAAAAGGATAGTCCAAGTTGTTGATTATTGAAAAATGTGCAAAAAGCTTCTTGAAACACCCGTTTAAAATCTGTCTTAGATACAGTGATAGAATTGTCCATTAAAATTTTTAATCTTTGCAATATATATTGTTTATTGCTAAAAACTAGAACATGAGTTTATTTCAGTTTAAAGAAATCTACATGTAGCCACTACTTCATGCAGACTGTTGCTGTGCATGATTATATATTTCTAAACATATACATTATTATATATTATCAAATTCAGTGAGTTCCAATTAACTTGAAAGATCAGAGTAGAGGTGCCTTTTTATAATATTGTGAAAACCTCTTTTTAGTCAAATTTACTTTTCACTGAGAGTACATTTGCATTGCATAAGTCACATTTATTATATATATATATATTGATAAGAATAAATATGTAGATTGATTAAACCTGTGTTTAGGTTATTTATACATGTATTCATTAAGTATACTTCAAGTATACTACAAATGTACTTCAAGTATACTTCCTTTAAAGTATACTTCAAGTATACTCCCTTTAAAGTACACTTTAAGTATACTTTTTGGGTGACCAAAAGTTGTGTACTTTAAGTATACTTCTCTAAGTATACTTTAAGTATACTTTAAGTATGAATGAAGTATACTTTTTAAAGTGTTTATCACCTATTTAAAGTATACTTTAAATGTACTGAATTCCTACAAGGGCTGTGTCTACCTTATCACCCGCATTTGTCCTTAGCTTCCTCATGTTTACAGAAGAAATACCTTGCCTTAATCTATCCTCCCGTTCTTCATCTGTTAAGAATAAGTCATGGTAGGTTTGAAATAGATCGTATCTTTGGGTATCCTGTAATGTTTCACCACCAAAAAGAACCCTGAGTCTGGATACAAGGTTACTACCTACATTATTCACGAGGGTGTTATCTTCATGGCCATCAACAGTCAAGTTAAATAGTAGAGATAAACTTCCAGGTATAAGAACTAAATTCTGGGTAAGTTTTGGAATATTTATATATAGTGTTTCTCCTGGATCGGCTGATGATGGATTTAGTGTAATTCTATTCAATATTGATTCCGCTTTCAAACCTAGTGGCTCTCTTGGAATCCTGTTTGGGTTAATTTTTTCAGATATAGTTTGCGACATATTTTATTTTAAGGAGGGGATGGGTAATCTTTAAATGAGTAACGAAAGCATGTTATCAAAAATATATTATTCAACTGATGGGTATTGGAAAGGATATTCTGCAATTCCTAAATTAGCTGAGAAAGCAAAAGTAAGTGAAAATATAGCAAAACAATGGCTTCAGAAACAGGCAATATGGCAAATATATCTACCAGCTCCAAAGTATATACCTAGACCACACTGGACTGTGGATAAACCTAATCAGATTCACCAAGCAGATTTATTATTTTTACCACATGATAGAGTTGGAAGAAAAACATATAAATACGCATTAGTTGTGGTTGATGTTGCCTCAAGATATAAAGATGCTGAATCATTAACCTCAAAAGAAAGCCATGAGATATCCAAAGCTTTTGAAAAAATATATTCCAGAAAAATGAAATATCCTAAAACATTAATTGTTGATCCTGGAAGAGAATTTATGGGTGAGGTTGGTAAACTTATGAATTACCATAATGTGAAAATACAGAGAAGTGAAGCTGGAAATCATAGAGCTCAGGCATTTGTAGAAAATGCAAACAGAATATTAGGTGAAAGATTATTTAGTCATCAATATGCACAAGAAATGATTAGTGATGATCGATCTAGAGTATGGGTGAAACGATTACCAGATATTTTGAAAACTTTGAATAATACACCAACAAGATTAACTGGTAAAGAACCTGATAAAGCTATAAAACTGAAAGAGGTTGATATTGAACCTAAAAATTACAAACGTAGGGTAGGTCTTGATGAGGTTAGATTACCTCCTAGTGTTAAAGCTAGATACTTACTTTCTCCTGGTGAACTTGAGGGTGGTGAAAAAAGGCGGGCTACAGATCCTATTTGGAGTATTCAGGTTTATGATATTTCTAAAAGTGTGATTTCACCTAATCAGCCTGTTTTATATTATTTAATTGATGGTCCAAGACGAGGTTTTGTTAGGGAAGAATTACAGGTTATTCCTTATGATACAGAACTTCCACCAGATTCTGTTTTGGAACGATAATGTCCAATAGCCCAAGTATTTATTCTATTTTCTTTAATTAATCTTTTATCATCATCAGAAGATAATGCTTTTTTATTAACTGATACAGCAAAAAGATCAAGCCCCGTGTTTTTAATTAAATTAAATGATCTCATTTGAGGTTTTCCAGTGAATAGACAATCTTTAAAATCATTATGAGTTATATCATTCTTTACAACTGATTTCTTAATTCCTTTACACCTTTTTATTTCTATATCTTTAATCGTTAATATAGAGTATAACTTTGCACGTAGACCAACAAATTCAATTATTATATCTCCACCAAACTCATCTTTAAACATAGATATTACTTTCTTATTAATACCAACCTCAATTCCCGAAGGATGATCTTTTGGATAATTACTAGTATCAAACCATTCTTTAACATCAACACTTATATCTTTGTAGAAATCTTGTGTTTTTATATTACATACAAGACTATCAGTGTCAGTCATAAGTAATTCTACATTTTCCCCCCATTTTGCTTTGATATAATTATAATAAAAATTATACATTATCCTTTTAGCCTCATCAAGAATACATGCACCCAAATAAACAGGTTTATTAAATACTAATTCAGTTTTCTTCATGTGAATAGCAACAAGATTTTCAGAAAAGATAGTGCGATATAGATAGTTGGGTCTTGATATTAATTTTTTTGCTGCTATCCGATTTGTAACTAATCTCACATCAACATGTTTTCTAATATTTTCCATTGTCTTACCAAAGACAGAGTTATTTATTAACTTGTATAAATCTTTTTCAAAATCATTAGTTGCTTGAGCTCTTAATTTAGTATTAAAATCGATATAAGGTTTTAGCCATGCAGACTCTTCAAATATAATACCTCTATGAACCTTTGTTATTTTTAATCCTAAACTTTCATAAAGTTTCAATGTTCTATGATGAACTACATACTTTTCCTTATTATTTAGGTTTGGGATTAATTTTTCCACCTTGTTAACTTTCATTCTCTCTGGAGCTAGAGGATAATCATTATGTAAATCATGAAGATGTTCAGGATATTCTAAATCAACCTCATATATACCTGGTGTTTCTCTCCAATTTATAAGATCAATCTCTTCTTCTTTAACCATTTTAAAACCACCAGTGGGGAGTGGTTCACTCATTCCTCCTCCATATAAGTTATTTGCATCAAGATCTATAATATAATTTGTTTCCTGGTTAGGATCATATTCTTCTCCCATGTATGGGTTATTAGCTTTTGCATATTTATTTGATATTTGTGCTACACCCCCTCGAATCATTTTCTCAAACATAAGTAACATATCAGGATCAGATAACAACTCTAATCTAACATTTGTAATCTTTAATGCTGCATCCATAGCTAGCCCGGGAGCTGTAAGATATTGAGCGGGATCCAAACCATAATTCTTAATACAATTATCTCTAAAATTCTCAAACACATCTGCTAAAAGTAAAGTATCTGACTTATTATATAGATCGTGATATTCTCTCATTGATTTCATATTAAAAGTTTTCCAAACATTTTGTGCATGTTCATAATCATCTTGTGATATATTTTCATCATTTAATTTTGAATAAAACTCTTCTATTGGTGGAAGTTTAGTTTCATCAAGTTTATTAATACCGGTAACATACCTATATGGATAAACACCTTTCCTCAACATTAAATATGTTTTATCACCAAATTCCTTTTTTGTTTCTATTAATTTATCATCTTTTGGAGAAAGACATCTTTTTCCAACTACCATGCAATTCTCACATTTTCCACATCTGCCAATACCATTATACTTAATTATTTCTCCATCTTTATCATATCTCTTCAAACAATCTCCAGGTTTACACGTTTCACAATTTCCACATTTTGTAAGATTGTCAGCTAAACTGCTAAGGCTGGCTTTCATAAATTTGGCGGAATCAATAAATCTAAGTTCACGTTTCATCTTAACCATCTTTTTATCCTTTTTACTATAGAATTCATTAACTATAATATTTTTTGAAAAAGTAATATATTTTTGTTCATTAATAGGTATACAATTTATTTTAAAATCATCATCACCATCTATTTCAGCAAGATTTTTAATAAAAAGATATGAATCATATCCGGATAAATTGTGAATAATAACTGGTATAAATTTTGGAACTTCATATTTTAAGTTACAACTATTGTGTGCTGCACCTCTATATTTTCCTGTAAGATGGCAGTGATCCATTACCTTATCTCCACCTAATTCACCCTTACATATATGACAATGAGTAGCATTATTATAATCTTTTTTATCATTTTCACTCATATCTTTCAGCTTCTTATTTTTGTTTTTATAAACTTTAGGATTAATAATATTTTTATAAATAACTTTCATAACATTTACAATATCTTTAATAAAAATTTTACCAACATCTTCATCTTTAGATTTAGCGGTATAATTTTTTACTTTATTTATGAATATTTCTTCATCAAGTTCTACACCATCTAATATTTCATCATCAGAACATTTTATAAAACGACTATAACCTGAGGGAATATGCTTTTCATATTTAATAGTGTAACTTTTACTTTTATCAGTTGGATAAGTATGAGGAATTGGTACTAAAAAACTCTCAAAGTCAACACTTATAACAAATGGCACTTTCATTTGTCTTTGATAATTAGTGAAATTAATATATTTTGGACTTTTATCTTCATTTATAGGCATAATGATCTTAACTTCATCATTTTTTTTACAATATTCTTCATGTTCTTTTAATGATTTTTCTTTATCAAATGAGTTGTAGCATCTACGACAATAAAAACGTTTATGTTGATGATTATTAACTTGAGATGTTACAAGTCTTCCAAAATTATTTATCAAAATATAATGGTTTGTTCCTCTCTCATTAAATATTAAAAGTAATTCAATTAAAGTGCCAGTTTCTTTTTTACTTATTTTTAGAGGATAAACCACCTCTTTACTCCAAACTTCATCTCCTACTTTACCAAATCCATGTATGTTAATTTTATATTTTGGATTTTGTTTTTCAAATTTATCAACATCTTTTATTTTAAGTGGAAACTCAAGCCCTTCCCAGTTAAAATTTTTAGATTTTTCTATCAATTCTTTAGTTACTCTCTCAGGATGAGAATCTGAAGGATATTCTGATATAGTTACACACCACTTAAAACAATCATGATCATAATAATTTTGAGGATTTGTAGTTGCCTTTCTATTTGCTATTACTTCAGGTGTAGGAAGATAAGAACTAGCAGCGAGAGGCTCGAATGGATCAATATATATATATCAAAAAATTGTATATAACTAAATTTAAATTTGTAACCGTTTGATAAAAATCTTTCATAATCATTTAGCAAGTGATTTCTCATACCATCGAATAATTCAGTTACATCATCCCCTTCAGTAATTGTTTCTGTATGTGAGTGAAAATATTTGTCTTCTTCTTCAACAACTTTTTTTAAAAGTAAAGAATCCTTTACCAACCTACATGCTAATATAAATCTTGCTTTTATTGGTTTCTTTTGTTGATTAATATGATTTATAACTTTTTGTTTTATTTTATTCATATATGTTGCAGGATCATCCTCTCTATTACCATCTATCCTATAACTTTTCAGATATCCATTCAACGCTGGATCTATTTCTTCTATTGTTAAATCTTCTTCATTAATTGGTTCATCTTCTATAGTAGATGTCGAAGGTTGAGGTTGTGTAATATTTTTTCTTGTAGAGGGTATAGTAGGTTTAGACTGTTTTTTATTTTTATTTTTTCTTGGTGGTGGAATAGGTCTTTCGGGTTGCTTGTTATTATTTATAAGATTTTTAAGACCATCTCCTGTAGATTTAACTTTATCAACTACTTTCGATATTTGATTTTTTATCCAATTAAAAGTTTTATCTTTTGTTTTTGTTTCCTTAATTTTTTTCATTAAACTCTTTGCTTCATTCATAAAACTAAATACAATATTTTTTCTTGTGTTAGGTATTATAGCTTGAGTTTGAGTTTTATTTTTTCTTGGAGTGGGTATGTGGGTTTGTTTTTTGTAAAGTTTAGGTGGTGGAGGTCGGGGAGGTTTATTTTTTGGTGTGGGGGGTGGAGAACCTGGAGGTGTTCCTGGTCTAAATCGTTGTGGAGAACCTGGAGGTGTTCCTGGCATTGTATTTGGAGGTGGTATATAAAGTTTAGGAGGCGGAGGTCGAGGAAGTTTAGTATGTTTAATTGTAGGTGGTGTATTATGCGGAATAGGAAGTGGTAGATTTGGTTGATTCGCTGGTCTTTTTGGTGTAATACGTAATGATGTAATAATTTCTCGGATATTATCAACGATTTGTTGAACGTTATTAATTATTTCAGGAATATTACTCAATGCATCAATACGTTGTGCTTTAAGTCTCAATTTTCCTATTTCTTTAGTACTATACCATCTAAGTAGTTGATATAATTGATCACTAGTTAGTTTATTTAGTTGTTGTTCCATTTTGTATTTCATTACTTTTCTTTAAATCTTAATTAAATAATTCATTTTCATTTTTAAAAATATCTTGATAAAATATTTGGATAAATTTTATGGTGTAGAACTTTGAATAAATCTTTTTTAAGAATTTCAACATTTTTCTACATTTTATTATGATTTTATTTATATATATATTTTTTAATTATTATTTTATATATTTATATATATATTTAAATTATGATTTGGCGCAGTATCGGCATTTTCTCATCTCTTCACACAATGTACTTTACATGTAGTTCCATTACTTGCATTGACTATAAGCTGCCTACGTAACGGCAACTACAGTAAATTACATTTGGAAATATTTGGGAGCGACATGAGCCTCCAAAAGGAGTTTTTGTGGCAGTAATTTTAACAGAAAGTAGAACCTCGAATACTTGGCCCTATTGTAATGCAGCATGTAACATTTTTGATGCAGGAGATATATATAGTAACTTTCATCTTTTCCTATGTGTGTGCAAGTTTTTAGTTTATGCTCATAGATATAAGTTACAAGAAAAATTCTTATAACAAAGTAAATTGATGTTTGATGAGTTCAAGAAATTTTCATTTTATTTCTAGGTTTGTATATTACTTCATTTTACTAATGACATTCAATGATTTCAAAAGATCAGGGAAGGAAAGAGGTTGTGACAAGTGGTACCTAGATGTTAACCCCCCCTTCATGTACACATACGCTGTGTAAATCATTTCAAATTGTGCTTTTAAAATTAATTAGTCGGGCGACCGACTATAGGTTTACACTCGAGTTTCATCGCAAATGGCAGTCACGTGCAGTGGGAAATACCGTAGACACGTAATACGGGCGCAAACTTCTTTCTGCGATGTCGAAGTCGATGGCGAATATGTTGAAAACAAATGGTGTCATCTTTTCTACGCTCAAACATACAGACCCACACACTGTTCGCGGTAGAACCACTCTAAAAGATGGCGTGTGTAATGAGCGTATGTTTCGAAACGGGTCGTTCCGCGAACTGAAAATAGCAAAAGAATCAAATGATTTAGCGAATGTCTCACTAAAATCAAACCAGAAATCAAACGAGTTACCAGTGAACAGAAAATGTGGACAGAGTGACAGAAGAGCATTTGCTGATAAAGACAAGGTGCCTCGCGATGAAACTCGAAGAAACGACAACAAAGATGCCACGTTGGAAACCAGGACCAAGGTACCCCTAGCATTTCTTTTTTGGACCATTCCGCATCATAAGGGACGGACCATTAGAAAAGTGATGGGGCGGGGAAGGCAAAAAAAAAATTCATGCAGAAGGAAGGTCCAATTGTGACTTTTTCACATGTAGTAAAAAAAATTCGTAGGGTAGGGTAGGGGAGACTATCAAAAGGAAGGGAGGGGTATCTCAGGCGTGTCTTGGCAAATCCACATTCACAATGTGGTCAATTGCCAGCTGTCAAAACGGGATAGCCACTGACCAGCATCACATGACCATATTGTGGGCTCATGTGTCAACTCCGCTAACCAGTAATTGATTTACTAGATCGTGGGCTCAAGTCTCGAGTCTGGTAGCCCACGTATTTTTGGCGGGAAATTGCGTTGACGACTGAAAAAGAAATTTTCAGTCCGTTCATTGTCTTTTTGAGACAATATTATTACTCTACACTGTTCAAGTTTTACTAAAGGATAAACGAAACAATTTCTATTGCTATGTCAACAAACAATAGCAGAGAAAATATAATTTGCAGAACACAGGGTTCAGGAGAAGAGCAACGGGAAAGAGAGCGGAAGAGAGCAAGAATTAACTGGGGAAGAATGAGCGAAGAAGATCGCCAAAGAAGGCGCGCTCGGGAAAGAGAAAGGAGACGAAATTATAGCGAAGAACGCCGACAAGCACAAAGAGTCCGGGCTCGAGAAAACAGACAAAATGTTAACGAAGAACGTCGAGAAGCGGAAAGACTCCGTGCTGTGGAAAACAGACAAAATTTTTAGCGAAGAATGCCGAGAAGCGGAAAGACTCCGTGCTGTGGAAAACAGACAAAATTTTAGCGAAGAACGCCGAGATACCCTGCTAAAAGCCATGCAAGAGAGAAACCTCGGCTCGAAGGGTAAAGCAGAGAAGGTTTCTTGCCCATGATTATGAATTATAGAATTGAAGGAAACCCTGAAGTTCAGTAATAGATTCTTGAGTGCTTAATAATTTTACGATTTCATTTAATAATTCAATTTGAGTGGCATCCATAACTCAAATTAATTATAACATAACGAAAAAGAAAAAACATTTACATTTATTTTGCTTCCATGCAGGCTATATACTGGAACCTCGATATCAAGCTAAATTAAGTAAAAATGCTAGCGGAACTATGTGTTTTTATATAGATAGTTATATCTAAGCCCTTTTGCATACATTTTACCATACCTTGGAGTAAACATTTATTTTACCGAGGTGTTCGTTTTAACACGAAAATGACAAGAGTTGTGTCCTGCATTTCCCAGTAGCGTCTACAAATCTTTTAAATGCATTTACGCAAATAGAATGGTTAATTTCATCAGGAATAGAATACAGTACATTGATAATTTGTGTTTTTTGTAGAATATACTCCATGACTTTGTAGGTAGAAAGACCGTACTAATAGCAGACGAAAGTTTAGACAAAAATCATAGCGAGTTAACCGACCTCGACACTAAACTATAGTTAAAAAACGTTTGTGAATTCTTCGCAATATTTTAGAATGCTTTTACAGTTTAAAGTGAAATGAAAGTGCTAAACGGGAGCCCCGCTTTTAGGCTTGGCTAAATCTATATATTATTTTTTCTTTTCGTGTCCTTGCATGCATGGACTTGTCAAGAGTCCCAAACATTGTGTCCAATCAGCGAACGCCTATATTACGTCATCCTTCTCTACGGACCTGCGACTGGGAATTTTATGGTATTTTGTTGATGCGAGCTTTTGCGAACTGAGGAATGACTTTGATTTGGTTCTTATTTCCTTTTGTGGTGAGAACACATCTATTCTTTGTTTACTCTATATGAAACTAACGAAATCTACCCGAGATCCGCGATAAACTATGCATACTTTACATTATTCGGCGGGTTTCTTCTTGGGCACTATTAACTAGTATATTGGAAACAGATTGCAGATTTTAGCAACGTGCAGCTGTTGCTTAGTTTTCCCATTTGAGCGTTTGATTCTTTCAGGTTTTTCCAATGTAGTGACTTGTTTTGAGAAGAACTTCATTGTCTTTGCTGTGGAATGTTAGCTCGTCAATGCCTTGTTTGATTGTGCATTTCACAGTCGATCTCATGCATGCTGAGTTCAAATTGTTGCACGATCCCATAAACAATTTCCCACATTCTACAGTAGTACAATGGATAGAATTTAAGGTATAAACGAACAGAATTCACCTATTAGTTTAATTCGCTTCAATTGTATCGACGTACGAAAAAAAGTTAATATATTAGTGTAGTGTCTGAGTGAGACTACTTAATCATAATTTATTATAACTTCGGCATGATCGTTTAAAAGTTCATATAAACATATTCAATTACAGCCAAGACTCGAGCACTCTTCACTACACCTATAGTTAGAAAGCAAGACCACCTCATCATTGGAAGAAAAAGACGAGAAAATCATTTTTGCTGGATATGATCGATTTGTGGTGTTGTTACTGTACTTAATATATATGGGCTTCCAGCTAATTTTAGTAACCGCTGTTGTCGCTCTATTTGCCAAAGATTCTTGCCTGTTAGTTATGGAGACCTTAGCAAATGAGACTATTCATATCGCAGTTTGGTAGCTCGGAAGAAAAATATACTGTGGATAGTTTTAATAAAGTGTAAGGACAAACCATTCTTGAATGTTATTCGATACGTATATAGAGCACCTAGCCGGCAAGTGAACTGCAGGGAGCACTTGATTCACGTGAATTCCGATTTAAATTTTAAGTTTTTGTTTGCCATTTTCTCTAGGTTACCGAAAAAGAGGACAAACCAGTAGGGAAGATCCAAATCTTTGGACTCTGTTTTTCTTGCTGGAAATTCCGGCTCCATTTAACTTTAGTTAATAATAATAATAATGAACTTTATTTGAGTGTCAACTGTATTTAGCACTGACGCACTAATTGGGGACACTGTAAAGCACAAAAAAAATGAAATGAAATGAAATCATATTACATTAAAGCAATCAAATCAAATGTTGGTTTTTGTTAGTTAGCTTTTTTAGCCATTTCTTGTTTTAGAATTTCTGAAAATTCAGTCGAATGGAAGGCGCCATTGAAGATAGTATAACTCACTCTGTTACCACCAATGAAATCTCAATGGCTACTCTTGACCTGAGTGCACTTTAAAATAAGTCTACAAGCTCAAGCTTTGTAGGTCCTTAGAAAGTTGACCTTCAGTATATATAATCATTATTTCCCATTTCCTAAACATTTAGTACAATTAGTAACATAGGGGTTTTCTCAGATTACACAGAGAATCCCTAATACACCAGTCTAATAATTTATGTAATAAAGAATCAAAAAGTATTATGTTTGTCTTTTGTTTTGTTTACTAATAGGGCATCTGCTACTTTTTGTAACTAACTATCGCACTGTTAATGACTTTTATTTTTCTGTTTTGCAGTGTCTTTTTTCACTTGTTCAAGCCAAGTGCTTATGTCCACCAGGGACATACTCAACAAAAGAATGCCATAGCCCAAGCAGTGCACCAAAGTGTGAAAAATGTCCTGAAGGGACTTTTAATAGTGCCTTTAATAACGCAAGTGCCTGTAGGCCTTGCTATCATTGTGATAGTGGAAAAGAAGAAGTGGGAAAGTGTACTGCTATTAAAAACACTGAATGCGCATGTCCTGTCAGCAGTTATTTCAAGACTGACATCCACAGATGCATAGCATGCACAAAATGTTCAAAAGGGCAGGTTTATGTCAAGGCCTGCAGCACCTTTAGTGATTCCGTGTGCAGAGACTGTCCCGAAGTAAGTAAAGCTTGGGTATACTGGTTAGATTTGGCTGGTTGACACAGTTTCCCATTGCAGAGCACAAAGGAGGTCCTATGCTAAAAATCTCTGTCACTTTGGAGCAAACAGTTCCACCAATGGATAACACAGTGTTAGTTCCTCAAAAAAACTGTTATAATCAAATTAGTTGAATATAGGCCACTTTAAGATCATGAAAAATCCAGTCCTTCCTTGTGCAAGTGATTAATCAGTCAGAGAAGATTAACACAGGGAAGTACCTCAACTCTTGGACTTGGAGATGAATATGAAAAAAAAATAAAGGATATAAGGGGATATAGAACTTGATGTGTACCTTTTCAATATAATTGTAGTACCAATGGTTTTAATTGAATCTGTTTAGGGAACATTTTCAGTCCAATTGACGAATACGTGTCAGCGGTGCAGTTATTGTAAAGAGGGTCAGATGGTTCATCAGGTGTGTACATTGGCCAGTGACACCCTCTGCAAAACAATAACCAAAACAGTAGACAAATCAGAAGTACCAACTACATCATCAGCTTCAGATTTAGTGCAACTGCCCAGCCAAACCCCTGTATTAACAAGTGAGTATTATGTTTCTTGTATATATCTCAGTCATAATTGTTAGGAGTTTATGTTGTTTGAATTTTACATTCTTTTTCTTCTCAGAATTGATCAGTTCTCGGCATGACACTGCAGGCTGGAGTTATAAAAAGGCCATCTGGCTTGCAAAAATTGTCCATTTCAAAAACAGCAATTTTGAAGCCGTATATGACCGGGCCTTATCAAAATTTCTTTATTTTTCTTCCTCCTTCATCCTTTATAGTTTGCCTCCTGTCTTTCTTTTATTTTGCTGTCTACATAGCATGTCTCTCAACCAATAATTTCGCCATTAACTGTACATTTATTGGCTTAACTGCTGAATACCCGGCCACTTCATTAACATACTGATGAATAACAATAGAGTCCACTGTAATGTGCTTCATTCTTCAAAAGCCTCCGACACATGTAAATGAAGTGGTTAGGTATTCAGCAGTTACTCCCACTTATTTTTTTGTATTGAAGTTCAATATTTACAGTTCTCATTATGTTGAGCTTATCACTTACATCTTTGTTTTTTGTAGGTGATGCTTTATGTCCTGAACCAGTAGTGCCCGAAGCAATTGTTTGGACATTAATAGGGATTGTTATATTAGAAACAGCAATTTTGATTGCTGTTCCCATTTGGCCCTTGTTAAAAAACAAGCAGAAATCCACAAAAGTAAGCAGTGGTAAGTCACTTACCTATAATTACAATGACTGTTAATAAAAGTTAGTATAAATACTCAGGTGATTATTCAAAATTGCGCGCTCTGATTGGTTCGCTATCTCTGACTCTCAGCCGATAATCACCTCGACATACAGAATGCCAGTCGTTCATGCGCTTTTGATGAAATAAAACTTTTTCGTGTTGTAAAATGCTTTCCTTTTCTTTTTTTGAAATAATCACCTGTGTATTTATACTAAAGCAATTATTCACCTCAGGCTCAGTGATTCTCGGTGACTTCGACTTCGGCGAATAATTGGTAATTAGTGTAAGTTATGATTTACTGATAATGAATTATTTTCAGTAATTGTTATGAATAAGAATTAAATTGAATTGCTTTAATTAATTTAATATTGTTTTGTTACAAAGTTAAAATAATCATTACCCAAAAAGGTAGTGGCACAATACATGCAGTTCCAACAATTACAGCTGTCCAAAAGCTCAAGTAAGTAGTGGTAGTAGTATTAATTTTATTATCATCTTTGACAGATGCTCAAAAGAGCAGCAAGAAAAAAGCAACCATAACAACTGCAAAATCAACATGCACAATTAAAGGTAAATTCTTTAACTATTTTATTGTATCTATCAGTCTTTTTTTCCACTAAATACAGTTTGATAATTAAACTTGGTGTAACAACTTTGTCACTGCATGTATTCAAAACCAATGGCACTTTCTGTTAATGCTGTTAGTTTTAATATTCCGTTTCTAAGTAAAATGGCTATTATGGGCTTTCATACACATTTTATTAAAGTGAAGGCTTACAGTACCTGTCTGACATGAAAAGGAGTGAGGTATCAAGTTCCCTAAAAACTCATAAAAAAGCCAAAATGCAACTCTTTATTTTTTTGTAATTACATGTACCAGCCAAGCATTAAATTTGGTACTGTACCCAGTATTAAAATATTTTAAATGGTTACTGTATGTGATATTGTAAAGGTCTTCATATGAGTAGTTGCAAATTGACAGTTCTGGCGCACGCATACATCAAAAATCACTCTTTAAGTCTAAAACGTGCAGGATCCAAACCGACTGTACTAGCTTAAAGAAATAATAATATCCATTCAAGCACTCATCATGCCAAAACAAACTGTCAAAGAGCTCCGCGACATCGCCAAGGAACGAAAGATACCAAATTATTACAAGATGCGTAGAAACGAGTTAGTAGAGGCGCTGGGAATGCCTGAAGAGGTACCTAGTGTTAGTACTGGGGGAACATCGAATATTCTCGATGAGCCTGTACCTGAAATAAATGTTCTGATTCTGAGACCTACCAAATATGTACCTCCAAGTGCACCTAGTCGGTGGAAAACACTTGTTTCGGAATATAATAAAAGAGTACAGAAAAAAATAAACAAGTTTGCAAATTGGATTTTGAATTATGTCCCAAAGAGAATCAAAAAGCCTGCGAACGAAAGAATTAGGAAGTTGAAGGAGGAAGTAAGAAGCATCTGGGCCCTACTAGATCCGTTCAAAGTGAAAGAAAAAGAACAGGCATTGAAAGGGTTCTTCAAGACATATCGGATCGATGGGAAAAAGGGGTATGGTCCTCAAGACTTCATAAAGAAAATAAAACCAAAGGTTGTGGAGTTACTTTATACTAGAAATAAACCCTTCAAGGTGAAGTTTGTATTAACTTGTACATTCATAAAAGAGAATCTTGCTACGGGTAAGATTGAAGAGAGTGAGGGGTACTTTCATACTATTCTTGAAATAGTAACGGATTCAACTGATATATCTAAGTTATTCGATGCAATGACGGAATTGCAACTTGAAAAGGTTGCGAGATTTGAAGGTGAAAAGTCTGGATGGCAATTTGATCGAGTTGAGTACTTTGATATACACATTAATCCATTTGAGCCTATCTCTGGGACTTCTTACATACCCCTACCGAAGGTTTTGGCTGAGAAGAAAGCTATAATAAATGTAAAGAATGAAAATGACAATGAGTGCTTCAAATGGGCTGTGACATCTGCTGTATTTCCCAAAGAGAAAGATGGTCAAAGACTGAATGATGAGATGAGAGAGAACTCTGAGAAATTTGACTGGTCTGGAATGGAGTTCCCTGTTACACTAAGGGATGTTGTTAAGTTTGAGAAGCAAAACCCTTATGCTATTAACGTATATGGTTATGAGTCTGGGGTAAATGTTTTGAGAATTAGTAAACGACGAGATGTGACAGTGATAAACCTGCTTTTATTATACAACAGTGAAACTAATCACTATTGTTGGATTAAGAACTTGAGTAGGCTTTTGTCATCACAAGTCGATAAACACGATGGTAGAAAATATTTCTGCCATAGATGTCTTAATCCATTCAATTCACAATCCTCACTTAATAAGCATCTAGAGTATTGCAAAAATCATGAAGCAGTTAAGATGCAAGTCCCTATTAACAAAGATGGAAGCCCGCAGTTCTTCGGTTTCAAAAATCACAACAAAAAGATGGAGGTCCCTTTTGTTGTGTATGCGGATTTTGAGTGCTATACGGAAAAGATAGACACGTGTTACCAAGATGAGGGTATAAGCTTTACCAATAGATACCAGAAGCATAAGCCATCAGGTTTTTGTTACCTGGTTAAGTGCTTTGATAACGCTATATTCGAACCCAAACTTGTAAGGCACACAGCTGAGTCACCAGACGAAGATGTACCCAAGATGTTTATGGAGAGTTTGGAGTCGGATATTAAGGACATTTATAATACGTTCAAGATCCCTAAGAATGCTCGTGTTAGTGAGGATGATAAAATAGCCTATGAAAATGCCACACACTGTCACATTTGTGGATTGGAGATTACTAATAAAAAGGTACTGGACCATTGTCATCTTACTGGAAAGTATAGAGGCGCCGCGCATGAAGAGTGTAACTTGAATTATAATGTGCCCAAATTTCTCCCAGTTATATTCCATAACCTATCTGGATATGATGGTCATTTATTTGTGAGGAACATAGGGGAATCGAAGGGTAAGGTAGATTGCATACCAATCAACGATGAGAAGTACATTTCGTTCACGAAGGAGATTGTTGTCGACTCTTATAAGAACAAGGAAGGGAAAACGGTTGACATTAAACGGGGAATTAGGTTCATTGATAGCTTTCGGTTTATGGCAGCGGGACTCAGAAGTTTGGTTGACAATCTACCACAATCTTCTCTGGTGAATGTAACGAGTTGGTATGAAAGAGTAATGGAAGAAGATGGTCCAGACCTGCAGTTACTGACTAGGAAGGGGGTATTTCCGTACGATTGGTTTGATGGGTTTGATAAGCTCGGTGAAACTAATCTGCCACCAAAGGATGAGTTCTACTCGAAGCTCTATGACGCTGAAATATCGGACGAGGATTACCAACATGCTCAAAACGTGTGGAAAGCCTTTGGGATTAAAAGCTTCAGGGAATACCATGACCTTTACCTTGAGCTGGATGTGTTATTGTTGGCTGATGTTTTTGAGAACTTCAGAGATGTTTGTAGGAAGAACTACGACTTGGATCCAGCTTGGTATTACACTGCACCTGGATTGGCATGGGACGCGGCCCTGAAAATGACCAAGGTGAGTTTGGAACTTTTGAAGGACCCTGACATGCTTCTCATGGTTGAGGAGGGCATTCGAGGGGGTATCTCCATGATCTCCACTAGGTATGGTAAAGCCAACAATCCATACATGAAGGAGTATGAGCCATCATTGCCAACAAAGTACATCACATACCTGGATGCAAACGGTTTGTACGGATATGCAATGAGTAAACCGTTACCAACACATGACTTTCGATGGTTGACTGAAGAAGAGCTTGTATTGAAGTGGAAAGATATACCATGCATACTAGAGGTTAATCTGATGTACCCAAAGCACCTTCATAAACTGCATAATGACTATCCATTAGCACCAGAAAGAGTCATGGTGAATGGTGTGGATAAACTAATTCCAAACCTAAGGCACAAAAGAAAATACATTATTCACCACGAGACACTGAAACAATATTTAAGTCTCGGGCTAAAGGTCTTCAAGATACATAGAGGCATCACATTCAAAGAGTCCGAGTGGCTGAAACCCTATATCGACTTGAATACTGAACTAAGGACAAAAGCTACAAACGACTTTGAGAAGGATTTCTTCAAGTTGATGAACAACTCAGTCTTTGGGAAGACTATGGAGAATGTAAGGAACAGAGTGGACGTTCGTTTGGTCACAAATGAGTCAAAAGCCAAGAAGTTGGTATCGAAGCCGAATTACCACCACAGCACGATCTTTTGTGAGAATCTGGTTGCTGTACAAATGAAGAAAACAAAGTTGGTGCTGGACAAACCAATTTACCTAGGATTTTCAGTCCTGGAATTAAGCAAGACTATAATGTATGACTTCCACTATAACTACATCAAGCCCAAGTATGGTAGCAAGGCCAAGTTGTTATTTACAGACACTGATTCACTGGCGTATGAGATAGAGACGGATGATTTCTACAAGGACATTAGCCCAGATTTGAGAGACCGGTTCGACACCAGCAACTACCCTGAAAATCATACATCCGGCATTGAGGTGGGTGTGAACAAGAAAGTTGGGGGTATGTTCAAGGATGAAGCGGGTGGTCAGCAAATAACGGAATTCGTAGGTCTCCGGGCCAAACTATATTCATACATGATGGATGAGGGAAAGGAAGAAAAGAAGTGCAAGGGTGTGAAGAAAGCGGTCGTGAGAAAGAGCATAAGCTTCAAAGACTGCAAGGATTGCCTCTTCAATCAAAAACCACAGAGGAGGACAATGAATATCATCAGGAGTCATCTGCACGAAGTTTACACAGAGACTGTGAATAAGGTGGTGTTATCATGTGAAGATGACAAAAGGCTAATAAGGGGGGATGGGATACACACATATGCGTATGGTCACTTTAGGACGCTAACTTCGTGTAAAACTTAAAGATTTAAATATATATATCTAACTAGACAAAGTTGGTATGAATTACTATTAAGAGGAAACTTATCACAACCTTGCCGAACATTTTCAGTCTATGTTCAAGAAAGCTGATGAGGAATATGAACAAGGTTGTAAGCATGAAAGTGTGTATAGGGATCACACAGGGATTGTTCTTTGTAGTCTCTGTAAGACTGAACTCGAATCGATGGACTACTCTCGACGAGAATGGGGGTATAACAGTTCAGATGTTAGGTGTGATATGTGAAGATCGAAACCAAAGGGAGTTCGTACTGTATTCGAGAAACATGACTTGAATGTGTCTTCTATGATGATGGATATCATAGAAGGCAAGTATCGAAAAATTCTACAGTCTGAGGGTATTAAATTTCTTCGCAGTGAGAAGCGTGATTCTTTGGTGGCCTCATGCTTCTTTTATACATATCAAGAATTTGGTGAATATCGTACGTTAGAATACATTGGAAATTTGTTTGGACTCAAGAAAAGAGCCATGTCAGAGGCTGTAAGAAAGTACTTGGAAATATTCCCAGAGGCGCGAACCAACCAAATTACACCAGAGAAACTTATTCCATGGATAATGAGACTTACTGGGGTTGATGAATCTCATCACAGACGTATTTTGTCCATTGCCAAGTACTTTGACGCTACATCAAAGATTCTTGTGCGTAGTAAGCCCCATACAATTGCAGTGAGTATTGTCTTCTTTTACTTATGTATGAACCAGGAGTATAAAAATCAAATAGGTATGACAAAGAGTGTCTTTGCCAGTAAAGTTAAAATTTCGGTGATTTCATTGATTCACACAGTTCGTGAAATGGTGGACATCTCAATGTCACTTAAGAACTCTATCAGGTGGTAATTCAGTATCCTCAGGCACAACTTGGAGTTGCTCGCGTACAAATCCTCGCTTTGATACTCCATCTAAATAGTAAACCACTGGCTGATCTGGCGAAATTACAGTTCTGGCTATATCATAAACTTCAAGGCTCCATATAGGGTCAGTGGCTCTTCGTTTATCACCACCTTCATCTTCGCCGGGTGAATACAAATACCTAACCTCGACTCCTGGGGGTAACCTTTTCTCATTCAAGCCCACAGCTCTATTGTATTCCACAGGCTTAATATCAATCTCTTTCAGGTCCAACGCTTCATCAGGTTCTTTACCTGTTATACGTGTGGGTTCAGAATTCAAAGTCTTCATAATAGCGGGAAGCCTTTTCACCCAAACCTTGGACCTAACATCACTCACCATCTCCTGTGCATATTGATGACTAAATAATTTCTCACCAATCGTTCTATTAGCCCTCTCGACAAAAGCCTGCGCTCGATGATTACCAGCTTCACTTCGCTGTATGTTTACTTTGTGCTTATTCATCAAGTGTGTGACATTACCCATGAATTCTTTACCAGGATCCACCATTAATGTCTTCGGCCACTTTAGCTTTCGAGCATAAATTCTCTCAAACGCCGTGGCCACTTCACCACTATCTTTCGAGGTTAGTGCCTCAGCATCCTTGTACCTAGAAGCAATATCAATCACAACCAGCGCATAGCGGTATGTTCTTCTTCTCACTGTATCGTGAGGAAGAAATAACAAGTCCGCCTGATGAATTTGATTTGGCTTACCAACGACCCAATGTGGTCTGGGTATATGCCTTGGGGGTGGGAGATATATTTGCCATAGTGCCTGCTTTTCCAACCATTTTCTCGCAACACTTTCACTTACTTTAGCCGCACTCGCCAGCTTGGGTATGGCTGAGTATCCTTTCCAGTATCCATCAGTTGAGTAGTATAATCGACTTAAAACATCATCATTAGCCATTTATAACAAGATTCAGTGCATTTAAATGGCAGGAATATCAGACATTCTTGATCCTAATCGTATTCCCAGGATGCGTAGAGGTTTGAAGGCAGAGGCGTCATTAAATCGGATCACGTTAAATCCCTCATCAGCCAACCCTGGTGAGACATTATACATTAACATACCACAACTAGCGGATAACCTAGTGATTGTACCTGGAAGCGTGTACATCACTTTCGATATGAGTGTAACAGGCCACAAGAACAACACCCTTGTTAATAACTTGGGAAGAAACCTCGTTTCACGATACAGGGTTCTATTCGGGGGTGAAATCATAGAGGACATTAATAGGTTTGATTTATTCAATACTTATCACGATTTGTTTTTGCCGGAGATAGATCGTGAGAACAGATTGAGAGAGGGCATATCATCCGAGAATGTGAGGAAAATCAGAACCAATGCCGGGGACAAAGTTAGCTCAAATGCAAATGAAAATACTCTAGCTGCGATCCATAACACCAGGTACGCAATACCATTAGACCATAAAATACTAAAAGATCATGGAGTTTTCTATCCAAGAGGCTTATCACATCCACTCAAATTTGAAATAACTCTAGCTCCAGTTTCTGATGTCGTCGTTTATTCAAACATTGAAACACCACCTGATTACAGATTAACAAATATGGAACTGGAGTATCATTGCATATCAAGTGATAAATTGGCCAATCAAGCTCTTGCCTCGTATATGGTTGGAAAGGCGTTCACGTATGAGAAGATAATTGTTCACAAAACGTTTCAAATCTCTGAGGCTAATGATGGTGTGATTAATGAGCATATTAACGTGCCTAGGAGATCCATGACCGGTGTACTATGTATTTTCACGGCTCCTTATGCAGCAGGTGCTAGGGACTCTGAGAGGTTTGCTAAGATTGACATCGATGGAGTTCCAAACAGACTTTATTCAAAAGGCATGATACCAACTGATTTATGGCAGTCCATAATTAAACGAGTTGGTGTCAGTGATTCCATCAAGGAGGCTGATTTCTATACGAATAAGTTTGCTTTGTGGATTGACCTGAGGAGTTACCCTGATAATAATAATGTTCATGGGAACGGGTTGGAGCTAACTAGTACTCGTGATGGTATAAGACTCGAGATTAACAGGGAGAAGACCGGAGGCAGGATTCTTACCTGCTACATGTTCGTGGTTGCTGACGGCGTTGTAGGCATTATGAACTCAAATTTAAAAGATATAATGTACTAGGTAGAATCGAAGGATGAATGAGTTAGTGGATAAAATCCCATTCAACTGTATCATTATGGGGCCTACAAATTGTGGAAAGACTCAATACCTGGTGGACCAGCTTCGAGGGCACTTTAGGGGCGCATTCGAGTATATTGTATTGATTTGCCCAACTTATAGCCATAACAAGACTTACAAAGACTTTGCAAAAGGGGACAAGAGATTTTGGGTACTCTCACCAGACTCTAGTGATCAGGACGAAATTGACAATCTGCTAACGCTTTGCTCAAAGTTCTTCTCGGGTGAGAACACATTAATAATACTGGACGATTGCGCTGTGTCGAAAGACTTGAAGAAACGGTCAAACAAATTCATCAACCTGGCCTTTTCTGGGAGGCATATTGGGTTATCCGTGTGGGTTCTCACCCAACAACTCACATCGATCGCGAAACCGTTCCGAGAGAATGTCGCATGTGTTGTATCATTTTACAACCCGTCTGAAACCGCGATGAAAATGTTATTTGAGGAATATGGTGGTGCTTTGGATGCTGATAAGCGCAAACGGTACAAGAGGTTACTCAAAAAGGAAAAGTACGCCAGACTTTGCTTTTCCCTGCGCCATCCGTTTGAAAATTACTTAGAGATACCAGCGACTGAGGCATAAACATGGCTACCCCCGAAGATATATTGAATAGTGAAGCATCAGTTGGTACAACACCAACACCAACCAATGATTTGGAGTCAAAGAGGGAATCACTTTCAATCGTGGCATGCTTGGGTTCAACGAAAGAATACACTGGTGTAAATATGGACTTTGCTGATACAATCAAACTATCGGAGAAGGATGTGGAGAAGTATTACAAGAGGTATCAAGTCGTGTCTTGGCAAGAAGATCGCCGATGGCTTGGTGGACTCTTCCTTTCAATTGATAGCCCAGGTTGTGGGCAAGTTCGTAAATATAGATGATCAAGACGCTCTTGTGAGTGACTGGAAGAACGATCAATTGATACTGAAGGAGATCTCAGAGATATCTGGGTTACTTGTACTGAAAGGTGGAAGACTCACAGCATTACTATCAGCAGTTATTCACATTGCAAAGCACTTCAAATTAAGAGAACCTGAGCATGGATCCAACAGTGCCCCAACACAACTTGAGCAAGCGCTCAGCAATACTCCAACACAACTTGAGCAAATGCCTAGCAATACTCCAACACAACCTGAGAACTAAAAATGGTGACTGGGAAAAACTGTCGTAAAGATTGGACGTGCCATAAGCACAAGCACAACAAGATGCAAGAAAACGAACTTGAGTTTCATACATTAACTGTACATGGTGAGAATGACTATGACTCTGATAAGCTCTTCGAAAGAGTAAGGCCAGAGATTGTTAATGCCTTTGAGGTAATCAACCCTAATTTCACAAGACTTGAAGTTAATTTTAACCGAGAACCGGATCAAGAACCATATAAATCCATAATAGACCATTATGATGATGAGACTTACTCTGCAGATATCCTAATCACACGTACTGTGAAAGTTTTGAGAGCGATATTGAGATATAGTTTCAGGGATGAACTTTAATCCCGTTTTCATTATATGTATAAGGACATCTATGATAGACGTTTTGATGAATCTATTAGCCCCGAGGAGAGATTCAGAACAATGGACAATGGGGATTGGGATGGGGAAGAGGGTTTGGAAAATACTGGTCTGTATGGCTCTTTTGTCAAGTTGTTTGCAAAAGATATGGAGTCTGAAGTTTCATACATTACAATAAAAATGTTGAATTCATACAAGCACTACCATAAATCGAACTTCTACGAATCTCTGTATGAGGAACTAATGCCTATAGCATGGCACCCCGATCGTGCGTGGGATTGGTGCTTCGATAACGAGCAAAAGGGAGAAGCCGAGCAACTATGGACTTAATGACCCAACTTCCATATGAAACACTATTGTAAGTCTCTTAGTAGATGACCTACTAAGAGACTTAAAGGGAACTATTTACTATATCATAACCCAAAGGTACTTGTTGAACATGTCTGAACCAATAATCATTTCACTTGACTGATTTTAACTGGAGCACCATTGTTGTGTCCGAACCTAAGAAGAACTCTTCCACCAAAGGTAAAGGTAACTCACCCTTTCAATGGGTTACTTCAGATGTTTATGTAGAAGGTCCAAACGGTGTGAAACGCCCCATATTCATTGAACTAGCAAAGCAATACTTTTCAGGTATATCTGGTACGTGGCCATTTGGAACTAGTAAAGAGGATCGCAGTATTGAAACATTGGAGGGGTTCCAGATTTGCTACCCAATGACATCTGATGAGACTATGAATAGCCCCACAACCGAAGAAATGAAGACTCGCGAAGCACTAGATAAAGTGTGGGAGATTACATTGGATTCACTCAAAAAGTTTTGTAAAAAATCCAAGTCTGAGCGTTTAGTACCAGCCTCCACTTACAATGCATATGCAACTGTTAGAAGTGAAAATGATTGGTCTTATGCTGTCAAACCCATATACGATTACCCAAACATCACAAACCAAGTAACAGGTGAGAAGACAAAGGATAAGTTCAGTCCAGAGCAGGCCTACCTAAAGTTCATTACCTGGGGTAAGGGTGAGAGCATAAAATCCAAAACTTCTGTATATGGCCCAGGTGATAAAATGGTTCACCCACTTGAATACATGTGGAAGCCTGATAATTATGTAAGCGGTATCGGTCATCCTGCTGTCCTTTGGGATGGTATATTCTGGGGGTCACATGGGCAGAGCAGTTATGGCGCTTCAGCTCGTCTTCGTGTTTATCAGATGAACTTCACTCCAGATGATAACAACAAAATGACTAGTTTTCGCTTGTTAGGCCCTAATAAGGCACAAGAATCAGATGAGGAAATTGAGGTAGAGTATACTGTTTAATAATTAAGACTTACTTCTCCTACTCCTAATAGGAGATTTAAAAGTTAGTGATAATAGGGATATAAACATGGCTAACGCAGGAGTTCCTGAAGTTATTGATAGAGCGACTGTGGATAAATATTGTGAAGAATATTGTAAAAATAATATAGATATGCAGTGTTGGGAAATCATACAAGAAGATAAAAATGAGGAAAGAAGGAGGATTGAGGAGCTTTCTATATATTTGGAAGGTGTGATGCTAGGAATTGTATTATATTGGTTATATACCAAAAGTCGTTGGTTTTGTTAAATGTTAGTTCAAAAATCTCCTAATAGCAACCCTATTAGGAGATTTAAAGGTTAGTGATAACAGGGGTATAACATGGCTGAGCAAGGTGTTGAGCAAATCACAAAGGAACCCACTGTAAAGAATAAAGTGAAGGATCCTAAGAAAGTTGAGGCTGGGAAGAAATTGGCTGAATACCACAAGAAGGCTAAGGAGGCATTGAAAGAAAAAGAGCAGCGGGATGCAAATCAGAAAGAGGAATCTTCCATGGATGTTAATGCTTGGATACCCAGTTTATCCTTCGAGACTGTGTTAACACTCGGGTCCATAATAGCAATTACTGCTTATTCTTTATTCACGAGATATAAAAGCAAAGTAGCCGACTTACGCGTACCTGCTCCAACCTTCAACCCACCTCCTGTCAATGAGGTCAGGAGCGAACCACACAAAGAAAATAGTTTAAACGATGAGTTGATGTGATAAATAAAATGTCAGACAATAAGCTTGTAAAGACTGTTACCGATTCTGCAGTTCTCGTGGGGCTCGCCGCTGGTGTGGGTTATGTGGGTAAAAAGGCTCTGAGAGAATCCTTCATTGGCGATCCATCGTCCAGTATCATGAATTATGGCAAATGGGTAGTTGTTTTAGCCGCGAGTATGTACCTCAAAACTTATTTAGAGGACCAGAAGATACTACCAAAGAGCCTTGAGTAATGAGTGCATTGAAATTCAAAGTGGTGTTGGATAGTCATGAGAGATGAGCCCATTTTGAGGGATTTTATAACTAAAGATAACTATGGGCGCGCAATATCCTTTGACGAGAAAGGATTCAGTATGGCTGTACTCGATCATTTGAAGAATACTCCCAAGTTGGAGCACTTTACGATTGAATGAAATGTATTAAGAAATCCTACAATAGATTCATAAATGGCGAGTATAGCAATCATGCTTGGAGGAGCAGTCCTCAATGCAACGGCCTTCATTGGTGGGAATTATATAGCAAAGGCCCTAAGTGGCTCATCTTCAGCTGATCTCCAACTCGAAAGGGAGAGGCATGACAAAGCTATGGAGAAGTACCAAAAAGATTACTCTGCGTACCAAGAGAAGCGCTTGGCATATATTGACTTTATGAATAAGAGGAATAGTGATGAGAACCAGGCCTCTGAGAATATATCAAAGACGGATGAAGCGCTGAAATTGTACAATCAAATGGGCAATCCTCCCAAATTCTCTGACTATTACCGACCTAATGGAGACCAAAGAATGGGTGAGATGGCCTATGTCTCCGGTGGGATGTTAGCCCTGGGGTACATTGCTAGCAAGTGGGTGTGATAAATTAACTTAGAAGTTCCCATATTTAGCATCAAATATGGCAACTGCTGATCCTGAGTTAGACCCGACTACACGAAATGAACCTGGTGATGGTGATACCATAACTTATGCCACCCCATTAACCACATATACATCCACCACTCGTTTTGACCCTGATATAGAAGAAGAAGAAGAAACTTCATTTGGTGGTGATGATGATGAAACCAGGCCTTTGATAGATAGAGAGAGAGAGCCCAAGATGAAGCTTTGGCTAAAATCAAAGAAAAATTCTCCAAATTTAATATTGCAAAGGCTAAATTCATAGCTACCATGGATGAATGGAGGAGGGTAATTGTACGATTGAAAAGGTCTAATGCCAAAACATATGTATTCTTCAAAGATGATGGTGAGGTAAATGATGAATTTATGAGCCTGAAGGGTATAAGAGACAATCTTGGACCAGCCTCAGCTGAAGTTGTGGAAGCTAATGATGGTAAGATAGCTGAGAAAAAGGGATTACTCACCAAAATGAAGGAGAGGCTAAGATTCCATAAAGATAAGCCACTGAAAACCCCAGAGGAAAGTAGTCAAATAGAAACTCTCTCGAGAGAGATTGGTGAACAAGAACAAGAGATAGCCAACTTGGAGGAGAATGAGCAAATCCAGGAACGAATGTCATTGCGAGACCGGGTGAAATCGATCTTCAAGAAATATGGATTCACATTATTTGCCGTTGTGAGTACCGTTAGTGTGGTCATTGGCGTTATCGTGTCTAATCTTTCCAAAGGCCTATCCAAATTGGGTAAAGGCGTTGAGGACGGGCTGAAGACCATAGGTAAGAAACTAGGTGAGATATTACCTGGTATGGTAGGAGCGATCGTGAGTTTCCTGTTCAAGACTGCCGGCGAGGTCATTTCATTCCTGGGTAAGAACGCTTGGCTATTGATCGTCGCTGTTGTAGTGTACTTTGTAGAACAATTAAAGAAGAGGCGCCGTTGAATGTAAATGTTGAGCGTTAATTACCATGTACGAGTCTGAAACTAGGGTGTACTTGGATCCTCCCCTAGACAAGGTTCGAGAGATACAACTACTGGATTGTAATATACAAACCAAACGATTGGTGAATTTCAAGGATCGCCAGAGCATACTCAAGGAGGATAATCGCCCCTTAATAATAATCCAACCTGGTACATACTCTCTGCGTGATATACACGCGATATTTCTCAACGATACGGATAGGGCTAAGCTCTCGATCATTGAGACTGATACTGTTGACTATCTCTATTCAAATAAGATCTTCACCATTAAACTTACGAGAGGGTTACAAATTGGTTTAGGGGTGCCTGAAACCATAACTCCTGGTAAGTTATACCCTATAAATCTCCAGATCAAGGAGCCCCTGAGACTTATGTGTAGTATAGTGGATAACCAGTCATCCTATATGAATAATGCTCGATTTACAGACCCTGTGAAGATCTCACCCTCACACCTACTTGCCAACATACCATCACAGGATTATCCAGTCATTCCCGTTCAGAAATATAAAACTCCCATAAATCACTTCGATTTAAGCGTACTCGACAGTGAATGGAACAAATTGAATATGAAGGGTTCTCCAATCACCGTCAGTTTGAGATTCAGATAACATTTTAAAAGTACGTGAGAGCCGTAACTAAACATGGGTGAATACAAAGGAATCTACCCCAACTTGCCTCCAACGGCGCCTCCTCCTGATGGCGCTACTTTCAGACTACAACAATGTTGTGATGCTATTAACAAGCTAAAAACTGAATTGAAGCATTACGAGATGGTACTCAAAAAGTACAACCGGGCCAAAGGCGCGCTCATAAACGCAAGCTCGACCTGTGGTATCCTATCTTGCATTTTAGCGGCTGGTGGATTGGGTACATCTCTGAGTGGTGTGGGAATTGTGGCAGCTATACCCTTAGGAGTGACGAGTGGAATACTTGTTTGCGCATCCATAGCGTGTGAACAAATCTCCAAGAGAGTGGCAAAGAAAGCGGTCAAGCACCAAAGTACAGTTACGCTGGCCAAAGCCAAAATAAACACAATAGATGACTTGGTATCCAAGGCTCTTCGCGATAATAAGATCTCTGACGAGGAGTTCTCCATGATAATCGAGGAGCTCAAGAAGTTTGAAAAGCTCAAGGCTGAGATCCGACTAAAGGCTCAAAAAAATTCTGTGAAGGAGAGCGATCCTGTGGCAATGAGACAGAGTGTACGAGAAGAAATTCTCAAAGAACTAAAAGGAGGTTGATAACCATAACTTATGATAAGGTGTCTTATTGAGTTAAACACTATAACCCTTCTACCCAAACACTGGATAGAAGATGGGCTTACTCAATGACTTTAGGCATAGGTATCGAAAGGCTGACTTGAGCCAATTTACATTTATAAATGATAGTTATGTTGGCTACATGAGATGGAATCATAATGGGACGACAGTCATGTCTTATGATGACCCCACTGGTAAGACATGGACTGAAGGCCTCTCACCCAATTTGAAAATACTACTATGGTTAGATTTAGGATTGAATGATAATGCATTGAGTTCATTCCCAAAGAGCTTGACTATGACCGATCAGTTGTATCCTATACCAGCCATTGACTTTGATGACTTCACCAGTGATACCACAAGCATGCTGACCTCATTGGATATATACGTGTCCAATACCAAAAAGTTCACCGCTAAGATGCGTAATGTATTTAAATCCCAAGTTGTCACATTCAAGTTTGGAAAGCAAGGCCGAAAGTGGTTGAACGCACCTGATATGAATTATTGGCCTCAACAGCTTAATTTTGCAGTATGGTGTGCAACCTCTGGATGTGGTATTAGCCTCTTTGAAAGTTTGAACTACCCCAAAGTGGTGGCTGGCTTCATAAAGTTTCACATCTACTTCACCATAAGGCGAATATTGTATGAATTGAGTGTGCCTCTGCCCGATGAACAACCATTTGCCATAGCTAACAATCCTTACAGTAAGGTTGCTTACCAAAGATTGTGCGCTGAATTCGGGATAGCTATAATTCTGATTTTAGATGGAAGGGTGGGCGAAACCATGGTCTTGGTGATATCTTCCTGGACTATGGAGCTGGTTACCATGGACGAGGTGGTGGATTTCAAAATGTTCATGTGATTCGAAATTATGATGAAGATGCTAACCAATGGCCTGGCGCGGGTGGTAAATTCTCTGATGATGGGGGTAAAAAGAATAAGGGAGATCTCATCTCATTCATTCGTAATGATGACTTTGCTGGGTACAAGTATGCTTGGTTCATTCCAACGAGTGGTCATGGAATCACCAAGGCTGGACTGGGTAGACTAAATCGATCTGCTGAGGCCTTCGTTTACTGTGTGTTGGGATCACAAGTTAATACCCGAAACTCGATTGTGGGCATGGGTGGTGGGGCAATTGAAATGCAACAAGAGTTCTTGGCTCTATTTGAAAGTAGTGTGATCGAGAACGATATCTCAAGCTCAGTACAAAGGTACCAACTTGCAACTCAGGAAGCGAAGTTAAGATTGGATCTGGCAATTGCACCTGGAGTTTGGCTAATGCCCAGTAATATGATCATAAACACAGAGAGCGTGGTTGGTTATAATAACAATCTAATGAAGGCAACGGGTGATATGAATTTTGGAGTTAACTCAAATGTAAACCTAGAGACCAAGACTGTAGGTATAAGCCATAACTTAGGCTCTTCAAAAGTTAAGTTACCACATGCATCTGCCAAACCTGAAGCTGTACAGATGAAAACACCAATTGTAGATGTTAAACCTGAAATCAAAGAGCCTGACACCACACAACATGAAAATAATATGATAGCATTGACAATCGCGGTTGGTGGATTGGCTTGGGCTTTGTTCCGATGATGAACTCGATATAATTTTTTGTAACGTGGTTGGCGTTACAAAAAAATTCACACTATATTATTCTAACTTAATAAGTTCGTGACAATCTTTGCAATAGCTCTTTACTTTACCATGAATGCATATACCCTTTCCACCACACTCTTTGCATCTATATCTACTTTTACCATGAGGGCATACTTGGGAACCCCCACAATCTTTACAAGAATCTCTACGTTTATAATGAATGCATATGCCATTTCCCCCACACTCTTTACATCTATACCTAGTTCTACCATGAGAACATACTTGGGAACCCTCACAATCTTTGCAAGAGTACTTTACTTTACCATGAGTACATATACCCTTACCACCACACTCTTTGCAAAATGCTATCTGTCTTAGATGAGGGCATATTTGTGATCCCATACAATCCTTACACTGAACCTCACGTATACCATGTTGACATTTTCCCCCACTACTAACACTAGGTACCTCTTCAGGCATTCCCAGCGCCTCTACTAACTCGTTTCTACGCATCTTGTAATAATTTGGTATCTTTCGTTCCTTGGCGATGGCGCGGAGCTCTTTGACAGTTTGTTTTGGCATGATGGGTGCTTGAATGGATATTATTATTTCTTTAAGCTAGTAGAGTCGGTTTGGATCCTGCACGTTTTAGACTTAAAGAGTGATTTTTGATGTATGTGTGCGCCAGAACTGTCAATTTGCAACTACTATATGCAAAACTGGTGCAATTACACCATTATACAATCTATAGAGTGTGCAAGAGTTACATGGACAGTCCTAGCTACATGCACTGCTGATCTTTTCATATTTAAACTAATTATTCAAGTTCATAATGAAATGGAAAGAAACAAGGAAGAGCTTAGGAGAAACTTGGAGCATTGAGAGTGTGGGTTATTCATACAATTTACAGGGCTTACCAGTTTGTGTTGTTATTCTGCTACCTTAACTATGCTTTTGCTTTCTTGGTCTCCTTAGAAACAGGCCTTAAATTCAGAGATGTATCATATGATTACACCGTGAATTTGGGAACTCTCCTTAACCCAAAGAGTAACAAGAATTGGAAGTCACTAGCGGCTTCCATGGGATATACTAGTGGCTTTGTGGGTAACCTAGAGCTGGAACCACAAGAAGCTACAGAAAGACTTTTAAGAGAATGGGCTTGTGGTGAAAATGCGACGGTCTTTAGACTTTATACGCTTTTAAAAGAGCTTGGTCATGATGGTGCTGCTAGGGTGCTACTTCCATTGTTGGAAAATAATGGCTTTAATCAGCAGGCTGAATTTGTGTAATGTGGTATTGCAATGTACATGGACTAGTTTCTTGCTAATGAGGTGTATGTGGAGTTTTGCCTGGTTTTCAGTTTTCAAAATTATTTCTGGTCATCTGAATTGTTTAACATATTCACAAACTTGGCTTCAATTTGGCTTTTTGGTAGATTTTGACTTTGTTTTCATGAGAAACAGAATGCAAACAAAATTGTTTTCTTAACAGATTTTCTTAAGTCTTCTGTCACAAGACCATTTTGACTTTCTTTTTAATGCTGCCATGGGAAAATAGCCATTATTTGTACATTTATATGTCAAAAAAATAAAAAACAAGACAGATAGCGATTGCTTTTTAAGTTGTTAAAATGTATCCCAAAAACTTGTGTGCACTTTTTGCAGCTGGAAACCATTTTAATAGTTGTAAACTTAAGATAATTTGCAGATTGATGGGTATTATAAAGCTGATGCAGCTATATCTTTTAGCCAGCCTCACAGCAGTAATTTTATGTTAATAATTTACAACTGAAGGCATTTTGTTTCATATTTTTGCTACTATCGTTTTGCTACATCTTATTTATTGACACATTGAGACTAAATTAAGGAATAATATTATATTCATATAACATTGTATATGCTGGTGTATTCTCTATGCAACAACTGTATGTTCAATTGAAGATATCCTGGGCTGGCTGAATATAATTATGTTACACTATTTTGTTCGTCCTTAGGTACACATGCTCACTTGATGCAGTATTTGATAAAAGTAAAATGGCAAGGAAGATTTTTATACCTTTCCAGCACAAGTATATTTTTGATATGACATACATGTTGTAAATCAGTTGTAAGGTGATAATAATCATTAAGTAACTTTAGTTTATGGCCTTTGCTAATGCAGCCAGCACTGATATAAGGATACTCTGGTTGGTTGTTTTGCAGCCAGGATTTTACATGACATACTATAAGTGGCTACATTGACATCAGAGTTGAAAGGTTGGTTTGGTTCCTGCTGAAAACAAGAAAGGCAAAACTAAATATATGCAGGCATTTATTTCGAAAAGGTTATCATTAGAATGACCAGCACAAATTTTTAAACCTGTGGCAAAGGATCGATTTTCTGTAAGAATGCCATTTAATAACTCTCCTACTAGTCTCTCTTGTCTGCGTGGTATTGGGAAAAATTCACCCAAAATCACTCATGCACAAGGCAAGGGCATGGCTAAATGGAGAAATATTCCCTAGCTAGTACGACCATCAGTACTTAGTAAGAAGTTAATATGAATGTTAGTACTTTCTAGGCAAAGAACATCAATAGTTTTGTCCTCTGTGGACCTTCTTTTATCAGTCAATTGAACATGGGTGGCAATTTTGAACTGAAAATGGTGGGGGAGTAATATTTAACACATGATAACACCTTTATTGCTGGTGTTTGCTGGTTTCCATACTATTGCATAATTACAATTTAGAGAGAGAATACAGCATTATTATTATTCAGCTATACTGCTGACGAGTGATTAAGATAATCTTATCATGAATGATAGAAAGGTGTACATTCCAATGAATGATTTGGAAATTATATTCAGGCTAGGCTAGCTTGGCTTGCTTATAAAGTGGTTGTCAGTCAACTGTCTTGTAACTGAAACCAATTTTAAAAATTAGTATTATCACTTGGATTGTTGTTATTATTATTATGGCCAATCACAACTTAATATGCAAATAACCAGTGCCACGCACAGGAAAATGCAAAAACATAACTCTCTGGCAACCATCTGTGATTATAGTTTCACATACGGTGGGTTGAGGAAGGAGTATATGATTCAAACAATCACCTACAGGTGTATTGTAACATTGCAAAACCAAAGGAATGTATTAATAACTGGTACAGACTGTGCTTTCAATGCAATCAACTCAAAACCACTCTGTAATCAATAAATTAAAGTGGGTGTAAAACTATTCAAAGCTCAACTGTTGTTCTTTGAGAAGTCACTGAGAAAAAGTGGAAGAATTGGAACATGGATTCCACTTTCTCTCGCAAAATACAGTTTCATCCTGACTTTCCTACCAAAAGTGCAATAGGATCCACTGCATTTTTTTGTTAGATATTTAATAGCTTAGCATTCCTGCACTGTATTGCATGTGAGTCTACAAGTCTTTAAGATGTTCTCAAGTATCAAGAACAATTTAAGTGTTATTGTTTTGTTGAAATATACATTCTTTTTGGTACTAAATATCTTTTGTTTTAAGCAGCTGTCTATGCCCAGCTTAAACTGTATGTTCTTTTGAACAATGCTTTTGTTCAGTCATTCCACAGTGGGAAAATAGATGTATATTAATCATTTTTTGCAAAGCTTTTCTCACTTGTTCATATCCTTTGATGTCGCAAGCCTATAAAAGTATCAAGTCTTGACACTTCTATAGGCTTGTGACATCTAGAATGAATTATTTGCATTGGCAAGAGATAAGTATATATACTGGTAGGAAAATGGAAGAATAATATCAAATTTAAGGTACAGTTGAAAAAGGTTAATAAACACTATGTGTAAGCCAAGTATCATGGAAATATTTAATGTGCTTGATTTGTGGCATATTAATGGTTATCAAAAGTTTCATTTACCAACCCAATCAAAATTATTTTAAAAGGAGACAAAACAAAGAAAGGCTGATCAACTGTACAGGAATGTCCTAATTCCTGATTTAAAATGATTTTAAAAAGTGTTTACTTCAGGAAAAATCACATATCAACAGCAGGTGTAAAAATGATAGCTTTTATTCCCAATTTTCTTCTTTGCTGTGGGTTTGTACTTGAGCATGTTGTGATTCATACACTATTTTATCCTTTATTTTTTGCAAAGCTTCTGCTGATCCATTTCTTCTGATGTATGCCTGTGAAATTGACGCAAGAAATTACACATCAGATCTTGGAAGAATATTATGGTGGCCTTTGCACTATTTTAAACCATGGGTTTGATGACAGAAAGAAGAAGACTAAATAATAATACCATCAGGGTTGTCAAAAGGACATAGGAGAGGGGAGAGCACAGAAAGGGGGGGGCAGGGGGGGGGGGGTGGTATTTTTACTTCTTTGTCTCTGCAAACAAGAAAGTAGCAGGCGATATTGCCAGTTGCCAGCCTTTTATGGCAAACCTGATTGATTTCAATTTGTTCTGTTGGTATGGCTAAGTTTCTTGCAATTGAAAATAAACTGTTTGTAATTTTTTATCATTGTCAATTTATTGTTAGAGATTGACTGTGTAATAACTTGAAGACAAAGGGATACGATCATAGTCTATTTAATACTGGATCAACAAAAGACTATCTTACGTGTGCTTGAATTTATAGTATTTTTACGGTACATAACAGACTAGCACTTACCCGAACCAAGGGGAACTTTTTTAAACTATTCAGACGAGCCTGCACAGCAATAGAATTGTAAGGGTTTAAAAGATGATGAAGCTTCACTACCTCAATACAGTCATCCCAGCTGCAATTAAGAGACAGAATGTGATGGAAATGGTTATTTAGGGTGACTGTATTCCTTTAGTACGATCTGGAGTTGGACTTGTGATCCATGATGCATGGATCACAGTGCATCAATGAAACAGAAAAATCTACAATGGACAAGGACTTCTTAGTTTCTTGATGTGCTACAATCTGAATGACCTCAGATCACAAATACAGCTCTATCTCTTATCAATGGAATGCACCCTGAGTGCTAAGGTCCACTGACATAAGGGTCTCGGATCAAAAAAGCTAGCTCACTGAGCAAGAAATTTATGTACATGCATGAATTATTAAGGTAAAACTAACTCTCTAAAACTGACCAACAAAAGGCAAGTCTATGCAGACATAATTTAAACAACTTCAAGAAGTCACTATACTTCTCAATTGTACAAACTGACTCCAAGAGCCAGACACTCTTTACAAAAATAGTTTATTTAAAAAAATTTCCAACTCCTTGCATGCAATACCAAGAGAGATTATTTGCTTTCAAAAACCAGACTTGGGATGTTAAAATTGAAAAGCAACTAATCTAACAACCAATAGCCCATTTCCGAGTTGCTACATGCCTCAGTTTCATAGCGAGTCCAGGTGCAAGACCATTCAAATGGAAATGATAGAGTATTCTTATGCAAATTAAACTAATTTCCATTTGAATGGTCTTGCACCTGGACTTGCTATGAAACTGAGGCATGGAGCAACTCGGAAATGGGCTATTCTCCACACTTTAATTAGAATTAGGAAGATATGTATGGAACACACTATCAAACTGAGGAGATGATCTTAAGAATAAATGGGCTAAGAATTGAACAATGCTCTTCCAGGCAGAGTTACAATTAGGAGTAAGAAAAAGGGTATTACAACAGGTCCTATCCAACAGCTAGTATGGTTGCAAAAATTAACAACTTATTTATGGCTCATAATCAATTGAAGTTTAGAGATAGGTGTAAGTATGTACTAATACACTTATTAATACATTTAATTAATACAATAGATTTTATTTCATTGGTTTAATTTCATATGATCTCATTTGAGCTTAACAGAGTCCCCAGTTAGTCAGTACAGTTGACACTTAAAGGTCATTATTATTACTATTATTATTATTATTATTATTATTATTATCATTATTATACAAGTACCAGACATTTCATGTGGTAATTAGTGCACCATGCAATGAACGCTTAAAAACTATCTCCCTTAAGCCTTGCACTCCCAAGAGTGACTTTCTAGATTTTACTCTATCTAATGCCAGATGATTTTTCTCTGTCTAACGCCAGACGATTTTACTCATCAAATGGAAACCCCTTGGGAGTGAAAGGGTTAAAAACTATTTCCCTTAACCCTTGCACTCGCAAGAGTGACTTTATAGATCTTACTCTGTCTAATGCCACATGATTTTACGCTGTCTAACGCCAGACGATTTTACTCGTCAAATAGAAACCCCTTGGGAGTGAAAGGGTTAAAAACTATTTCCATTAACAGGAAGTTATAGACCTTAATTTAGGGTACTATGTGCTAAAAAACCAAGATGCTCACAGATTGCGATCCATCATATCTTCAAGTAAGCCCATAATCCTTTGATTCTTTGCTAAATAATAAACAAGACCACCAAAATGTCTGGTTGACCGAAGAATGTCAAATTTCTTACGAGCAGAAATTTCTTCATAAGTTGTGTGGTGTACCTTGAGAAAGAAACAGCGAAACTTGATTTAGATTTATTCAGCAGTTATCTAAAAGACCAATAAATTTTATTCATTAATACAGGGCTGCAAATGACTAATGGGCAGGCACCAGTCACGTTGTCCGGTCAAACAGTTTTTGCTCAGAAGCAGCCTCATATTCAGTACGTGGAATGGTTACATAAGATAAAACTGCAATTGTCTGTTTTACTTTACATCTGGCAAAATAACTTATAAATATTACACTTTTGCAATTGCCACATGATTTAATTTCTACAACTGAACTTTAGTAATAAGTAAAAGTGTGGTCTGATTTTCCAGATTTGGGGGTTTTTGTTCGCTTTTTGCACTTGGTACATGGAGTATTCACGCTGCAGCAAGGTTAATCTTCATGAGGGTGCTTTCTGATCATTGAATCAATCCATCAAACAATCAATCATTTTACTTGAGAGTCAATCGTGGTATCTAGCCAAAAGTAAAATCCCTCAACTAATTAGGAACACATCAAGTAAATAAAATAACGGAAGAAATGATGATTTGCAGTCACGACACGACTTGATGACATTGTGGAAATTTGTGACTACTGAGAATTTCTCGACCACTATAAACTTGACTTGTTTTATATTCATTTTTGTTTTTGAAACATGAATGTTGTCACTTGTGATTATCAAATACTTAAAATTTCGGATCAATATCAGTCTCTGGGCAACCGTGCACCAACCCCTCCCCTAATCCAACAAGTTATAATGAGTTAAAAAGTTAGCGTTAATGTTGGTTTAGAGGAGGGGTAGGTGCACGGTTGCCCAGAAACTGATATTGATCCAAAATTTCTCTGAACAAGTCGTTGTTTGCAGCCCTGTAATAATATCCATAATAAGTCTTATCAATATCAATTCACTTGATAATATTTTTTATCACTTTTTGATAACACACTTATAGTCCTGGGGCCAGTTGTTCGAAGGCCGATTAGCGCTAACTTAGTGTTAAATTTTAACCCGGCTTCTTTTCTTCTTGTTAAAAGGCAATATCTCCAATAACTTTCTCTATTTTTTTTTTCAGAGCATACCATCATCAAATTGTATTTTTAAAAAAATCATACTGAATGTGCTTTTTAAGCTCTCATATCTGCATTTAAATTTCGCACTAACCCTGGGTTACCTTAACCCTGCTTTGAACAACCTGGCCCAGTTCAATAATGCAATATGATATTGAATAAATATGTGATAATGCAATATATTGTGGGTCAGAGTACTTTGTCAATTCCATTTGAAATTATTACTACTTACATGCAACAATATACACTTGATGTATGGTCCCTCTGGAAACTAGTTAGTTTTGTTTTCCCTCGAGTCCTGATGTTTCCCGAGACAAATGTTACATATTTAGACTTCCCCTTAGCAAAAACAAGCAAACAAAGGCGGTACAACTGGCGCGTGGGCAGCAACTGCGCAATTGTATCCTGGTCGGGATACATTTAAATTTAATCAAGGGCACGTGACCAAGAATCAACCAATCACAGTGCTCGTTTTGTTGAGTGAAAGTCCAGGTATGCAACAACTTTTGATGTCAGATTGAAGCAAAAAGGAACTCCCAAGATCATGGCATTGCATAATGGCCAATTGATTTGTAAGCTGGTGATAATAAAAATAGCTGGTGAAAGTAAAATAGGCCAAAATTGCATCACTGATTTCGGGAATAGAATACATGCCCAAGATACTTGAAAATAATATGTATACATATCAACTTATTAGTAAAATTATACCAACTCAGCAACCTAGGCATTTTGAGCAATCTGATTGGCTCTCCACCTTGGGATATTAAACATTGTTATATACCTAGACTTTCACTCAACAAAATGAGCACTGTGATTGGTTGATTCTTGGTCACATGCCCCCAATCAAATTTAAATGTACAATTGCAGTTGTTGCCTGCGCACCAGTTGTGCTGTCTTTGTTTGTTGTTTTTGCTATGTTTTGTTTAAGGGAAAGTCTAAATGTATAACAAAGCACTTAACGTATGGTCCCTCAGGAAACTAGTTAGTTTTGTTTTTCCTCAAGCTCTGATGTTCATCAGGACTCTTGGGAAAACAAAACTAACTGTTTCCCTCTGGACCATATATTGAGTGCATACTATTGACCTCCCAGGAGGTAAATAATGTAGGGGCTTCTTGGTAAACCTTGTGCCAGTGCGTTTTTGTTTGGAGAGAGAACAAAACGGTGTCAAAGCTACCGAGATACGGCTGCTGTTGATTCTTGCTTTACAGCTTTCTTAAAGAGGCTTTACTTGGGAAAGTACACAAAACACTACCACAATGAAACGTTGATCAGGGCAGGACCAAACAATAGTGAAAATGAATGAAACTGCATGTGCAAAATAAAGTCCGGTAAGTCTCTGTCTTGTGAATTACACTTCAACAATTGAATATTTTGACTGGTTGTGTTATCCTCTGTGTCGTTGTTGTGTTTTTTTCAAGCTCCCTACTGAGGTTGCTTCATTGGTATATATATACTAAAACAATTATTCTCTTTAAACTCAGTGAGTAGTGGCTTTAAAAATATTTTAATACTTTTTAATATTCTGCCACTATTCACCTCAATTTCCGAGCATAATTGTTAATTATCTACTTACTCGAATATAGTCTGCCGAGTCAGGCTCAAATTGAACGCATGCCAGGTCAAGAACATCTTCATGTCGGTTCTGTCTGAACACTGCCTGTAAACAATAAATTTTGATATATGATCACTGAGGTCCTGGCATTTTATAATAAGTATTGCAGACAGCTATTAAAGGCTGAGAGCTGATGCTGGCTGCAAACATCTCTTGTAATGCAATGCACTAAAGTAAATAATTCACTTCTCTGTTATTAATAAGTGATCCCCATCAAATTCTATTGATTTCTTTCTGCATCAAATAAATTACTCTATTTTAGCTGCACCTGTCATTACTAGTGATTCTACTCAATGATCCCAATCAAATCCTACTGATGAGGACCAACTGGTATCATAGTACAGTGTAAATTGCAGTGAGAAACCTGCATACATGCACAAGCTACAACTTAAAAACAATAACAGAAACTAATCTAAAAAGCTTTTGCTCTCTGAGCATGGTTATAGTAACTATAAATTATGGGACCAAGACTGAAGATGGTGAGTAAATACCTTAAGATTTTCATCTTTAAGTAGTTCAGGCATCAAATCCTTGCGCCCTGGCTTTGGAAAGTAGACAAGGTTCATTCTATCTCTCTCTTCCCATGTTCCTGTCCTCAACCTTCCACTTGGCTCTCGAACTAAGACACTTCTAGTCTAACAATCAAAACAAAGGTTTCATTAATCATATGTCCATTACTTTTATTTTGATAATATCCTCCTTAATTTTTTTCTCAAGCATCTGAGCGGGCTGGAATCCTAAATCCTTGAATTTCATTGGCTAATCACACAGGCATGACGGGTCTAACTTTTTATTTCCTATACTTTCTATTTACTTTAAAAAGAAGACAACCAAAAACTAATTATTTACCGAGCTAGGTTGGTATGTATAGGGAAAAACTGTGCCCTTGACTTTGAGTGCAGTCCAAGACCTTGGGCACAGTTTTTTTCCCACACAGACCTTCTGCATGGTAAAAGACATACCTAAATATAATATCAATCGTAGGCATGTTCTTTTCGTACGTCAATCCAGATTTGCATTTGTCATCTGCTTGTCAAAGAAAGTGACAAGTCCTTGTTTAGCATGGATTCATCAGTCTCTTTGACAGTACCATGATCCCTGTGATCTTGGATCACAAATCCAGATCTGGATCATACCAAAGGAACACATGGTGGAAGAAAAAGACTGTTTCAAACACTTACCCTATCATTCTTGCTGGTACTTATGTCTGTGAAAACCAAATTTGATTCTGAAATATAAGCTAATTCACTAGTTTCTTCTAACACCTCATGGAATTCTTCTCTCTCATCCATCACTGAAGGCATTTCCAACAAACTCTCTGCTTTTTGCTCAATTTCTTGCTGAGCCTGTCATAAAAATGCAAATAAGCATTAAATGCTTATGCTTGGTGTAGAAAAGTGTTAAAATTTGTTGCTGTTATGGTTTTGGGCCATCGTTTTCCTGGTCTGTACTGTTTAGATTTTTGCTTCAGTCTTATGTTATGTCGCGGGCGCATTTCAAACCGTGTATCAGCCTCATTAAAATAGTGTAATTACAATATTTAAAGCTTGATTACGAACTTTTGAAAATTACCCCTAGACGTAATACAAAATTTTAGGAAGAAGAGCAAGTGCTTGACAATTATTGTCAGACACCTGCACTTCCTTGTATAAGTTGAGCGAATTTGATACTAAATGATTTTAATATCTTAGGTGAACCGATCCTGATCATTAATGGAATGTTAACAAAGAATAATTTAGGTTCCATCCATTAAACAATAATAGTACTGTTACCTTTAAAAACTCCGTGTCAGTCATTAACTTGTATGACGGTGGGACAAGAGATTGCTTACGAGGAGCAAATATTTTGTCCAAATTTCTACCAGTTATGTTCTTCAGTATAGATTTAACTTCATGGTTATCAAAGGGAAGGACGCCTTCTTTACTCCGTTTCAACGTTTGTGTAAAAAACAGCCGAAAACATATATCTTGAGCACGATGCAACCTTCTCAGCCTTGCCGCCATCTTGAATTTACTTGTTTGTAGCTCTACAAAGCATAGCCGCTGTTCGTGTTGGGCTCAAGATAAATATTATGTGGGGGGACATGTGAGGACAGAAAATAGAGGCTGACGGGGTAAAATTAGCATTTGTTTCTTCGCTTAACGCCAAATTATAAAGAGCATAACGACTGATTGATATATTCGTTATTTATTTAGTACAATAATTTAGTTGCTCAGGAATTTACAAAAATCCTTCTTGTTAAAATGCCACTTTCCTGCTAATATTCTGTAGTTCCACCCCCACTCCCTTGGGGTAAACAAGAAGCAAAACAAAAATGGCGGACGCTTTGCTTCGCTTTTGTGTGAGACATCCGACACGAGTTCTTTTCATAGGATTGCTTCTGCTCCTCGTGATCTTTAGCAGATTTCTTTATCCACCAATAGCAGAAGATAAGCATCTGGACAGAGTACGACTGATGAAAGATTTTTCACCACAAAGCGGCAGCCGGGGACGACAAAACAGTATCTTGAGCACTTCAGAAGTTGAACTCTCAATGCCACTCTTAGATCTAGATGCCAACGCGGAGAATTCAAATTCTTTTAACGATGAGAAAGCAAAGGATGCAAGTCAAAATCCAGGGTTAGGGCAGAGTGAAATGAAAGCCAAAGAAAGGAACGAAGAAGAAGAGTCAGATCACCTTGTACGTCATGTCATTTTTAAGGAAGAAAAAGAAGAAAACGAACTGCTTCGAAAAAAATTACCGGACGAAGAACGGTTTAGAGAGCATGCAGGAGGAAAATCCCCCTTTGAGATGCTAGTAGCAGCAGGTCGTGAGCATGAGAACAAGAAGATATCGGAAGTAAAACTACGCGCTATTCCAAATGAATTGGATTCTGCAATCAAAAAGCAAGCAGAAGAAGACGATAAGAAAGCCGCCGTAGAAGTCAAGAATGACTTGTCTCATGATCGGTACAATGTTATGATGGTCTTGGTTAAAGTTGGACACACCAGCCCACTGGCTAAACGACTTAGAAACTGTTTGGTGTCAATCTGCGAAAACGCAAGCGTGAATCTAACCTTACACTTGGTAGTAGATAAACTTGGGAAATTGTCTGCCACCAACGCGCTTATTGAGGCCTGCAAGGCGTCCAGGAGTCACATGAATGTGACCTACTATGACATTGACAAATTGGTGGAGAAAATAAAGCCATTTACCGAACCATTTCAGGTAAGAAGCAGTCCTATTTTCATCGGTGAATAAGTAAAACGAAGAAGGCCAGTCGTTAATTCACTAAAACTTTTGCAAATGTAATTTACAACTGTAGCTATTGTCATTTCCTAATTTTCAAACAATACCTACACCTTGTAAAACACATTTGTCTAGATCTTTGTCATTGAATTGCCCCAAGAATACCATATCACTCATTATAGATGCTGTAACTGCAGTGCTGTGTTACTTTCGCTACTTTCTTCTAACTTGGCTTTCTAAATTATCAAATGATGCGGTTTTAATTTTTAAGGTTTACCTTTGTACTACTTCAGTATGGTTATATTTTTTTGGGGAATTACTACTCTATAAATATTGTTATTATACTTTATAGGCAACATATATCAACATCTGAATGCCAGATATAAAGTAAAAAGAACACAAGGAGCTAGGCGGGAACCTGTGACTAGCCCTGTGGATAAATTTACAATAAAGTCGTGATGACAAAAAACGACAATCAATTGAAGTTTAAAATATTTTAAAAATCTTAAAATGGTCTGTGCTTGATCTAGCCATTAGGTTCATGCGATGGGTATTTGAGCATCTTTATCTAGCACAAGACCTTGAAAGTTCTGGCAGTGTTCAGGCTGCTACTTAAGACAGACTTCTACATCTGTCCTAGAACATCTCTGCTTCAATTTGTCAGTTTGTTCATTAGTCCCTTAGAACATCCACCAAGTACATCCATTATAATGCTGAAATGAGTGATCTTGTCCAGTACAATCTACATGCTCGTCCAACAGTATGTTCCAACTGTCCCATCTGCTGTGTAACATTCACCATTTTGAGAATCAAAACCAATTCACTAAAATGTCTTAAATTCGCTAAGGACACCTTGCTTGTTCCATAAACAACACAATAAGCTCTTACATGTAGGTACTTTCTGGATGTATTCCGGCATCTCAGCGCGGCTCACTTTCGATCAGGATGTGTAAATCCATAGTCAATTGGCAGACCACTCATTCGCTGGTTGTTCTCAACATGCCACATGATTATTATTCATATTATTATTACTACTATTATTATTATTATTATCATTATCATCATTGGAACAATAGATATTTTAATGTTCATTTTAGGACAGCACAAAATTCTAGCCTTAAAGTGACTGATATACAATTTCTCCTTTCAATAGTAATATTCAGCTCCATTTTGAAAAATGTTGATAGAGGTACTGCTCTTTATTATTGTAATGGGAGGAAATTTTGCAGTTGCAGTGCACTAAACAGAAAAAGCACTGTCACCATCAGTTCTCGCAAAAAATGGCCATATGCGTAAGCTGAGAGTATGCTTTAGGGCCTATTTAACCTTGACTCTGTCATTTACCGGTAAGGGAGATGGAGCTAGACCATTACAGTGTGAGTACTCGAACCAAGGCAACCCAAAAAAATTTTCATACAAATGATCCAATCATGATCAAGCATGTAAACAATGGAATCTCTGAAATTGTTTTCTATTTTGCTTAAAATGCATTTAATTTGCTCAATAATAGTACAGAGCATATCAAGATTGAAAAGGAATCATATTAGTAGTTAGAAACTTGCCACAAATCTGCTGTTTAGCGTCAAAAACTGACATTCAAAAGTAATTTGTATAAAAATTTATTTGGGTGGCCTTGGTTCGAGTAGCCACACTGTAAGACTTTTTACCAGGTGAAATTAAATTGGGCCAGACCTCCATACATATATGTTATTTACCGGGAGGGAGGTCCATATGGGAAAAAACCGTGCCCGAGGTCTTGAGTGCGGCCCGAGGCCGAAGGCCGAGGGCCGTACTCAAGACCAAGGGCACGGTTTTTTCCCATATGGACCGACCTAGACCGGTAAATAGCTTATTTATTTTTTCTGTTTGTTTGCTTTTTTTCACAACAATTTTAATTTGCCGCGCATAGCGCGGATAAAAATCGCTGAGGGCCCGCTGAGATGCTTGAGAAAAAATAAAACCCCATACTTTCGAAAACAAGAAATGTTTGCATGTGCTTTACCCTAAACAATCTAGCTATATCATTCATAACAGTGCTCGACCTTAGCGGTAGTCCACTAGTCCTGGACTAGTGCAAAATGATTCTGGACAAGTAGAAACTTGGAACCACTAGTCACAGGACCAGTAACTACTTTGTAGTTTGTAATGTTTAAAAACTAATACAAGGTGAAAAGAAAATATACGTCTTGTACACGCCGTTTCCATGCGTTCCTCGCAATGTTCCGACTACCACAGGACTACCACAGATTTACTCAGGACTAGTAAATTTTCAGTTCAACTAGTCCAAGGACCAGCGATTTAAAAAGTTAAGGTCGAGCACTGCATATAAATGAAGTATAGGGTGATATGGAAATTCAGCCTCTTTAATATTGTAAGTATAAAGCAATATGTTTTCACATTTCACTCAGATCACCCCATCGAGGTCTGATACATGATTACATTCTTGTTTTATTTTCCTGGTTTGTACAGCATTTATTCACCAGCAGCGTCAGCTCATACTACAATCATCCAATCTTCTTTATGTCCTCTGCATTACATTATGTCCTGCCACAGTATGTGCACCGTGTAATTCTACTGGACGCCGATCTGTTATTTAAGAGTGACATAAAACAGTTGTTTGCCTTGTTTGATAACTTCAAGGAGACAAATATCTTTGGCATGGCAAGAGAGCAACAGCCTGTGTACAGGCACATTTTTAGTACGTACCGTGACAGGAATCAGGGGACAAGAATAGGTGAGCCCCCCCCAGATGGCCTGACAGGTTTTAACAGTGGTGTCTTACTGGTTAACCTTGATAAGA
Source organism: Ricordea florida (assembly GCA_949710005.1). Classification (NCBI taxonomy): domain Eukaryota; kingdom Metazoa; phylum Cnidaria; class Anthozoa; order Corallimorpharia; family Ricordeidae; genus Ricordea; species Ricordea florida. Next base: position 8,692,523 of record OX453272.1, on the reverse strand, counting down.
TGCGTAACACAGAGGAGTACAAACATCTCATGAAAAAAGACAGTTTGGAACAGTTGGCTGGCAAGTATCATTTCCAAGGTCACCTTGGAGACCAAGATCTGTACTCCTTGTTAAATGTTGAGCATTCAAAACTGTTTTATATTCTACCATGTTCATGGAATCGGCAGCTGTGCACATTTTGGAGAGACAATGGCTATGCTAATGTGTTTAACTTGTACTATAACTGCTCTGAACCTATACATGTCTACCATGGAAACTGTAAAACTGCAATGCCAAATGAGTTATAGAATTCTGGGTTTGATAGCTGCACATTGGAGTATCCACTAACACCAGAATAGGTGAGCTAGACAGATAAACAGGTAAGAAGAAACAACAAGGAAAAAAGCTATGGGTTTATAATAATAATGATAATGATGATAATAATAATAAAGACGTTATTTATACAGGGTAGCAAGTAATAGCCATAGGCTAATAACCTTGTGGCCCTGATTAAATCAACTTATTATTCAAAGGACAAACCACAACACCGGAGTCTACATCCTCTGCTCTCTTCAAACAGAGTTGTGGGATCTTTAATGTCCCACAAGAACAGGGCTGTGAGACGGGGCCTACGGTTTTTCGTCCTTATCCCAGAAGACTAGAATGTGTAACCATTTGCAGATGTCATAACAAAGGCAGCACATTCTCCTCAGTTATTTTAAGACCTTGAGTATTGACTCAGCCCAGGTTTGAACTCACAACCTCCTGCTCATCAGGCCGGCACTCTACCAACTGAGATAACCAAGCAGCGAAGGGTACCTTCAAATCTGTGCAGGTTACGTAAAAGTATGTTAATGTAGAACACCACAAAATAGCAATCGGCATTAGTGTGCTGCAGATGCTCTTAAGACAAAGTAGGAGTCGCTGTTAAGTAGTTGTCATTACTACAAAGCATTGTGAAGGGTAATATTATTCACTCTTCTCAAGTGCAATCAGAACTGAAAAGTATGGCAAGTAATAGCATATCATCATACCAGAAGTGCAAGACTGACAGTGTGTTCCTTTGGTATGATCAGGATTTGCAATCCAAGATCACATGGATCATGCAGCATCAAACATACAGAGTAATTGTTCCCAAGATTGGACTCTTGGGCTCCTTTGATGCAGCACAATGATCTGTGTGATCTTGCAAATCCAGATCTGAATCATGCCAAAGAAGCAAACCCTTGGTTCTATTGATAAGTATCACTTTTGATTAAAAAAAAAATCAGAATATGTGCTCTTCATTTAAGGGACCATTCATTTTTTGTGAGGGAGGGGGAGGGGGGGCTGCTGGGATTTGGGGGAGGGATGCAAAAAATAAACCTGCTTTTAGAGAGGGTGTCCATCCCAAAAAAGTTAGGGTTAGCGTATTGGACTTCCTGGAAGGAGGCCCAGAATTCAAGCCCAGGTGGTGGCACTGTGTTGTTTGTTTAGACAAGAAACTTAACTCCACACTGTCTCTTTCCATCCAGGTGTACAAATGGGTACCAGCAATATAATGCTGGGGGTAACCCTGCGTTGGACTAACATCCCATCTGGGGGGTAATAATACTCCCAGGTGCTTCATGCTACTGAAACCGGGATAAGCTCTGGCCTCGTGGGCCTTTACTTACTTTTTTACTTTAATCTGAAATTGACTTCTATTTCTTTTGATTTGTTCTCTCTGATAAACAGCTCTCTGTGGTATTAAATATTGGGGGGTCATCCGAAAAAATTACCACTTCAAGGGGGGTCATGCAATTTTTAAGTGGTGCTTCCCAAGTTACACAAGCGCTCCCTCCCTCATAATAAATGAACGGTCCCTAAGAGAAACTAAGCTCTGTTACTATTGATATTTTAAGGTGCACATTACTCATAAGATAACCAAATAGCCAGACACTGAGGTATTGCTAAATCTGTCGGCAACGAGAGAAGCAGTTGTGACCCAACAATTGCTGTTATGTATTTATAATATTATATATAAATGCCAGTGAAACACCAAATGAGCTTTTGTGTAGAAACATATGTTTTATATACCTAGACTTTCACTCAACAAAATGAGCACTGTGATTGGTGGATTCTTGGTCACATGCCCCTGATCAAATTCAAACATATCCCGACCGAAATAATTATTGTTTGGGCACATGCCAGTTGTGCCGTCTTTGTTTATTTGTTTGTTTTTGCTATATGATTGATTGAGGGAAAGTCTAAATACATAACAAAGCTCTTAATGTATTGTCCCTTGGGAAACTAGTTTTGTTTTCCCTCGAGTCCTGATGGGAAAACAAAACTAACTGTTTCCTTGGGAACACACAGTAGGTGTCTAATGTCAGGTGTAAATGACACCTGATTGCTATGATTACATTATAGATCAAACATTAGAACTACAAATACATTTAAATGAAAATGGTTTGGTATTTCATTGGTGTTTTATATAGTGAACAGAACATTAAATGACTACTTGGGATACGAAATTTCTCTTTGAATGTTGAAAAATATTTCATGAGAGAGCACAGCAGTTTTGTTATATCCTCTATTTATTCACCCTTGTAAAAGAAACATAGTTTCTGTAACGTAGGTAGTATTCTAAATTATTAGGTTATGGATTAGATTCCAAAAAAATATGTATAGGATTATATCAGTGATGTTATGATTATTGTTAATAATAAATTCAAATCATGCATTTTATGAAGGTAGCAAAATATCATAGTACTAAGGCAAGCATAAGCGTACAGGCAATATTTTCAAGTTGCTGATGGGGGGAAACATTTGCCCAAAACATTATTGTAAGTTGCCCAGATTTTTAAGAAACAGTCAAAATTATATGAGGGTGAGAGGGTCACATGATGCACTAACTTGCGCCCACATATGAAATGAAAATATTTTTACATATGAATCTACCATAAGTTCATAAAACGCATCAACTGGCTTTACCACCCTGAGTTCAGGTTAAAATAGAAAATATCCATCTCTTTGGGGGAAAAAAAGAAGAAAACTTGTTTTGGGGGGTAAGTCCTCTGTCCATCATTTTGAATGCCCTAAAGCAAACTATGTTCATATATAAAGGCAAACTGCAGACCTTGCAGTCAAGCCAGACATGGATAGGTGAAATAGAAACATAATTAAAGATTTGACCCCCGGCTGTATATTAAAGCAACTTTTATCCATTGTGATTTACCCTAAAAAACAAGTTTTCTTAGAACACATCGACTGGCTTTACCACCCTGACTTAAGATTAAAATAGAAACTAGGGTATCTAGAAGATAGTGATGCTGCGGCACATTCTGTTGATACTAACATAATTTAGGCAGTGTTCCATCAGCCTGCGCGTCCCAAGACTTGTTAAAGCACCTTTAATTCTCAAAATCGTCACAAATTTTGGCGTTACGTAAAATGGTTTAAGATCCCTCTGCCACTCCCCACCAAAAAAAAAATTAGAATTCGACAAGTATGAAGGAAAATTAAAACCACATTAGGTCTAGGTTTATTTAGTTTTATTTTCAGTCATTGACTTTATACGAAGACGCTGACGGGTCTATAGGTATACGTTTTCCGGGGTCTTAGTTTTCTTAATTTCCCAAATCATGGGGAAAATTAATGCTTTTAATTCCTCTAGAACGCACAAAATTCCTTTCTTTTCATTATTACGGTCATATAACCATTACCATGGTGTAATGAAGTCATCAAGGGTTACATTATTGTCTGCGGGAAAAAAAACAACGGTTATGTAACTTAAAATCTGTCCTGCTGTGTATCAACTTCATGCATGGCAACGCATCGATGGCGAGGTGTGACTATGTTTGGATATAAAACGATACATATCAAACTCCCCTTGGGAGTATCTAATTTTCGCGGGTCGCGGGTAAATGTAGCGGGTCGCGGATAGATGTCGCGAAAATTAGATACTCCCACTCCCCTTTTTCAAATCCCGAAGATCGAAAGATGTGGAAATTGTAGGAGCAAAAAGCTGAACTGGTACTATTTAAATGTCTCTATAATTTTGACAGGCTGTACGTGTCGAGGACGCGTCCATCGCGATGTGTGAAAATGCTAAAGCTTTAGCATGTTTGGATAAATGATCGCAGCACATAAGAAATTAGCGTGTTCTACGGTTCTCGTTTGTTTTTATTACTCTACAAGCTTAGAACAGACAATTCCTCTTTATTTAAGAATTCGACCAAGGAGGCGAGATTGCTACGAAATGACACACTACGTTTTAAATTAAGATGTCAAAAATCGTCCAGATTTACCAACTTTCACTGACATCCACGCGAAAAAGGACGCCGGTGAGACAGCAGACTCGTTCCCAGTCTCTACTTATTTGTTCTTCAACGGCTATGAAGGACTGAGGAGAAATGATGTCAGGTCGCGGGGCAGGCTGGGAAGGGCGAAAGAAAAGTAGGATTTTCCTGCAACCTTCCCTTGATGCAATGCACTGTAGTCAAAATCGCCTCAGGAGCGACTGGGAACGAGTCTGGAAGCGACAGTATGACATCCTCGTGCTTTTAAAAAGTAAAAATGGTAAAAAGTGCCGCTAAGAGTTCTGGTAAAAACTGTGGTTAAATGCAATGCATTCTGGTAAAAAGTGATGAATTCGAGAATTTCTTCAAAAACTAGGTTTGTCCAAATTTCTCTTGCTATCCAAAAAATTCTGAGTTACCAAAATGTAGGGTGGGTTCAAACCCCCCTCCCCCCCCCCCCCCTCCCTCACCCCACCTGGTATGATCCCGATCAGGATTTGTGATCCGAGATCACTCAGATCATGGAACATCAAAGGAACCGACGAATCATTGTCCAGTGTGGATTCATCAGCTCCTTTGATGCCACATGATCTGTGTGATCTCGGATCACAAATCAAGATCCCGCTCAGACAAAGGAACACACCTTAAGGCAACAAAATGCTATCTTAACTTTACACACTTACAAAGATAAAAAAACACTAGAAGTTTTCAACGAACATTGTCTTATGATTGGCTTGTTGAGCTCTTTCAAGGAGTTCACTAAGCCAATCTCTAGCCAATTAAAATGCCACTAGCCCAGTTAATGTTCAGGCAAACGATGTGCTTCTAATACTTTACCCTTTCAGGTGCCACTACAAGTAAGTTGAGAAAACCTTGATCATATTTAAAAAGCAGTTTAAGCATTTCCTCAGCGTTTAAATCAAAACAATGCAACAATTTTACAGAAAAAGAACTATCAAGAGTTCGTCGAAAAAATTAAGAAATTTCAGTTTCAGGACTCGTCATCAGGTTCCTATTAGCATTGGTTTATGTAACTAATCTATTGTTGAGCCACCATGTATGATAGGAGAAGCAAAACGAGCAACCTGCAGAGGATCTGATGAAACGAATGACCGCGCATGCCCAAAGCTGCATAATGCGCATGCTCTCTTGATACACTAGTCAACAGTTTACTGTTCGTTAGGCATCTTTGCCCGAGCGTTTCCGTGATAAGCATGAATTGGCTCCGAGCAGTTGTGATATTGGTCATAAACGCTAACATAACTACGGTCCCCCAGGTAGTAAGTGGTTTGACGGTTCCATGAACATGGAAGAACGTAAAACAATTCGTGATGCTCCATATCCAACATGATGAAGAAATCTTGTTCTCCAAGAGAATTTCGGAATTGATATTTCTCTGCATACTGCTTAACCCGGTTTTCGCTGAGGATTAAGTTGTAAAGTTTTGATTTCCTCAAGTTTTTTAAGTGCATCATGATGAGGCCTCCATTGTAGCCTGGAACCCCGTCAGGAGGGGGGCTGCCTAACTTGGTGTCAGGGTGGGAGGCTCGGTACTTTCGACACGCGTATCTGTAGGTTGGCTGTTGTACATACACTCCACCAAAGCAGTTTTCATCGGTGAAATTATCAAAGTGAGCAAAGAGTTGCTTGATGTCGCTTTGAAAGTAGAAGTCGGAGTCAAATAGAATCATTCGGTCGAGGAATGATGGTAGAAATCGATGCAATATAATAGGAAGAAAAAACAAGTGTTTTCGGCCCATACCCAATGAATTCTGAGTGGCTGACTGCAAAAAAAATATGGTATAAACATGTCAGCTTTCTTACACTATCATGCCCGGTAGACGGGGGGTACTAAAATAAATTTAATATAGGGAGGCTCCACCCCGAGGTCTGACCACTCACCGTTTTATATACCATTTTTGGCAGGAAAGATATCTCTTTCGTATACCTTCCACTGGAAAATAGTACCCCTTTTTCATGGTGTGTTCAATAAATTAAAACAGTACAGTCATAAGGTATATGTGTTCGAAATATTTTAATGAAAGGCCCTTTCAAATACCTAAATGACAGATTTCCCTACCCCTTCATATACTTCGACTCGTGAAATCTCTACCCTTTCATATACGTGAAGCGTTAAAAAGGTACCCCTTTTGGGTGGAGCCTCCCCGTAGAGGCCGTTACAGGGAGTACCCCACCACGACGTTTGTAAGTCACTGTGGTTTCGCTTGTCAAGTTCCTCCTCTAATTTGATGATTGATTGTTCTATTAAACTCTGGTTCGAGATGTTTTGTTTGTTTCGTTCTTTGGTTTGAATAAGAGAGTGATTTCTCACGAACTTTTAGTTAAATCATTTCCCAAAGAAGTGGAGGGTTGAAAAAGTCATCATCTTTACATTCACTTAGCGTTTTCTGAATGGTCTCCTTAATTTGATTGACGTAACTAAGTTCAGTCAAAAAGGATGTATTTAGTTAACAAAATCCCGGTCCCCTAGATCGAGTTAGAGTGCAGAGATAATTCTAATACTAGAAATACGACTCCCGCAAAACCTCGCGAAGCTAGTTTTTAAAGAACTCGTAATAGTTTTTCATGAGGGATAAGACCCCAATTTATGTATTTACTTCGGTTACTAAATTATTATCACTTTTTGTATTTTCTCATTTCTTGTTTTTATTATGATTATTATTATTCTTACATTATTATTATTATTATTATTATTATTATTATTATTATAATTTCTGGTATTGTTATTTTTTTATGTTAAACATAATATACTGTTATAGGGTGGGGGTGTATGCCTATTCTGAGAAAAGGTTCCTCTGCTACTACAAGCAATACAGTTTTATTCTGAATAGGGTTTGTATCAGAGGTGGTAAAAATTACTCAACTATGAAAAATGCCATTTATTCTTTTAGACTTATAATCAAGTCATGGTTGCACAGCCACAGGATCTTGAAATTCCCTTACATTTCCCTGACAAATGTAAAATTTCCCTTTCCAACTAAATAAGAAAAGTCCAAAATTAGTCCTGGTAATGGCCTCCAACCTCTCCAAACAGCCTACCTCTTCACTCATTTATTTAATATGCTTTCCGAAATTCACATACAGTGTACATGAATTTATTGTTTCTTAAAATAACAAGGTTATGGAAGAAGGATTGATTTTCTTGGATACCCAAAATCAGGTAATCAGCCATTTAATTCTACCAATCCAACACATTTCATGTCACATTCTTGACCACACCAAACCATCACTAAATTGGCAAGAAATAAATTAGTAGTCTTAAATTTCACTTTTCCCTTAATTCTCTCAAAGACTTAAACTTTCCCTTACTTGATTTGAAATTCCCTGACTTTTCACTGACCTTGAAGAATTTTTTTCCCTTACCATTTTCTTACCTGTGGCAATCATGCTAGTGCAGTTATTTGGCCATACAGTTAGTGTGGAAAATCATGATTGAAAGTATAGGCCATTTAGGAAACTTTAAAGACTTGTTATTACATACAGCACCCTTGCAATGAATATATAAGAAAGATCACTAAAAATTTTAGCATAACAAACTTTAGTTTCTCCCTTATAGAGTTTTTCTAATGAAAAAGGTCAACTGTGTATTGTGGTTGTCATTAAATATTTGTATTTGACATCATAAAAAT